>JAMXBD010000619.1:0-600000 GCA_024138025.1 Combretum micranthum
ACTTCTAACCTCAAATAAACATCATACTAAAGCTTTATAATACTTAGCTATCATTATGTCTTGTAAGCCTCTATACGATATAACTCAATATCATGCATGATTATGGGTTTGTAAATTCTAATTCTCATGTACTCAAATAATGCAAATAAGAAGTATTTGGCATTACTTTCTAACTTTGTTTCTACAAATGCATCATGTATGTATGCAATACCTACAAGCTATTGTCATGAAGGTTATGAGATGATATATTTATATGATATATACAGTACCAAGAATTCTTTTTGAAAAACTTTACTTTGCAAAACTTTTGAAATTTACTAGACTTAAGAAAAATAGTTTTTCTTCTTGTAAAATGATACTTGCTTTATCAAAACTCAACCTTGATGACCTATATAGCCATCACCTTCATTATTTAATAAAAAGCTTCATTTTGAGATTAGAAAAAAGATGTTTTAATAGGTGCATTTCTAATTATGAATTTTACAAAACTTTAGAGAATAAAAACATTGTTTAAATCTATCTTAGAAACCATTCCTTCTCTAGGATTATATTTTGATAAACCTCTCTTATCTTTGTCAAAATTTGGTCTTTACTACATGTATCCCCTAGGACTTCCATTTTTCCATAAAAATCATCCTTTGGCATTTAGAAATAAATATTTAAATAGTGTCATTTTCAAATCCGAATTTTGAAAATTTCTTTTGAGTTTGTTTTCTTTGTAAAACTCATTTAGTCTTTCAAAAACCATTTCCTAATCAAACCTACTCTTAAGCTTCCATTTCCTTAATAAAAATCTTATTTTGGAGTTGAAAAATGGGAATTTACATCTCAACCTTCCTTATTACGAATTTAATACTTGTTATTGAGATTGAAATATAACTTTTGTAAACCTTGTTTTGAAAATATTTCTTAGTAGATCTAAGCTTTTTTCATCAAGATCACTCATTTATGATATCTATTCTCTAAGCCCTTCATTTTTAATGTAAAATACACATTTTGAAGTTGAAAAATAGTTTGCTAAATATGGTTCCTTTTTTATCCGAATTTTTAAAAGTTATTTTTGTTGAAACCAAAATAGATCTTGAGCTTTCTAATACTTTTCTACGATCATCAAGCTATTACAAGTTATTTATGAACATAAAACAAAAGTCTAATACATTTATGAACTTAAAACAACTAGATCTAGTTTACTATACTAGTCACAAATGCATGAACACTATAATGGTTATGTGAATATGAATAGATGATGATATATGCACAAATCATTAATAATAATAACATAACTTAACAATAAAACAAGATAATAGCAAAATAACTCAAATAAAAATATCTAAAACATTGTGATGGCAAGGATCTCATGTTCAAGTGTTTCCACATCCCTAGCTTGAAGCTCATAGGATTTTTGTGTGGAATTACTCATGAATGAACTTGCCATTACATGTTTTGAGGTAATAAAGCATAGATCTATTACCTATTGGATGATTGGAACAAGAAACTTGAAGAAAATATGTGTGTGTGTGTAAAACCCCGGTTTTCCCAATAATCAAGTAGACTTCGAGAACCGGAAACCAAAATCCTAAACTAAATTAGCTTAAGCTTGGGAGAGAAATCTAAAAACGCTGGATCCGCTTTCCTTCGATTTTAAACTAAGGAAATTTTGTAAAATAATTTAATCTAGAATATTGTTCTAAAGTATATTTCAAATCATTAAAAGATCTAATTTTGAAAAATTTTCCATCCCGGGCTTTCCCGAGATCCATTACAGAAAAGCAAGCCTCGGGACTCGAAATTCGAAAAAATTCCAGAATACTCTTTAGAACTGAAATTTAATAAGGATTTCAAATATATAAATTTATAATTTTTTTGGTTTATGCAAAATAAAGATATAGCCCTTTTTCTTGTATTTTCTTACTACCGGTAAAGTAATTGTCTTGATTACTATTTATTACATTCACAAGTACAAGCCCATACCCTACTCATACTCACAAACCATACCCTATTCTTACATCACCTTCCTTACAATTACTTTTCCAATGCATTTCATTACACATTTTAATTTGAAAAATTTTACAAAATTTATTTTCTCTCCCCCTCTTCTCTCCTATAGCCGGCACAACCACCCCAAACACACCCCCCCCCCCCCCCCCCCCCCCCCCCCCCCTTGTTTACCCTCATTTCCATATTTTTATTCAATTTATTTTGTCCACAAACCCTAATTTACTTCCATATATATATATATACATTTATACTCTCTTCTCATATTTACTCTTTCAATTTTTCACTCAAGTAAAAACTCTCTCTCTTTTCTTCCTTTGTGCCGTGACCCCCTATCACACACATACACACTCACACAAGCTTATTTTTCTTCTTCATTCTCCTCTTGATTCAAGCTTTAGGTGATGATTTTTAACCATTCTACCACTAAACCTTGTAATGGCAAGACCATTCATGAGTATTTTCATATTTAAGTCCCCATGAGCTCTTGCTAGGAACAAGAAAATACTACTACATGAATATCAAACCATCACAAGAGTAGATCTTGTATTTGAATGAGTTTTTTGTATGATGATCTTCATGTTCATGCATGTAGTAGTATAGTAAAATAAAGATCTTGCACAAAAAATCTATTTTTATGTTTTCAAATTTCATTTCATGCATCCTAAGTGATAGATCTAGCATTTAAATGTTCATATTATACTTGACATTCATAATCTTATGGTTATTTTCTGTTTTTGGTGCATTAATGATCATAAAGACCTTTGTCTTGTGTATATAAATGTTGTAGTTTATAGATCTTTAAGTAGATGAGACGAGAAACTCAAAAAGGAAAATTATTTGCTTGAAATGGTCAAATGAAAATTCGGATGGATTCCAGACCATGCTTTAAAAACACTTTTATCAACTCCAAAATTTGTGTTTTATGTGAAAAATGAAGAATATAGGTAATAGATATCATCAAGTGATGATTTTTATAAGTTGAAATGGGATTTGCTGAGAAAAATATGTAAAATAAGGAGTAGAAATAAAGTAGGAAATTTTGAGTTGCTTGTCAATTTAAGAAATTCGTAATAAAGGAATAATTGCATGAAAACACTTACTTTCCAAACTTAAAATAGAAGTTTTATTAAAGAAATGAAGTCCTTAAGGGATAGGTATAATAGAGCCTTAAATTTTAAAGTATTAAACAAGTTTTTCTCAAAGAAATCACTCAAAAACTAATTATACAAAAAAAAATCGGATTTAGGAATAACCTATTTGAAAACTTTTAGAATGTGTGGAATAGGATTTATATTGAAAAATGAAGACCATAAGGAATAGATATGATATAGAAGTAATTTTAGCAAGAACAAGTAAGTTTTGATAAGGAAATCTCTAAAACAAGTATGGTTGGTCAAAAATACAAAAGTTGAACTCACTAGGTTAAGAACTCATGATATCTTGTAAAATAGAAGTCTCAAAAAAATATTTTAATAGAATCTCATCATGAATATGCATATAGGAAGCTCATAACATGCCATTCATGATAGGAAATCATCAATATTGCATGTATATTTGATCTATATAGTAGAAACATTTCAAACATTCACAAACCTACTTTTCAAAATTAGATTTTGCTACTGATCAAAATGTTTCGGGACCCAAACATTTTCAAAACTTGGAAATAATATTAGAATTAGATAAATCTTTCGAAGTAGATAGAAATCGATATATAATTTGCAAAATTCCGAGTTAAAATGACCAAGTTACAACTGTTTTAAGTCGGGACTTCCGCAAATGACAAGAATTACGAAATTTATAGTTTTGCTTAATAGTTTGGTTTAGTTGAGTGATGAAATAATCATTAGGGTGTTTCTTCCTTTTAGGTGACCCTAAGATTGACGATTCCCTTCCACTGGACTATTATTACTAGAGGACCAATGTTCCAATAACTGAGTGAGTATCTCTTTGCGATTCCATTTATTGTATGTGATTGTAATGATAGTTGCATTAGAAGTTAGGCAAAGATAAATGAATATGTATGATGGGGATAAATGGGAATTATGTATATTTGTTGATGATATGAGAAATTTAAAATAAGAATATCGAGGCCGGGTGATTAACTAATGGTTGTATAGATGAATAAGGATTGATTGTCTGCAATCATTGATTGATCACCTAAGGAATTGGCATAATTGAATATTTGGAATTGACAAGTAATATGGACTCATTCATATCACAAATGGGGATGAGTATTAGCATTGGTTGGTTCCCATGATCCAAAAACAGTAAAGTTGGTTAATTGTAATCCATAAACGAAATAATAAGTTGGTTAATCGTGATCTATAAAAGAAATTATAAGTTTTATCCGTGATGTCACTTTCCACTATGAAGAAATTGGCCAGACATGCTCAAGTGACACGACTTTCCCTAAACACGTCAATTTGACAGTGAGTTACTTTTTTGAGAAAGGCGTTTAATGAATAGTAACCCCTATTTATCAAAATAATTCATTAAGCATTAAAAGGGTGTTACTTTGGAAAGCCAAAAGACCCGTAACTCCCGTAACTTCTCATTTCCTCTAGAATGAGCATTCAATTCCATTTATGTGAAATCCATTATAAATTGAAGATGGAGGAAGAATCAACAAAAACAAGAAAAGGAAAAGAGAGAGCAATTATAGAAATCATACCCGAGTTCTTCAGAATTCCAACAACAAGTCAAGAATGTCACGGATTGAAGATCCAAAATTTTTTAGCTTTATTCTTTTCTTGTGGTATCATGATTTCAATTTTCTGTTTTGAATTTCATGTATTATCATTAGACACTATGGAAGAGTGAAATTGCAGATCTGGGTTTTGTTGAACTCTATGTTTATCATGCGATGAGGCTTTAAGCTTAATTAAATATTGAAGTTCTTTTGTTCAATTGCATGTTTTTAACCGTTTCTTAAGTTTGTATGTTCAAAAATACAGATTTATGCTTGATTTTCATTAAGTTAATTGAAAGATTACTTTTATAATTTGATCTATGCAATTGAAGAGATTTGTTTGTAATTCTAGACATAGAATAGCAAGAATCTTCTATTATGAAAATGAGTTCATGTTATTAATGCAAATTTGGGTTGCTATTGATTGAGGAGAAATCCTAATTGATTCATCTAGGTTTAGATAATTTGTTAGATTCGAAAGAATTGACATTTTACTTAAGGAACTCTATAGCTTTAGAACTAAATCTTAAATATCTAGTATAAGTTGCCAAGGATTCACATGATAAATTGGATGTAAGACAAATCTGGATCAATTGTTCTTATTGAATCTTGCTTGTTTGTTATTGGACTATGTTAATATTGTTCAAAGTAAATTAAATAAAATAGTAAATCATCAAAATTGTCGGTTTCATAGTGGAGAAACGGTAATGCTAGTACTTCATATATAGATCCTAGAGGACGACACCCGTGTTAATTCTATTCTGCAATTGATAGGTACACTGCCTATTGCCTTTATAGTGAATTAAGAATGGGCCTTTATAAATTTAAAACTACACTTGAAGGCAATTATCAAGTTTTTGGCACCGTTGTTGGGGATCCTGTAAGCTAATACTAGGAAAAGCTTTAGTATCTACTACTGTAACCATTTTTTTTATGCTTTTTGGGGTAATTCGTTTTGAGTGAATGTGTTCTTGATTTTTCATGACTGTGTGAACTATTAATTTCATTGGATTTTTGTGTTTGTATTGTGGAGGTGATCATGAGTCTTATAAATGCCTTAATCCATATTGTCATCCTTCTAACTCATGTTATACAAATGCATTATCCTCTATTGATTCTTATCAACAACTTCTAGATACTGACCTTATGACTCTTAATGATATGATTTGCAAGGAGTGTGGTGAGCGACATTGGACTTTTGAATGTCAAAGTGGGAGACCTGTCTCACATTTTTCTCGACATTTACATTATGGCCATGCTCCAACTACATTAAACACACAATCTTCCTCGTTGAGCCATACTGAAAAAGATCCTCAAGAAAAATCTATTTTGGAACAGATCATTGATTCAAGAAATGATAACGTGGTGCTCCTAAAATTTACAAACTCATAAGTTTAGAAGAATTGCCATTCTTCTAGGACCATCTCAAGAGTAGGTATTTAGGTTGATTGAATCTATAGAAACTCTTGGGAGACATGAGGAAGTACCTGTGGAGATAATTACAAGTCCTTTTGATGCATCAGGAGAAAATGATCCAAATATACAACTTGAGGAGTCATCAAAATTGAAGGATCAATTGCTAAAGAAGAAAAATGAAATTGAAGATCATATGGTAGATCTAAACAATCATGAAGATAAGTTAGAGTCTATTAAGGAAAAAGATGATTTGAGGAGACTAAGGTGTTGTATCTTAATCCTTTCCCTAGTACTCCAATTCTTGAGAACACATATCTGGAGGACATTACTCAAGTTACCCAAAAGAAGATATGTTTGGAGAGATGGAACAAGAGATAGCAGCTGAAGATATTAATTTCTCTCCATTTGTTGAGATCATTGGATGTTTGCAAGATGATGAGCCTATTGGATATATCATTTATTTTAAGATAGAACCAATTTTCCACTACCCCTCTCCCTATGAAAATTTTCTGTAATTTTTACTGAATCTTGTTGTGCTTAAAAAGAAAACCAGGATAAGAAGCAAATTTCTGCTAATTTTGGTAAAAACTTGTGTCTGGGACACATTTGTTTGGGATCCTGGTGGATAAGAGTATGATTTTTGTGAATAAGTAGAGCCAGCGATGTTAAAAAAAAAAAGTGCGCTTCTTAGAGGCAACCCATGTCTAACTTTTCTTTTCTTTTGTCTTTTGTCTTTTTCTTTTTAGACTCATGATCATATCATTTTCTGTTATTGGTTGATAGCTAAGTGTTGTTCTTAATTGTAGGGTGGAAATTCAAGAGGAAACAAGGTAGAAAATCCAAGCGAAGTTGATGAAAATTCGACACAACTAAGACATGACTTGTTTAAAAGAATAAAAGAATCAATGAATCGAGACTTAAAAGCAAGTTGAGGCTTAATAGAAGAATAAAGAATAAATGCGTCGATGCTTAAATCCAAGCTTTTTATTGAAAACCTACAAAAAGAATAAAGAATTAGGGATGTCGTGGCCTAAAGTTAGGGCTTAACTCAAGGCTCCATTAAAAAAAATTATTCAATTCTCCTTGTTGTAGCTCTAGCTCAAAGCCAAATTTATTAGATAAGACATTTGTAAAACACTTTAAACTGTTCAAATTAGTATATTAATCCACAAACTTAATCTTGTCCCTATCATTCATTCATCCAAACAAAGATTCATCATAAATACACATTCATAAACTGAAAATATCATCATAATCAAAATAGGAATAGGTTTAAAAACTTGATTTAAGTCTTACAAACCATCATCAAACAAACAAAAGATTTTCCTAAGGACAACACTCGTCCTTCAAACATTCATCATCAAAATTTCTCAATAGTCTTTAAAAGGAAACAAACATAAACTTTTTTAAACATAAGCTAACAAAAGAAAGGCGGGATAATCATCTTAGGGATCTATCTTTTCAAGGCTTGGACTATTCTTTGGAATTAGCTTCAATATTTGCTAGAAGAGATCCATGGGGTCTCTCTAAAAGGAGTTAAGAGATTTAGCCTAACTAAGTCTCCAAAATTATGTATGGCAGTTGTATGATTCCTCAAAGTTGTATCCACATTTTACTACCTATTCTTAGAAGCTTTAATAAATTATTGAGAGATCAAATCTTCTAGAGAACCCTTGTTAACTTGAGAACCACTTGACCCTTGACCCTGAACCTGCTGTCTTTGGTAATTTGCTGGGTTTAAACTAGGTTATTGCAAGTTATTATTACTCCAACCAAAATTGTGGTGGTTTCTCCAACTAAGGTTATAGGTCTAACTGTAAGGGTCATTCCCCTCCATGATTTGTCCAGATCTACTATCAATCATATTCACTTGACTATTACCAATGGTCATGTTATCAACCTTCTTATTAAGGGCTTCTATTTTGGACGATAAATTTATCACTACATCAAGCTCAAAGACTCCTTCAGATTTATCTTTCTTAGCTCTGATAAAAGATCACTGTAACGATTGATCGTCATATCTTCAAACAAATTCAGGCACTCTTCAAGAAACTTATTATTCAAACTCCCCCCAACAAGTGCATCAATCAACTACCTAGTTCCATAGTTTAACCCATTATAAAAGGTCTGGACCTAAGTCTACTCTGGTAATCCTTGATGGAGGCAACATCCAAGCAGTTCCTTCGACCTTTCAAAGATTCATATAAGGTTTCATAGTCTAATTGGTGAAAGGAAGCTATATTAGCTCTCAGTTTGGTTGTTCCAGAAGGGGGTAAATATTTACTCAGGAAATTCTCAACCATTTGTTGCCATGTGGGAATGGAATTCCTAGGTAGAATGTCTACCCATTCTTTCGCATTTCCTCTAAGGGAAAAAGGAAACAACCTCAACCTAATAGCATTATCTGATGCGCCATTTATCATAAAAGTATCACAGATCTCCAAGAATTACTGCAGATGGCTATTGAGATCCACATTCTGTAGTCCATCAAACTGCACATATTGTTGAACCATCTGAATTATATTGGATTTAATTTCAAAATCGTTGGCAGCAACTCTAGGCCTCGTTATACTAGCACTGGCTCCTTCCAAAGTGGGTCTACTGAATTCAAGCATGGTTCTTGGTTTATTAATCCTAACAGTGAAATAATCTAATTTATTCAATAATTAAATTTTCATGTGAGTATAATATTAGTTCGAAATATTAAGTTTGAAGTAATTTTTATATATGAAGATGAATGTGTAGAAATAGGTTTGATATATTATGTTTATTAATGTAAATTATTGATGTATGTATGTGTAATGAGACTAATGTTATTGTTTTATGTATATTAATGTGTGTATAGTTTAATTAATGTTTGTATCTCTTATGAATTAATATGTATGTATTATGTTTAAAATTATCAAAACAACTTTTGAATTGTCCAAATAATTGTTGATATAATTTTTCAAGAAATTTAGCCCATTTTCAAGCTCAAATTAACTCCAAATTAAGCCAAACTCAAATATACCCCAAAAGTCAAACTTAGGATAAAATTTAGTCCCAAATTTGATCAAATATAGCCTCTTTTGGCAACCCACATTTTCCATACGAATTTTCCCTCTTTTCTTTCCTTTCTTCCTTTTGTCTTCAAACCATAAGCTCTAAACCAAAACCAATATCAAGCTCTTGGATTCAACAATCCCTCCAAGCCAGAGCCTCTTCATGTAAGTTAAAGTTAATATAAACTCTTTGTTTTATTTCCTTTCTTGTAATATAGATGTAAAATCTATTATAGGATAAGTTTAATGTCATTTGAGTTGAATGGTTTTATGTATTGATATATGTTAGGTTGTGTTTTATTGTTATGTGAACTTGTTTATGTGTTATGGAAGTAGTGAGAAGTGTTGGTGAGGGTTGAAGTTGATTTGAGTAGTTGAAGTTGAAGTGAAGAGTAGGAGAGGATTTGATGTGAATGAAGTAGTTTAATGTGTTGTTATGATGTCCAAAGTTGTTACAATTGGTTAATGTGGATAGAAGATAGTGTATGAAGTTAAATATGTGTTTGAAGAAGGATTGAAAGTATTGGCTTGTTAATAAGCCTAAGTTGTAAAAGACCTTAAGATCTCCTTGGATTATCTTTTGTACCAAGAAAAACTTGTAATTTTTGTAGTGTCTTATATTGACACTGAACTTTATACATATAATGTATATATATATATAGATTGCTTTTATTAGCAATCTTGTTTTGTTAAAATATGTTTGTAAAGTTTTAGTAGATTTGATCAAACAATTCTCATAGACTAGTAGTTTTAGGACAACTTTACATATAATGTGAAAATGTTATATGTGGTTGGGGACTCGGTACACTAAATCTCGGAATTTAGTGGGTCAGATCTTTACAAGCAGGGTCTATCTCCTCCTAAACTTCTCTCCATTCCCATTCTCTAGATCAACTCTAGTAGCCATCTCCTCTAAGAAAATTTCTTGTTCCTCTCTAGCCAGTTATTTGGATATTCTTCCTATTCACTAGGGCTATGGAGTAAAGGAAATAAGGTGTGAGATTGACTTTTAGTCATAATCCTACATTTTATTTTTAAAGAAAAATTAGACAAAGAAAAGCTATTAAAGCAACATACTAAACTAAAGGAATATAAGAATGAATAAATAAACGAATAAAAAAATTGACGAATTAAAGAATTTTAAGAACTATATAGAGAGATAAATAAAACAGATATGCAAAGGGATATTCACAAATAGAAAGAACACTATATGAAAAAAATGAAATAAAACAAAATAGCTCTATAAATTATATACATATATACAAAAGGAAAGAACAAAGGGTTAGCATTATTTACATAAACGAGCAAAATATTTATAAAAAGAGAGCTATATACATTATTCATAGAAATTAGTGGATAGAATAATAGATAAAATGCTTTTAAATATTACCTCGTTAGGCTTCATATGAATGAATCTAATATCGATTCCCAACAATGGTGCCGAAAAAACTTGGTTAGAGTTGGTTTGTTGGGTATGGTTATAAAAACCACATTTAAAAAGACTACAAAGTTGAATTTTTCAAAATTTATAATACCAATCAATCTTGTCTAACTTCGGTTAACAACTACCAACATTAGGCAAATTCATCTACAAAAGTAGCATAGAAAGAATTAGGTTGTATTCCTAAGGATTGGTGGCATCTACTGTACTCACATTTCATCTATTATCTAACTAAGGAAAAACACTTAGAAATACATAATAAAAGCAGAAGTTATACTCATGTTAGAGAAAATTTACAAATGTTTTTAAAGTAAAATTAAAGATAGGTTTGTAAAAATACAAGATGGAAGCCTAGGGTTTGCTTCATCAACTCTTTATCATGTGATTTCTTGACAAAACTTAGAGAGAGAGAGTTGTATTTTGGTGTATTTGTATTGTCGTATTCATTGGTGTAAACTAAAACCTCTCTAAAGGTCAGTAGTTCTAGATCTAGATGCTAGATTTGCATAAAGCTTAAGAATCCATTGTTTTTAAAAGCCACTCAATGAAATTTAAAACAAGTGACAGAAAATTTTCACCATTCCTCTCTCTAGGCGTTTAGGATAAACTCCATTAGTAGCCATAAATTTATTCAAAAGAAAGACCTCATAGCCTATTCAGTTGAAATCAAACATGAATCCAAAAGTTGAACCACTCATTTAGACCTATAAAGATACGTTCAAGCTACTAATTACAAATACCTAGTCAATAATTACTTAAAAAAGCATTTGAAATCACATGAATGAGGATTTTGGTTCACGAACCCTAAGTTGTAGAAGATTATTGCTCCATCGATACAAACATTACGCACATATTCTAAAGAAATAATATGGAATTAATCAAAGAATATTTCAATTAAGATTAGAGTCTTGCAAAAATTACAAACAATGGGTTAAAATGATTTTTACCCAAAAAACTTGAGATTTCTAAAGCAAGAAGAAATTGATTATTTTGCCTTAGAATTCTCTCTCTAAACTATGTTAGGCAATTGTACATATGTTATTCTACTAATCACATGTCTTTACACCTTTATTTATATGTGCGGCAAAGAAATCATGACGATTTTATTTGCAATCTTGGTAGATTCTCTATAACAGAATTATCCTTTAATTTCATGTGCTTTGAATGAAGTATATGTGTGCGTAAAATCCACACGTGATAACTTTCGCAGGGTAAGGTTGAGCTTCTTGAGGGCTCGAGTAGCACATTGATGTCAGGGCTCGACCTTAGCTGCGACTATCTATTAGAAAGGCTTGAGTTCTTGTCTATTCTTCAACCGAGGGGTAAATTACTGTTTTAAAGGCTCGAGAATTGAGCTCGACCCAAACTGTACTTTTAGAGCAAAAAGGTATGATCTTCATCCAATGTTTGTTGCAGGTCAAATCAGAGGCTTAATAGTTTAGCGCAACGTAAGCTGTTCTTCAAGTTCAGGGCTTAATAGCTTCAAAACCATGTCGAAAGTCATGTCAAGGGCTTGATGTAAGGTGTAATAGATCATTGTGCCTTGTTATTTTGGCTCGATCACAGCTTTTGTAGGGCTCAATAGAATCTATCTTCAGGTTTTTCTATAAATCTGATTCAAGACACTCTATTTCGACTTCTTTTGATTTTAAGAGTTGAAAAATAACATTTAAACATTAAAGGCACTGATTCATAGGAATTTACCCAAAAATGCATCAAATTAAGCCTACATTCTTATGAAAAGAATAGTGTAAAATAGATTTATTAGTGATGTTGAGAATTGTTATGGGTTAGATGATATGAAGGTAAGAAGAGGCGAATTTAAGTCTTGTATGTTGATGTCAGAGTGTATTTGATGGCAACAAGCTCTTTGAAGTTGGTTGAAATGTGTAAAAATTGTCAAATTTGAAACTGTGTTCGCTAGCATCGCCATATGGGACGTGGCAAGGGACATAGTAGCCCCTATATCAACATCTGGTTGAATATGCCCCTCCATACTGGGTGTGACAAGAAGTGTAGTAGCTTATGTTCCCAACCTGGTTGGATTAACCATTTGATACAGGGCATGGTGTGAGGCGTAGTGGCCTCTGTTCCTTCGTCTATTTCATATGCCCTTCCATACAGGGCGTGGTGAGAGGCATATGGTCCTGTGATCTTTTCATACACCCCATATGGATCTTAAACTTTGTTTTCTTAATTCTGTCATGTTAGATCTTAAGTAATGTAAGTATCTTTATCTTATAGGAACCTCAAATGAAGATCCAAATTCTTCGAGTGATTATTATGATGATTAAGGCGATATACATGGGTGAGTAACTTGAATCTTTTCACCTTTCTTGTGATTATAAAGTAGTGGAACATAGTATAAATATAATTAACATGGAACAAATCTATGGGGTTGGGAAATCTTGTACGCTATGTGTTATATGAATGAATTACAAGTTTAATATTCAAAGTGACAAGTATTTACTTGATAATGGTTGTTTAGCATGAATTGATGATTGTCTGAAGTTGGAGTGACCACTAATCTTATGTTTCACTTAGCAAATACGAAAGTTATGATGTACCATTCCTTATACTTTATCATTTGACTATTTGTATCCTATATTGTCTCCAAATCAAAATGCTCGCTTATCCTAATATAAGAATCTATCTTATTAATGACCAAACTTTATTCCATAACCTTTATGGAAAGGTTTATAACCTAAGTTGTTATGCCAATGACATGGAATAAAGATAGGCAACCATCACAAAAGCATCTAGACCCTTTGGTTAAGGAAATTCTTAATGGGTACCTAAAAATATTTATTAAAAAAAATAATTAACTTTTATATAAAATTTCCTATATTTATTGTTTCATAGTATGAATAGTAGTATTATAATAAAACGTATAAAGTTCATTTTTTTAATTATTAACAAGTAAAAAGAAAAGAAAGGAAAATGCAATTTGTGGACCCTTCTAGTAAAAACCATTTCAATTACATATACATTACTGAGTCACACGACCGTGTTAGACCAACTCAAGTATTTAACAGTAATTTTGTGTTTTCTTTTAGTCTCTATTTGAATTGTTTCATTTTTATTTGTATTTTATCTGTATTTGTATTTTATTTTTATTTGATCTATTTAATTTGTTTATAAATAAAAATATTAATTTTGTTATATATATCATTTCTTAATAAATATTTATTTTAAAATACAAAATAATATGCCAAATCGATAGGAAACACCTAAAACAAATACACCCTCAGTGTTTTCCCTAGACAAAGGACTGAAGGAGACAGAGCCTCATAACCCGGAAGATGGTAACCGTGTTAAATAGTGCTTTGCCACTGCCCGATTAATAAAAGGAAAGAACAAAGAGATTGATAGGCAATTCGGCGGGTAGGCAATTCGGCGTTTGGACCGATTGATTCTCTGTACAGTAAAAGATAATGATGACGACGTAGATGGAACTAAACAATCATTAAACCCGGTATCCTTAGTAGTGTGTGTTTTTAGTGAACACGTTAAAATGTTTTGAATTTCTGTTACTTTTTTTTTTTCTTTTCATTTCTTACGATTAGTTATATGTTTACAAAATAGGGTCGATGCTTTGTTAATGATAAAGATATCCCAATTACACAAAATATTCAATCAGGCATCTTAAGTTTTATTTTGAATAATTTAATACTTGAACAAATCTTCATGGACTTTTGTAGTACAATAAGCAAAATTCAATCAAATATGAAAGTTTAATCAGGTACAAAAAAAATCAATAAAAATTTTGTTCAGGTACTAGAATAATCAAAACCAAACATTAAATATGAAAAAAATCATAAAAACTTCATTTATGTACCAAATTATTTAAAATTTAATTAAACTTTCTGTCAAAGTTGGCATACCATTTTAGACAATAACCCTTGATACTTCAATTGAAATAATAGATAAATAAGCAAAAAGTTATTTTATTTGCTTTCATTCGGAAGACACTAGTGTGAAATTGGTTGTCTTTTAGTCATTCAAGGCAGCAATGTTATTATGGTCAAACGGGATGACCTGGCTAGAGTGGTTAAGTTTTGTCCTAATTTTAGAACACTATCCAAGGCGTTGGATCCCATACAATTAAATCGTTGTCTTCAAATTTTGATAGGCTAAAAACATCATATTTTCCTCATAGTAATTTTATCGCATTTTGGTAAGTTCATCCGATTATATTAAGTGATAAATTAATTAAATTTGGGTAAGTTTGTCGTTTTTTGGTAGTTTGTATGCTAGTTTTATCTTTTAGCACTAAGTGATAGTTTTATCTAATGGTGGTTAGTTTATTCTATTTCAATAGATTGATTTTACACTAACTTTTGAAAATAGTAAATTCGTTGTATTCTATTAAGTTCATCGGATTGTGGTATATGTTATTTTTATTGGATTCTGATAACTTATTGCATTGTGGTAATTTTGTTTGATTTTGGTATGTAGTATATTTATCATATTTTGGTATGTTCATCGTATTCTGGAAGTTTGTTTGATAGTTTTGTCTTTTAATACTAAGTGGTAGATTTGTCATATTTTGATAAGTTTGTTGTATTTTCGTAGTTTGTTTTTTAATACTAAATGCTAGATTTGTCATACCTTGGTAAGTTGGTCATATTTTGATAGTTTTTCACGTGATTTTTTTTAGTAATAAGTGATGGATCTATCATACTCTGGTAAGTTTGTCGAATTTTAGTAGTTCGTCTAGTAGTTTGTCTTTTAGTACTAAGTAATAGATTTTTCATACTCTGGTAAGTTTTTCTTATAGCTTAGTCTTTTAGTACTGAGGAGTAGATTTATCATACTCTGGTAAGTTTGTTGCATTTTTTATTGTTTATTTGCTAGTACTAAGTGATAGATTTATCTTATTATGATAAGTTTATCGTATTCTAATCAAACTTTTTGAAGTGGTAAGTTCATTACATTCTAGTAAATTCATCTAATTGTGGCATGTGCTATTTTTGTTGGATTTTGGTAACTTCATTACATTGTGGTAAATTTGTTGATTTTGGTCCGTAGTAGGTTTGTTATATTCTGGTTAGTCCATTGCATTATGGTGGTTTGTCTGTTAGCGCTAAGAGATATATTTATTAGATTTTGATAAGTTATCATATTATGGTAAATATATACTTTTCATAACATTTATGCATTGTACATTTACCATTGTATTACAATATGATTACCACATTATATTAACTTTATCTGATTTTGATATCTGATAAATTTATTATATTTTGATAATTTTTCCGTTTGACTATAGTAATATTATACGAATATGATGGATTTATTTAATCACATCCTAAAATTAAGTCTCATATATGTATCTTAACCCAAGTTTTTCGCTAGTCAAACTAATAGGGCTTTCCACTCAGGCAGTAAAAAGAATCATTCCTCGCGTTCGCCTTCTTGTGTTTACGATATTATTGCTCCATGATCACCTGTCAGGCTGTCACATGACCACTTCTTATTTTATTTTCTACCCCTGGCACAATCATTTATTTGGGTGGGTACTGACATTGTCGTTTTCCACATATTTTTATAATACTTCACATTAATTCTGTCTGTTGTGGACCTTATTCAGCTTATATATATGTATGTATATTATTTATTTGTGAATGTGATCTTCGACAAGAACTTGCTTGATGGGCTCTTCACATTAGTCCTTATTATCAGCTGGAGAATATTGGGTCCTCGCATATTTGAGATATTTTGGATTCTGGTAACTATGCTCAGTTAGACTACGAGATCAATATAAGATACCATCAAAGAAAAAAATTTAAAGAGAAGAAAAAGAAAGCTCATAAATCTTCTTAGTGGTTACACTATCTATGAATTATTGGTGTAAATTAAACCCATATCATTGTGCCACTATGATAACATAATTAAAATCTTTTTATTTACTTCATCAAAATAGTTATTCACTCTTTCAAAAATGTTGTCTCATTCTTATTTTTGGAAATAAATACTTACCATGTGATAAAATAATATCTATTATTCGCATTATTTTAAGGTTTTCTTTTTTTTTTTTTACTTTTATATGTAATACGTGTTTATTCATGGAGACACTAATATCATAGTATTTTCGAGATAACAAATTCTTATCTTTATTCCATCCTTGTTGCTAGTGGATTTACAAGCATAGAAATAAATAACATTAACTCTACAAAAGATTAACTAACTAATGGTACAGAATTTATACAACAAGACTACTTCTTATAGATATTGAAATAGCATGTTAAAAACACATTCAGGTTGGAGAAGTGGGTAAGAGTAGACAGTCAAAATGATATGTTTATGTAATAAAGGGATAAGTCTTAAATTGATCCATTACAAAGTAATAATAATAATAAATGTCATAAATATAAGATGCTATTTTTTAACTGTTTTACTCCGTTTAACCAAAATTTAATTTTTTAAACAAATATTAACAAAGTAAAGACAGGAAGAGTGATGGTGTGTTGGAATATAGACGTGAGTTTTCCTTTTCTCTCTTCTCCTCTTCAGTCTTTGGTTAAAAAAAAAAAAAAAACAAAAATGGAAACAGCGATGTTGTGTTGGAATATGGAATCTGCTTTGTACTGGATTTGACCAAATAAGAAATATTGCCTCCACAAAGTAGCTCACCGGAAGGGGTTCTAAGAAAAAAAACGGATGCAAATATTGTTTCTTGAGCTAAAATTGAACAAAAACTTGATAATATCTTCCTATGTGAGCATTGTTATATTATCTTGAGGTGGTTATTTTTCTCTTCTAAATTATTACTTAAGGCCGATGGCTAGTTATCTAGATCACAATTCAATTTGAAAAATGATGTGAATCGTGGACGGCATTATGCCCTGAAAATGCTGCATTTGTCCAACTTACCGCATTCCTATCTTGACAGGAATATATAAAACTAAAAAATCTACTGATAAATCCACAATTACAAATAGTGATCTTCCAATTCTCATAGTAAATCATTATCAATAGATTCAAAAATCTATTTTCCCAAAATTACTTTTAGAAGGAAAGGGTTTTGTATATTCTAGCCAATTTAACAAGGCCTTTAAAATTCTCCTACAAATGGTCTCTTATCAAAGAATATTGCAAATGAACTCATGTTAAAATATTTATTGATTCCTAATCTATAATTTGACAAATAGGGTTTAGGGATTTCACACTATACTTACCACGCAATTAATAAAATTGGTCATAGGAATAACTCTTCATCAACACATCTTCAGGAAAAAGGGAGAGAGAGCTTAATAGGGATGGGCAGCACAGGCAAGAGGGGTGAAAGATGGTATAAAATTTCGTCGTTTTTCTGTGAGTATCACAGGTGTTTTGGTACATGTCTGAAATTGAAAGATAAGGGACTTACTTTTAATTCAAAGATAACCACAAAGATTACTAGTTCCAATTTTTATTGTGTACAAAAACTAGACAACAAAAAGAACAAAATTGCAATATGATGACTTTGGTCCGAAAATACATACATACATATATGCACACATATTAAAGATCTTTGTTATTAGAGTTAGATTATAATAGATTAAAAACAGACACAACAAATTAAAGAAAGCAAATTTACCATTCGTTTTCATTGCAACCCTTTACATCCTTTCTTTCTTTAACATGTAACATTTTAGAACAATTTCAGATACTGTCTATTCGTCAATAGAGTCAGTATTAATAAAACTTTGGTCCCAAGAAAATTCTGAGCATTGACCTCTTTCACATATCTTTTGGCTGATCAGTATTGAGAGTGTTCCGATTTAATATAGCAGCACAAATTTTTTAAACAAAGGTAGAATATTTTAAAATGGAAAGGAATAATGTAAGTCCCCTTTTTAATAATGTAAATGAGTAATTTGGTGCAGAGGCAATATGATGAGTTTGGTCCGTGTTAAGAATAAGAAGCAATGACTTATCATTTTCATAAGTGGATTTCAAGTAGAAAGCCTATTTTGGAGATCTAATGGCTGATTTATTGACCAAGTTATCATTGCATTGTTCGCGCGACTTTGACCACTTTTTTAGAGTTTTGGTCACTCCATGCGTATTATATAGAATAAGGAAACACATCTAGCTTTGAAGATTGGGAAAATTACTGGTTAACATAAAAAAAATGGTATCTGAAATTTCACAAAAAAATTTAATCAAATATCTAAAGTTTGGTTTTGAGAAATTTAATATTTAAATTTTTGTAAAAACTTTAATTAGATATTTGAAATTTGGTTTTAAATAATTTAATATCCAAACTTCCGTAAAAAGTTGAATTAGATATCATAAGTTCGATTTGAACAATTTGTCATCTTAAGCAAGTTTTTGCGTACAATTTTCCAGACTATACAAGTGAGTACACAAGACTTATGTTATCACTCATGTTGAAACCAAAGCGTATTTTTTCATTGTTATCTAAGCTTATCTCTAAAAGATATGGTCAAGATTCGGTATAAACTTCATCTTAAAACTTGTGAGAGCGAAAAAAAAGGGATATAGTCCTATTTTTAAGAGGAAAAGAAAATTTAGAAGGAAATTTATAAGGGCCATACACAAGGAAAATCTCAGCTATGCTAGATAGAACTTTTACTATATTTTCACTTGGATATAATTGAGAGATCAAGAATTTCCAAAGTGAGAATAGAGATGATATTTAAGATTGAGTGCTATTATGGATTTGCAACCTTAGAGTTATTAGAAGATTATCAAAAAATGGTTTTATAATGTTTTTTCTTTTTCCTTTTACTTTTCTAGAATATGTGATTTGATTGTTTCATCTATGGAAGATTAGAGAATTATTACTCTAGCCTCAAAATAGCCTTACTTATTTATGTAACTAGGATTTATTAGTTTTTAATAATAGATTAGTTTTCTTGATATTTTCTATTGTATTGATTTAATTATTAGATTTCAAATAAGTTAATTAAGAAATTGTTATATGAATACACTACTACATTTTATGTTTACGGCAACGGTCACAAACTGTTGCTATAGACCTTTAAACTGTTGCATTTGATTTTAGGCAACAGTTTTGCAACCGTTTCATTTGACCTCTGTTGCCTTTTCTTAAGGCAACGGTTAATACCTTCAACTGCAACACTTAATGGAACTGTTGCTATATTAGTTTAAAGCAACGGTTTTAAGTTAAGCATATGCAACAGTTCGAACACAAAAGAGCAACGGTTTTATAAATTTTAATGCAACGGTTTGGTATATAAAATGCAACAGTTTATCATATATCTAAAACAACGATAATGAAAACTAGTGCAACGGTTTATGCAAAGTTATTGCAATGGTTTTCATATCAACATGCAACAGTTTATCCTATATCTAAAGCAACGGTTATAAAAACTAATGCAATGGTTTATGAATATCTACTGCAACAGTTTCTAAATATAATTGCAACAATTTATCCAATATTTAAAGCAATGGATATAAGAGCTAGTGCAATGGTTTATATCATAGATTTAATGTAATAATTGTTGATAATAATTAATCTTAGTATCTATTATTTTGGAGTTCGATATTACAAAACCTGTAAACATTATAAACTTTAATGTTACAATATAAATTATAAATATAATAATACTCACAATTATATCTTTGCATATAATTAAACTTTAGAAATCTCATGAGTAATAACTTTTCAATGTACTCAAATGAGTAATTGTTTGAGTTCACAATGCTAGATAGGAATAATAAGGTTCTGAATACAATTAAACAGTAGTCACAACAAAATGACCATCATACAAATTAATAACAAGGTTCCTAATATGATATAATATTTAAACAAACTTCAAAATCATTAAGAAGTGGAAGATATCTATAATTTGTTATCATGTGAAGATTTTGGCATATCCACTCTAATCTTCATTGTTTTCAACATCATTTTCCTACAAAAGAACAAAAGAAAACAATAGTGTTAGATATAAATTCTTCGTATTTATTACTAAAAACTTATTTAAGTATTTAAACATAAAATGTTCATATAAACCATCAAAAAGTTACCTGGATCGGAGGATTATGCATGCCATTTGAAGATTGTGTATTGCATAAAGTACGTTGATTTGGTGCACTACAAGCATCACCGGGAGACCTTACTTCTGGAGCCAAGTTACCTATGATGTTAGCATCAATATTCAAGCTAGGATTGACCATTTGAAGTTGTGATAGAAGCATTGACATGATTTCCTTAGTCATTTCAGTCCTTTGTTGTTGCATTCTTCGTTCTAGTTCTACTTCCATATCTCTTTGCATTTCTTCCTTTAATCCTGCTTTGATAGATTCTATAAATTCTTGCGGTGCTCTTAAAGATGACTTACTAACTACTCCTTTTTCTTTCAAAACAGATGAAGTGACACCCCTCCCATAAAGTCTAACACGTTCATTATGCTCTTTTCCCATAACTTCAGAAAATACATCAACTGTTTCATTACTTTCTTCATCTTGTTCAAATTGTTGAGATTGTAATGCCTCCATTCGTGCCTACCATCATTAAGTGCATGTTATAATTTAGAAGTATGTTTTCATATGTACCATTACAAAGGATCCCATCATAAATTTAAAAAAAAAAAAAAAGAGAGAAGAATCACAATTTTATTTTGTACATCCTCATCAGATTGTTTGTACTCTCGTTCAGGATTTCTTTTTCGAGTAGCAATATATAACTCCAAACGAGTAGGCGGTGCTTTATCCTCCTTTGCATTTTGCTAAATGAAATGATAGTCAATATTATCACTTAACTTGTGATAATTAATTTGCAAATAACATTACATAGCAATAAAATAATACTAGATAAAGTTCTTACCAATTCATTACGCACTCTAGCTAATGTTTTTGGTCCCATGGTATGATTGTCTTTCTGTTTTCCCCTGTTCACTTTGTTGATAGTAGACATTTTCTGCTTATCCAAGAAATCATAATTAGTTTTTTAGTTCTAAGTGTAAAATTAACAATACAAAAATTCATTGTATGATACAAATATATTATACCTTTGCCTTGTCAGAACTCCAATAATTCAAAAGATATCTAAATTGCTCTTCTGGCACATTTTTTGGCTTGTTCTGCAGTCTTTCTTTGTTAGTCATATATTTTGTATAATATGATTGCTTCAATCTACTTTTGTGAATCCTCCAGTCATCACCAATCGCCTCAAGGACCCATTTTTTACCTTCTAGAGGAACTGCATATTTTTTCTATGATAGTAAACCGATTAGTTCAATGAATGTTTAACTAATTAAACCAAGAGGAAAAGAAAAGTTAAAAAAATATTTAGCTTACTTGCACATATTCCCACAATTCTTCCTTAGTTGTCATTTTATGCCAAGTCTCAACATTCAAAGGTGCAAGAGTTGCATTTCGAGCCAAAGTCCCTAAAAAGTTGCTAAATTCATTCAAAGTCCGATCATCTGGACCAACAGGCTGGTTATACTCATTCAAAATAATTGGTTTACGATCTTCTTCCGAACGAGCATGCACCTCCTTCATTACTGTTGGTCCTCGGGTTTTTTTCTTTTCTAAATGAGTTAATAAAAAAATTAGAACAAATATAGCATAAGAATACAGGATCATACAATGTCCTGATATAGTCAAATATGAGAACAGTCATTATTATTTTTTCTATTTGATTATTTCACAGAACATATTATACCCCGAGAAAATACAGATTTCTATGCAAACAATTATGACACACGTTTGTACTGAGAATAAAAAGAAATTTGAAAAAATGTATACTGAACCAAGATCTGCACTCTGCAGCATATATATATGGACTATATAGCACGAGCAATGATTTTCATTTTTTACATTGCGATGAAACATGCTCTAATCCTTGTCTTTCCATTCCTCAAAGACAGAGAATTCTGCAGCCAAAAAATAAAATGAAAATCTAGACTTACTGCAATTAGTTTGAAAACAAACCTAAATATATATGAAGACACCGAAAATTTATCCTGACTTGTTTAATGGTGGAAGGTGGAAATATTTATTGGTTCGTTATGTTGCTGCAAAACAAGTCGATATCAGATATATTTATATAAACCAGCCAAGACGGGAAAAAAAAAAAAAATTAACATGGTCAATGAAATCATAAAATGAATTTATGTTTTATTTTCATTTCCTTCAGATTTTCAAAGGTGAAGAGGATCGTACGTGAAAACCGAACTTCTGTGTCTGCCACGGTGAAATGTACGTGAGAGAGATATATATTTATAGATATAAAGGTGGCTGTCATGCGAGGCTTTGCACCTGAAATAGGACTAATGAAGATCCGGGTCTGGACTTTCAAAAAGATGAAACTATGTATCACTATAACATCGTGTAAACTGTAAAAGTAGTTTGATTTTTGATCAAATCTCTAGTAAGCTGTTAAATCACTCATAAAAAGAGATAAGAGGCGCGCATATGTACAGTGAGGTTAGGGGCAACCTGCCCTGATGATGAAACAAGGAAGAAAACATTTTAAAGACAGTTTGTTTCGTCCTTTTCCCTCGTCGTTTTAAATAGATGATTTTCAATAAATAAATATTCTTATTTATAAACACGATTAAAACATATTAGATATAAATAAAATACAAATACAAATCAGTCATTCCAAATGGAATTAATGCTTTCTCAACCTTTTTATATATATGTCTTTGTGCGTATGAAAGCTCTGCACCTTGCAGTAGAAGTCAATCACATGGAGTTTCAATAAATAGATTTACATGCTTTGCAGCAACTTTAACAGAATGTGATTATTATATAATATTGTTCCAAAAGCACAAAAAGGAAAAGGCAAAAAGAAAAAAAAAATCAGAAACAAAAGCAGACAAAGCCAAAGACAATCCAATCCAAGCACGTGATCTGCCAAATATAAGATTGTAAGGGGTATATACAATATTTTGCCATAATATTGACCATGTTTTACATGTCTTTCACCTTATAGCATGAATCAGAAAAGACAGAGACGCCCCAACGTTAGATTATAGTATACCTTAGTGTATATGTTTTTGATTTTTTTTTTTTTGCTTTTATATTTATTTCTGCCCAAGAGTATATCATAACTAGACCACGCAGTCCAAATCAAAACTGCTAAAAAACAACTATATTCGTAATTTTTTTATTATTTCAGTGATACTTAGAAGTAGAATTCCATACCTTTATTTTTAGGATCTTGTTCATCTCCAAGAGCATCAACTTGATTGTCTTGTTGTGAGTGTTGCTGTTCTTGGTGTTCATCTTGATCTTCTTGGTATTGATAATGTTGGTCTTGCTGTTCATCTTCATTTGCTAGTTGCTCACAATGTCTTTCTTCAATCTCTTCCAATTGTTCCCTCTCCTCTTCTTCCATTTCAAGCTCTTGATATGTGTGACTTCTTTTTAACATCCTTAAAAAATTTGAAGAATAACCTATTGAATGTTGAGGAAGTTGTCCTAGAGTTTGGTGCGGATGTGAAGAACCATGAGATACAGATTTCTTCAAAAGCCCTGACAATTGATTTTTCCCTTGCTTTTGTAACACAATGCCTTGAGAATGTGATGATGGCTTTTGCATCCCTGGAGCATACTTCTTAGTAGGATCTTTTCTTAGTTTATTCATTTTATACCTTCACCTGGAACCCAAAAAGAAGAAAAAAACCATACACACATATATTAGTCTCATAATAAGATGTAAACAAATGTAAATAAAATTGAAAAAAAAAACACAAGAAAGTACTTTATTTAACATGTTTGATACCATATGCAAAATTAATCTCTTATGAACATTCTGGATTCATCCAATCCCAATCTGTATCATCAAAATCGGAATCTTCATCATTATCATCTACTATAGGTTGAGGGTTCATCATGTTTATAGGCATATCAACCGTTGTTCTTGGTTCATCATCTCGAGATAGATTAATATTTTCAATATCCTCACTATCAATAAGATTTGGTTGTATCGCTTGCTCATGCCAATAAATGTTTTGCACGTTTGATCCACTTTGTTCAATAAGATCAAACAAATCTCTAGGCAATCTTTCCATGACATAATGCCATCCTTCTTCAATAGGATCTTCTACATAGAAAACCTGATGAACTTGTGAGGCCATAACAAAAGGATCATTCAAATAACATAGCTTATTGAAGTTAACTCGAGTAAGTCCATACTCGTCTACTTTCACTTCAAACCAATCACATCGGAAGAGGACAAAATCAAATTGACCCCAATAATCTACTTTGAGGATTTCCTGAATGGCTCCATAGTAAATAACATCTCCTTTAGTTGGATTTTGATCCTTTGAAGATGCAAAACTATCTGTCCATGATGTTATAGTAACTCCACTATTTTGAGTTTTACATCTTGCATCACGTTCTCTTGTGTAAAATCGATAGCCATTAATAAAATATCCTTTATATTTCTTTGCCACAATGTTAGGACCTTTTGACAACCACATGATATGAGGCGCAACTTGCTCTTGCTTAACTTTATCTTGAAACCACTTTATAAAATCCTTACTATGGCTTCTTGCACTTTGCCATCTACTCCTTTTGCCTCGACTATTTAGTAGTTCTTGATGTTCTCTACATAGGTAAAATTTTCAACTTTTAAGTGCTTTTAAATATATTAATCAGAAAAAATAGCAAATAAATTTGTTGAAAAAATTGTATTTTACCTGATAAATCTTTCAACTTGCTCATCTCCACAATTAAACAAGATGTACCGATGTGCTTGAGCCCAAGAAACATCATCTAAAGAAATTGCATTAGCCTTTCGTTTTCTCTTACCCCCTATTGGATGGCCCATCGTTGGAAAAACTAATGATGACCCATTTGTTTCATTACTTTTTTCCCAAAACATTGACCTCCTTTTCAATCTTGTCTTCACACCGTCATGCATATATCTTGAGCAAAATGTCAAACACTCATCAGCTAGGTAGCCTTCAGCTATAGATCCTTCTGGATGACTTTTATTACGAACAAAACTTTTCAAATCACATAAATACCTCTCAATGAAGTACATCCAACGATAATGCACAGGTCCACCAAGCCAAATTTCATAAACCAAATGAATAGGTAAATGTACCATTATATCAAAGAAACTTGGTGGAAAAATCCTTCAAGCTGGCAAAGAACTTCAATAATTTCATTTTGCAAATAGTCAAGATCTTCTGGTTTAAATTTTTTATTGCATATCCCTCTAAAAAAGGCACATAATCTGATCAAGGGAATTGCCACATGCTTTGGTAGAGTTTTCCTAACAGCAACTTGAAGTAAATAATGCATCATAATATGGGCATCATGAGTTTTATAACCTGAAATTTTCCTCTCTGAAATATGCACACACCGACTAATATTTGATGCACAACCTTGAGGTAATTTTGCATTTTTCATGACTGTACAAAAGATTTTTTTCTCCTCAGAAGTCATAGTGTAACAAGCTTTAGCATAAATTACACGATGGAAATCATTGGAAGCAATAGGATGAAGTTCCTTTCTAATGCCCATATCTTGCAAGTCAAATCGAGCATTCACATGATCCTTTGATTTGCCAGGAATGTCTAATAGTGTTCCAAGCAAGCTGTCACATATATTTTTCTCTATATGCATCAAATCCAAGTTATGGCGACATGTGTTATACCTCCAATATGGCAATTCAAAAAATATAGACCTTTTTCTCCATGGACCATCTTGTTTCTTCTTTTTTTGCTTTTTTCCATACACATTCTCTAAATTAGAAGTAAAACCCAATACCTCAATGCCCGACAAAGGAATTGGTGCATTCCTTACCTCTACATCGCCATTGAAAGATTTTTTATCAAATCTCCATGGGTGGTTAGTATCCAAGAACCTGCGATGATCCATGTACACAGTCTTTCTACTATGCTTCAATTGTCGAAAAGCAGTTCCATAATTACAAGAAGGACACGCTAATCGTCCTTTAGTGCTCCAACCTGATAACATAGCATAAGCAGGAAAATCATTGATGGTCCAAAGTAAGGTTGCATGCATCATAAAATTTTGCTTATTGAAAGCATCATAAGTTTTGACTCCAAACTCCCATAACTCTTTCAACTCTTCAATTAATGGTTGCAAGTAAACATCTATATCTTTTCCTGGACTACTTGGGCCTGGTATAAGCAAGGACAACATCAGATTCTCAGGTTTCATTGACATCCAAGGTGCCAAATTGTAGTTTATTAAAACAACTGGCCATGTGCTATGAGCAATGCTCATTGTACGAAAGGGATTAAAACCATCACTAGCTAAGCCCAATCTTACATTGCGAAGCTCTTGACAAAAATTGGGATACCTTAAATCAAAATCCTTCCAAGCTTGACCATCAGCAGGATGCCTTATATAGCCATCTTTGGGACGTTCATCCATATGCCACCTCATAGACTTTGCTGTCTCTGAGCACATATATAACCTTTGAAGTCTAGGTTTCAATGGGAAGTGCCTCAACACCTTTGCAGGAATTGGGTGCTTAAATTGGCTGTCACTATTTCTTTGAAGGTCTTCAACACATTTCCATCTGGAAGCACCACAAACACGACATTGATTTGCTTCTTCATCGTCCTTCCAAAATAAGATACAATCATTTGGACATGCATGTATTTTTTTATAATCCAAACCCAAATCTTTTACTACATTTCTTGCTTTATTGAAAGACTCCGGAATTTGTGCATTAGGAAATGCCTCCTTTAATAACTCTAAAAGATCAGCAAATGCTACATTACTCAATCCATGGATGCATTTAAAGAGATACAACCGATCGTGAAGGAAAGTTTTGAAAAATTTTTACAACCAGGGTACAACTCTTGCTTGCCTTCCTCCACCAATTTATAAAATTTCTTAGCCTCGGTAGTTGGCTCCTCTCTAATCTCCTCATCATTGTTTTGAAATTCTGTAGCTACTTCTCTAAAATTATCATACAATAACCCATCAATATCATCTTCCATGGGCAATGAACTGTCATTGGCATCACTATCATCTACAACATTTTGGTTAAACCTTGATGATGATCCCTCTCCATGAAAAACCCATTCAATATATCCCGGAGTGAAACCATCACATATCAAGTGTTCATAAACAATATTTCTACGGTACCAATATCTATGACAACACTTCTTGCATGGACAAGCAATTTCCTCTCCTTGAGCTGTCTCAGCAAAAGCCATATCCAAGAATTCTTCCAATCCATGAATATACTCATTACTCGTTCTAGGATATGACATCCATCGTTTGTCTCCTTTATCCATGAGTTCTATGCTGTGCAATAATAGATATATGTTATTAAACACCCCGGGATAGGTGCGAATAAATACAGAAGCACAGGAGGTTGCAGTTGTGTAAATGACACCACGAAAGGTACAATTTTAAATTGGCAGTTCTACTCTAC
This sequence comes from Combretum micranthum, assembly GCA_024138025.1. Taxonomy (NCBI): domain Eukaryota; kingdom Viridiplantae; phylum Streptophyta; class Magnoliopsida; order Myrtales; family Combretaceae; genus Combretum; species Combretum micranthum. The sequence goes on from JAMXBD010000619.1 coordinate 27,942, forward strand.
AGCAAGCGGCAAGAGAATAATTTCCATAATAATAAAATATGTTTCTCTTCAATGATAACAATGAACAATTGCAGAATAAGGATCAATAAATTTTAAACGCACAAGTACTTTCTTGGAAATTTCTCATCATCACCATCATTTATTTCCAACTTGGAAAACACATGATATGAATGGATATAAACACATATTTGAATGCGTGCGTAGGTATATATCATATATAAATACATCTAATTTGCCCGTACGTTTAAAGCTAGGGCCCAACAACGCCCACATTCTATTCCAATTGAGCTGGGCTCAATTTTTATTTTTATACCAACATTGGTATACTAAAGCCACTGGAACGCGCAATAATTTAAACAAAAAATAAATAAATTTCACTTGGTCTGAATATGAAGAAGAACCTGGAGGGATGTTTCTCTAATTGTAGGAGAAAAGCAATTTGAGGACTTCTTTTACGATGAAGTACACCGCTGCTTCGTCCAAAGAAATACACCAGTTCTGTAGAAGACCGTTGATGTTTAGAATTGGTGGCTCTACTGTTTGTTCATGTTTTTTCTACCTCAATATTTCCATCTGGTATAGCTATTTGAAGATTGAATTTATAAACAAAAGAGAGAATAAAATAAAAGAGAGTGAAACATAATCTTACCAGAACTTAAAATAAGACTATCGAGTTCAACAATGTTCCGCAGATGGCCTAGAATACTAGGTCTAGAATTCCTGATTAGTGTCAAACTAGTATTTAATACCTTAACTATATAAACTACTATTAGTTACCTTCCACAATTTATGTCGAATCTACACACATGGAGTATCACAAGATTAATAGCCCAATTCACTTCCCATCAACTTTTTGCATCTCTAGAAAAATCTCCTCTTCAAATAATGACTCTCTTATCCAAGATTAATAACCCAATTAAGTGAATCAATAAATACAACTAATATGGACATGCAATCTCATGTATTAATTTTAATTAAGGAGGCCAACAATTCATATCTGGTGTATTTTATTATTATATCAGAGATAGTCTTACCTTTAACATTTGAAAAAGCTAAGGCAAACTGTGAAGCTTTAAATATAACTATCAGTTTTATGCTTTTATCCACAATCTTCTCACTAACTTTTTGCTTTGATTGTTAGTGTCTTCCTCTAAGGTTTTGTCTAGTGTTTTACGTTCTTGCTTCACAGTGATCTCCTATCTACACAGCACTGATAACCACCTTCGTCAACCTCTCCCTCACCAGTCACACACTCTGACGGCCTCTTCATCAACAATTGCTGGTGATACAGCCGTGCGTAATACAAAGAGCAATCAACACCAATTAGGGCAACAATTAGAGATTAGAACTCACCTTGATAGGAGATAAGTTTCCAGCACTCTCTCCACAATTTTCTGACTACATCTTGAAATTCCCTTTTCTCTCCCTTTCCTAACTAACTACCTTTTTTTATATTGCTGTCAACACTCCTAACTAACTGCTAACCACTATGGCACATCAGCACACCCCGCAGCAACAGTGCTGCAACTCTACACACCAAATGCTACCCTACTACAACACGCTTTACAAGAGATTACTGCACAAAACAACACATACCCACACAACATGACACGCGCACACACATGCACATAATATTACTTCACAAAACAACACATGCATACACAACACGCTACACACGGAGACACAATATTATCACCACAACAGTTCACTCACACTCCCACAACAGGAGCTACTCTCCTTTTATACACATTCAACATTGACTTGTGCACTCTCAGGACCTTGCTAGTCATTCCTTTCTTTCTTCTCTACTTACTGTCTGCCTTCCTCATCGAATCCCATCCCTTCTTTTACTCCTCCTTTCCATTCCAACACCTCCTTCCCTTCTCTTTCAAACCTTGACATCCTTTTCCTTCACTTGTTATCCTGTTTCTCGATCCAACCTTCTCCTTCTCCAAACCTTGCTCTTACCAAAGAGGCATGTAGCACAAATCTTATTAAGAGGCGGCTTTTTAAAAAATGTGAAAGCCTTTTTAAAAAACCATATGGATAAAGCATGGTGTCTTAACACATCAAGGCAGGGAAGGGGCAAATACAAGAAAATATCATAACTATTAAATTTCATTTTTTTTTAAAAAAGATTAAAAGAGGAAGAAGATTAAGAAGAAAAGGAGACCAACATATTTAGACATCCTAAAAGAACTAATGGGTTTAACTTTTGGATCAAAGCATATGTACAAACCTGAAATGTAGGTGCCAGTCCTGGGCTTAAGAAATGCTAATATGATTAATGAACTCCGGCTTTAGAAGTTAGACCACTTGGAGGAAGGAAGATAATAGATGTTATATTACTAGTAGGAATTATGTTTTGAGTAACTCACAATTGAGGAATTATGAAACACAACGCCCTCAAAAAAGAATTGAGACAAAGACCTTTTTATTCCTGGGTCTCCACACAATCAGGCTACAATGCAGCAAAAACTAACGTCATCACATATATTGAGAGAAATGATATCACATCCTAAAATTACAACAATATCATGCCTCAAACACAAACCTTTAAAGCCAGTGCTTTATCAAAACTCTCAATAGCACTATCTGGCTCCCCGAAATTTAGCTGTGCTCTACCTAAGGTAATCCACGCCTGCGGAAAACATCACTAAAAAGTCATATTCTTACACATAACTCTATATCTGTAGGATAAAAAATCACATTGCATCAGAATTGAAGTGACTATTATAACTGAAAGCAATGTGGTCCTTATTAGACATACAGCATACAATAGAATGTAATATAATGTAGGTGATGGCAAGCTTAATACTTAAAACAAAATCTATCTGTCTATCTGTCTATATATATATATATATATATATGTCATACATATTTCTCCTCAAAAACAATCGCCAAATGAGTTTCCCATTACTATCATTTGATCTCTATTTCTTAACAAACAACCTTTTTCATTAATACTCTCCCAGCCCTTGCTACCTGCAACTATATCATGGTATAATAATACAGGAACAGTACATCATCTTTTCACCATGCTAATGTTACGAACTGTTTTAAAGATCCCAGAAAAAGGAAAAGAAGAAAAGATGATGTGCTAAAGTTACGATTTGAGAGGAGTAAGATACACAAAACAAAGGAAAAGCATTCATCTGAAAAAACTAAACAGATGGAACTTGTGACAAAATGAAAATAATTCCTGCAATACCTCAGGCCATGATGGTTCCAACTCAGTAGATCCTGCAAAGTATAAACACGTCACATCTGTTGAGAAACTTGTGACAACCTTCAAATACACACCATTTTTTCAGGAACACAATACTTCAACAGTTCACTATATAGATGAAGTAAAGAGCCACATTCTTTGTGGATATTGAATTTTCTATAATAACATGGACACATAATGCGGTACAACCTCTGAAGATACAGAAAATTATACGAAGTTGCTTGATAGCCTTTAAGAATAGACAGATGGTTTAAGAAAAACAAAAGCTAGCATAGCTCAAGAAGTACAAAGAACTTTCAATCATAGGAAAGCCATTAGACATGCAATAGAGATGTACAGCAATAATCAAGGAAGTGAATAAGGGACTCACGAGTAGCAGCCTTCAATGCACTCCATGCATCTTTCCTGTAAACGAAATCTACCTGTACTACTACCTTAAGTAGTACAGGATTGTGGGAACAAAAAGAATACAAACGCTAAATAAACTCATTTCTTAGGCATCATATTTCAAAACTCATTATACTGGAACCCTTTATTTTTTTGCACACTACCAGATTTGATATTCCTTCCACCTTTCCTATGGAGCGGGACAACAGCCATCGCCATGATACATCAAAGAAAGAAAATAACATAAAAAGCAAAGACAGACCAATTAAGAGGAAGCATTGATTGAGAGAGAGAGTACCTTAAGGAGGAACCTCGGACTTCAGAGAAATGGGAGAAAGAGTTTTGAAAAGAGAAGGGGAGAGAGAGCGAGAGAATTAGGGTTCTCTTCGTTATGGGGATGATTTGAAAAGAGAAGTGGAGAAGAGCAAGAGAGAGAGAGAGGGGGGTAAATCGGACGCGATGAAAATTAGCCCTCTTTCTACCCGCTTTTTTTTCCCTCTATCTATTTGCGCGCTCATTTTAAAGTGAAAAAGGCAATGGTTTATTATTGTTGCCTTATATTTAAAAGTGGCAACGGTTGTAATATAACCTTTGCCTAAATTGTCTAAGGTAACACTTTTTTATTGAACCGTTGCTTAAGATAAATAATTATGTAATAGTTTGATAACCGTTGCATAAACCGTTACATATTAAAATTATGGCAAGGGTTATCAAACCGTTGCTATGTATAGTGTTGCCTAAATTCATTTTTCTAGTAGTGATAGATCTTGCATAGATAAGAAGAATTGCATGCACACCTAGAGATAGGGTACCATAATTCTTCCGTCTTATATTTAAGAGCCAGGGTTAGGTTTTATTTCTAATAAGGGATTGATAAGAATGTATCAGTCATACAGTAAATAATGAAACCCAATAGAAATCCTATGACAAGCTCTAAGGCAACGCACCTATCGATTACAAAATAGAATTACCATGGGTGTCGTCCCCTACAATCTGGATATCAAGTACTAGTATAGCCGTTTCTTTACTATTTAGGCTGATAATTGAGATGAGATTATAAACATTATTTATCTAAATAATAATCCTAATAATTAATTATTTGCCTTCTTAAGATAATATAATCACAAAACATTAACCCTTATCTTGATCCACCATAAATACTAATTTCTTATAATAAATGATTGATTAACTGATTGTTTACATCTTGAACAACAAGAGTTCCTAAATTCATCAACTTCTCTTTCAAGATAATTAAATTCTAATCTTACATGATTACTGGAAATGTCTTTCATCATCAATTACATATAGAATTGCACTATTGTTTAAGATTCCCTAAAAAGATTTAATCTTTATGCAAAAAGTTCATGTAATCTATGTTTAAATCCATATTTAAACCTCTCTATTCATATAGATCTACTATATTGGATGAAATCTCTTTCTATCTAAAATAAATCAAACATGTAATCAATTGTGGCCACAAATCAATCACAAGAACAAATAAGAAATCTTGAATAAATTCAAAACATAAACTTTCATTAATCAAACAGATTCAACATATAGATCTAAGGTTTTACAAGACTTAGGGTAAATAAATCTACTCTTGCATGAATTTTACAATCAAAACAAAAGATCTAGAAGAATAAATTATAAACATGATTAACAATAAAACCCGTTAATATTTTGTGATCTTCAATGAAGCCCTGACACTTCTCCTCTTGAAGCTCTTGATTTTCTCTCTCTAAGGCTTCTATGGAAAGTGGCTGCTTCTTTTCTCAAACAACAAAACAAAGAGTCTAGATATGGTGCAACATTGTACACTACCCACCTCACGGGTTATGTATGTGGGTCGTGTACACTTGAAGCTAGCTTAAAATCATCGTTCTTTGATCCACACGCCCCAATGGGTACCCTAAACATGATAGTCCACCATACATAATATTAAAACTTGAAAATGACTATCCTAGTTACTCGAAAGCTTTCATATCGGTACAAGGCATACGTTCACAACAAAGGAGACCGGTACAGTTATGCATTTTAAGATATTGGTAGTGGAACATTCAAAATAATACTAATATATATCAAAATATAATGTCTTACAACTTCTACGGGGGCATTCCCCTGATAATTTCCATATCAACATAGTCTTAATATGAAAATTAACTAAAGCTAGAAGATTTTAAAGGAAATCTAGTCATCCAAAAGCTTCCCAAAAGCATAAGTTCTACCCGAATGACAAGGTAGTCTCGGGTGCAAAATAAAAGATCCTGAAATATGAAAAGTCTATTGGAGAATAAGCATAACTAGCTTAGTGAGATATTCTTTATGCAAAAGTACTCATAACAGGCATTCAACTAAGATCATTAAACAAGCATATGAAATGGAACAACCATATGATCAAACAATACATACGACTATCTGGTTGCGTATTTGGGATGGATTTACCCCTCCATCGGTGGTTAGGAAATTATTTGAACTAGGTCCCAAATGGCTTCCTTAAAATTTTGCACGTGTCTTGGGGTTCCAACGAACCGTACTACTAGTTCTTGGGCTTTCCTTACCCAAAACGATAGATCCGGCTCGACTACAACTTGAGGCCGTATTTCCCGAATGTCCTAAATCCTCAAGATGTAGCTAGTCAGCTTACATTTCCGGTCCCACGCTGAGGAGTAATAGCAAAATGCGAGATGATATTCTAAGTGATATGCATGAGAAATTTAGTTTAAGGGAATTTCTAATCCGACATTAATTCATTTAAAGCGATCAATCAATATATTTGCACACATAGCAATACACATAAAGGCAATTATAATAATCAACAAATCGGCCTCCGATATACTTATCATTCATTGATCACACATAGAAATTCACATACATATCTCCCTTGCTAACCCACATGTATATCAATTTTTATCTTTTCTTAACATCTAGTGCTCTATTCTACAAGCACATACGCGAATACACAAAAAGTAAAGGAAACTCATTTGTCCATAGCAATCTTCTATCAGTCGAAGTAATCCTCGAGAAAGAGAAAATAGTGGTCCGCATCACCTAAACAAAAGAAATATCCAAAATGAGTATTTCATCCAAGATCTACTTAAATTTTCTAACTCTATCTTATTAGGTACGTCAAAATTCGCATGAATGAAGATTCCAACTTAAAATGGTTATAACTTGTTCATTTTAACTCGGAATTTCGCATATTATATACTGTTTTCTATCTATCAAAAAGATCTATCCATTTCTAAGGTTATTCTTATCAAAAGAAGCCATTTAGGTCTTGGAACAGTGACGAACAGATTCATTACAAAAATTTCAAATTTCAAAACTCAAGTTTTCAAACTTTTCTTCATCCAAAAATTCTTGTATAAAAATATAGATATTTGTATGATTGAAAAATCCTTTGAATATATATATATATATATATATATACTCAAATTATATGCATGAATTTAGTGGTGTTATCTCAATAATGATTTTTGTAAAACAATGTGTCTTGAAAGTGAGAAAATGTTAAGACTTGAAAAATTCTTTTTTAGTTTTGTTGAGAAAAGTTCTTAAATTATTATAAGGGAGTATTTCCTTCTTTTAACTCCATTTCTTAATATTGAGAATAATTAAATTTTCAAAAAGTAATTTTAGTCTCTTAAGATTCCTACAACTTTATTTCTAGTGGTTGAAAAATGTAGTTTTTCTAAGAATCTCTTGGTAGTGACTAAAGTTTCTTAAAATAGTCATGTTTATGTGTTCTTAATTTTTCTAAGGTTAGTTCCACTTTAAATAAATAATTTTAAAGATCTTCTAATTCATTTACTAGCTTTATTTCCTAAGTAAGGCTTATCTTTTAAAACATATTCTTTCATAATTTTGTAAAACTTGTCTAGACTTTAATATTTTAGAGTGTTGGTGGAAAACTTTGATAAATGAGTTTAAGAAAAACCTTTGTTAAACAATGATTTAGCAATATTAATTTTTAAAGAAACTTTTATATTTCATTGGTTTAAAAGGAGAATATGTGATAACTTTACTTTATGTATACTTGGATGAAATCTCATGTACTATTATTATTAGAAACTTGTGATAAACTTCTCTAACTTTGGAAAAGATTTGTTAAGATAAAACTTTATGTTTTTATGGAAAAATCATTTCTTATGTGATAAAATTTACTTTTAAAGAGAGTTCTTATTTTTCTTTATTTAAGAAAACTCCTTTTTATATTTGTTGAGACAATATCAATATGTTCATTCATGAATGAGAATATGTAGCTATAAGAAATATAATAATATTAAATAATAAGATAAGATATATACAAGAATAAATAAGAGCATAATTGTAAGCCCCTAATTTTTAGGATAATATCAAGTTCAAATCCTAAACCAGAAAGTCATATGAAGACCTTAAGTCAACAAATTCCCAGAAAACCTTAGTAGTTTAGATCCGGCAATTCTGTATTCCTAAACCAAGAAGTCGAAATATGAGTAAAGGGAATAGTTTGGTTCGTATTAAAAGATAAGATTAGCGAATTTTCGATTTATTTTGAACCCGATCGGGTACGTATTTCGAAAAGCGTGTCCCGAGGCTTGAAATATTAAATATGTGATATTAGAACTATTAGACTCGTAATTTCATAAGTTTTCAAATATATCAGTTATATAATTTTTCGGGTTATAAAAGTTACAGTTATAACATTTTTATTGTATTTTTATTACTATCGGTACTTTAAATGTCTAATCTACTTTTTGATTTCTTCTACACTATTCACAAGTACAACTACCCATAACCTATTTCTTACGTCCTTACATCCTACTCTTACAATTTCATCATTTTCCTTACAATTTACTTTTCCAATATAATTTTTACTACTTAAATTACTTAATTAATTTTGAATCTTACACAATACAACACAAACAACCCCCTCTCTTCCTCTTGAAACTAATGCAAATCCCCTCCCTCTTTCCTCTCTTCAATTTGTTTTATTTCTTTTCTTTTATTACAACAAACCCTAATCCACAAGTCTATATTAACCCCTTTATACCAACATCACTTCACTTTTTCACTTTTCACTAAATTAAACTCTTGCAAAAAAAAAAATTTTCTCTCTTCCTCTCCTCTTGCAAAACTGCAACTCACATACACACACACTCACATAATTTTTCTTCAAGTTTCTTGTTCCAATCATCCACTAGGTAATAGATCTATACAATATTACTTTAAAAACATGTAATAGCAAGTTTATTCATGTGTGATTCTACTAAAAAATCCCCATGAGCTTCAAGCTAGGGATGTGGAAATACTTGAACATGAGATCCTTACCATCATAATGTTTTAGATCCTGTTATTTGAGTTATTTTGCTATTATCTTGTTTTATTATTAAGTTATGTTATTATTATTAAAGATTTGTACATATGTTCATCATCTATTCATATTCACATAACCATCATAGTAGTCATGTATTTATAACTAGTATAGTAAATTAGATCTAGTTGTTTTGAGTTCATAAATGCATTAGACTTTTATTTTATGTTCATAAATAATTTGTAATAGCTTGATGATAGTAGAAAAGTATTAGAAAACCCAAGATTTACTTTAGTTTCAACAAAAAAAAAAAAATAACTTTTGAAAATTCGGATAAAAAAGGAACCATATTTAGAAAACCTATTTTTCAACCTCAAAATGCATATTTCACACTAAAAATAAAGAGTTTAGGGAATAGATATCATAAATGAGTGATCTTGATGAGTAAAGTTTAGATCTACTAAGAAATATCTTCAAAATAAAGACAGGTTTACAAAAGTTATGTTTTAATCTCAAAAATAAGTTTTAAATTCGTAATAAAAGAAGCTTGAAATGTAAACACCCATTTTTCAACTTCAAAACAAGATTTTTATTAAAGAAATGGAAGCCTTAAGGGGTAGGTTTGATTAGGAAATGGTTTTTGAAAGACTAAATAAGTTTTACAAAGAAAACAAACTCAAATGAATTTTTCAAAATTTGGATTTGAAAATGACCCTTATTTAAACACCTATTTCCAAAAGCCAAAATAATGATTTTTATAAAAAAAAAAAAATGGAAGTCCTAAGGGATACATACAATAAAGACCTAATTTTGACAAAGATAAAAGAGGTTTATCAAAGTATAATCATAGAACAATAAATGGTTTCCAGGAATAGATTAAACCATGTTTTCATTTTCAAAAATTTTGTAAAATTCGTAATTAGATAAACCACCTAATTAAACATCTATTTTCTAACCCCAAAATGAAGGTTTTTATTTAAATAATGAAGGTGATGGTTATATAGGTCATCAAGGTTGAGTTTTGATAAAAGCAGGTATGATTTTACAAGAAGAAAATCTATTTTTCATAAGTCTAGTAAATTTGAAAAGTTTTGCAAAGTAAAAGTTTTTCAAAAAGAATTCTTGGTACTATATGTATATATATAGATAGATCATCTCATAATCTTCATGACAATAGCTTGTAGGTATTGCATATGTACATGATGCACTTGTGGAAACAAAGTTAGAAAAGTAATGCCACATACTTCTCGTTGACATTATCTAAATGCATGAGAAATTAGAAATTTCCAACACTCATGAATCATGCATGGTATTGAGTTATATATGTATATATTAAAGTCTTACAAGATATAATGATAGCTAAGTATCTATCAAAGCTTTAGTATAATGTTTGTTTTGAGATTAGAAGTTGAATTATGGAAATGTGAAATTCATGTAGTAATATGTACCCTAATGTTCATGGACCAACCAACCTCATTTGTTGGAAATAATTCTAGAAATAGATGGCTCTTGTCGAATAGCTAGAAATCGGTATATAATATGCGAAATTCCGAGTTAAAATGACCAAGTTATGGCCTTTTAAGTTGGAATTTCCTCTTAGATGAATTTTGACGAATTTGTTAGAATAGAATTTATAAGTTCATTCAAACTTCATAGAAATACTCATTAAAGTTATTTCTTTTGATTAGGAGACTTGGAAGACGGACTAAACCTTCCTAAGGACTATTACAATTAAGTGAATTTTTGCGCCATGTCAAAGTGAATTCACTATCTTAAAGTTTTATGCTTATGCTTGTGCTTATGCTTGTAATATTAGTGGCATTAGAATTAGGACAAGATAAAATTGATTGTATGAATATGATTTTATTATGGGTGAATGAATAATAAGAATATCGGAATGAGCTTATTTGTAATTATTTGAATGATTTAGTATAGAATTGAATTGTCTGCAATATCTATGATCACCCATAAACTGTTAAATTATTATGCCATGATCTTATAATTAAATTGACATGCATACCATATGTGAGTCACATTGTATAGTTATTATACCTTTGTGGGAAGAAGGCATAATAGCTGGGCAACGAGGGGCCTGTAAACTCGAATTTTAGCATAATGGCTAGAAATTTAAATGTGGGCGTATGGGCCAAAATTGAAAATGTGTGTGGGTGGGCACATGTATCAACCACAGTATAAATTAAAAATGTGTGTGGGTGGGCACCTGTATCAACCACAATAAAAAGTGAGAAATTTAAATATTGGTCGTATGGGCCTGAAACATCTAACCTCGAATGGAGGGCATAAATCCATTCAACATAAGACTTCTGGATTGGTCTTATGTATTGTATACTCACGTGTTTGTGCATTCATATGATTGTTAATAACTTATCTGTTATATACTATTGTTGAGTATTTAATTTTTAGAAGTGAAACTCACTAAGCTCGTAAGCTTATACCCCAATAGTTTCCTATTGCAGTATGAATATTTATGGCTCTCTCTGAGAAGCCACTTTCCTCAGGTACAACTTTTGGACTCTAAGGAGCTTTTTGAAGAATTTGGGACCTAGATGTAAGTGTAGGCTTCTAGTTAAATCTCCTAATTATATATATAATATATATATATATGATGGTTGTTGTAAGAGACTTTTGAGAACTTGAGGACTCTTAATATTTTGATGAGGGTATGCCTCTTAGATCATGTAATAGCCTAATCTAGCTATAACTATTATGATTTACTTTCTTATTGCTATGTATGTCTCTTTAAGCTATTTCGAATCAAAGTATGATTTCCTATATGTCGAACATGAGCCTTACACCCGGTGTTTTAACTCATGGAGTGACTAAGGTTGTCATATTTAAGTTTAAATATTGAGTGTGGCAGATTGTCGTGTTTAGGGTACCTTTTGGGGCGTGACAATAATAATAAGGTCAACTATTAAGAACCTTTGCTTCATCAAGGTATCCCGGGACTAAGAATAGACTAGTCCCAAAAAGAAAAGAAAAGAAAGGAAAGGAAAGAAAATTGTTTTGAATTGACGAGGATAAGTCTAAGACTAGAAAGACTAGTCTTAATAATTTGCATAAAACAAATAAATTAATAAATTGCAAGGCATGATTAAATAAATAAATAACAAGTGAGCTTATATGCTCTAACGAAATATATATAGATAATATACATAATACTATATAGAGTTAGATTAGAGCAAATAATAATAAAAATAATAACAACAACATAATAACAATAATGACATAATAGAAAATATAACATGAACAAAAAAAAAAAAAACATGAACATATCGTTACTTCTTTAACTCTCATGAGTCTAAGAAATATACACAAGCTTATACTGAGTTATATGAACATGATGAGTATATGTGAGAAGTTTTACCTAAGGTTATGTGTATGTTGTAGAGGAAAGAAAGTGTTTGTAGTAATAGGTGGGTGGTGTTTTTGTGGGGAGGAGAGGAAGCTTGGAAGACAAATTGAGAGAGGAGATTTATGGAGTGATTTTGGTAGAGTTTTGATATGAAAATGAGTTGTGTGAAAGAATAAAGGAGGAATGGGGTATTTATAGAGTTTTGGAGTAAACATTAGATGAAATTAAATAAAATGAAAAAAAAATAGAGTGTGTCACACCCTAAAGGACACCCTAAACGCAACAGTTCACCACACTCGATATCTAAACTCAAGCATGACAACCTTAGTCACTCCATAAGTTTAAACACCGTGCGCAAGGCTCATGTTCAACATATAGGGAACCATACTTTGAATCGAAATAGCTTAAGAAGACATACATAGCAATAAGTGTAAACCCCCAAAAATTTTCATAATCCTTAAAAATAATTCTAGAAGTATAAATATCAAAAAACCCGAAAAATCAACTTGAGATTAAAACTCAATTTTGGACAAGTCAAACACCAGAAATGAAACCCTAAAACTCGAACCAAGTTAAAACTTAATTCCAAATGAGAACAAAAAAACGAGTGTTCTCAATCTTGAGAAAACAAGAACCCTTGAAACGAAATATAAAGTCTAACTACCGATTTAATCAACGTTCGTACATCAATTAAATCATCTAACCGTTTCCTAACACGCAAATCAAAACAATATATCCAAATAACGATCAACAGCAAAATCTTAAAACTTTCGATAAATTTCAGAAATCACAAATTTCAAATTCTCACCAAAAGTCAAACTGAGTCAACTCATAACCCTAGACTCGGTTAAACGATTCCGAGAACTAAAAAAGAAAAAACTATTAAATAATCACAAATAAAATAAAATATAAATTTCGAGCTAAAATTCTAAAACGATCAAGACTCGAAAAATTATACGATCTTACGAATATCTCGACGAAAATGGAAATCAAAACAGAACCCTAAAAGTCAACAAGCCCATAACGAACCCTAGTATTTAAGATCCGGCAATCCCGTTTTCAAACCCTAGAAAACGAAATTAAGTTAATGACCTAGAATAGTTCGTAATAACATAGGATAACATAAAAATATCAGATTCGCAAATTTTGAGTGACCTTAGGACCCAAACGGGATCGGTTCTCGAAAAGCGTGTCCCGGAGCTCGGAATATTAAAAATATTCCGTTTATACCAATAGACTCGTAAAAATACAAGGATTCCAAAAATATCAGTTTTAGAATTTTTCGGTAGCTAAAAATTACAGATATCGCATTATTACGCGTATTTTTATTACTACCGGTACTTTAATTGTCTAGTCTACTATTCATAGTACTTTTCTACTATTCATTACTATTCACTCTCTCTACTTTATATCTAATCACTCTTACAAATAACACAATTCACATTTTCTTTTCCCATAAAAATCTACTCATACCTTTCTTACAAAACATCACTTCTCTTACACAAAAATTAATCATAATTGTACTTTTCTCTCTCCCCCTTCATGTTGCCATCCAATCACTCTCTCTCTTCCCTCTCTTTTTATTTTCTTTTTCAATTATTTAAATCACTCTTAATTCCTCTCCTCTTTTCCTATAAATACCACCTCTCCCCTTCTCATTTCTTCACACCATTCCAAAGCAAAGAAATTATGCCAAAATCCTCTCCAAAAACTCCTCTCTATATTCTTACAAGAACTCTCTTCTTGTAAGAAGAAAATCTCTCCTACCAAAACTCTCTTTATGTAATACAACTACCATCTCTCCATAACCACATAACCATACATTCACTACCATCTTCATACCTCTTACATACCTTAGGTAAATATTTCTTCCATCTATTATTCATCCATGTCATGTGACTTAATATGACTATGGTGTTGTTTTGAAACTCATATGAGTAGTAAAAGCAACAACATATTCATGTTTTGTTCTTGTACATAAGCTTCCTATTTTATTATGTTGTTATTATTATTGTGATTATTTGTTTATATATATAGTATTATGTACATTATGTATATATATTTATTTAGAGCATATAAGCTCATTTGTTATTTCTTTACATTCAAGTTATACAATTTATTTATTTTATGCGATTATTAAGACTAGTCTTTCTAGTCTTAGACTTGTCAATATCAAGTCAAAACAATCTTTTTATTTATTTTCTTTAATCTTTCGGGACTAGTCCATTCTTAGTCCCGGGATGCCTTGATAAAGCTAAGGCTCCAATTCTTGATCGGGATTCCTTGATGAAGCTAAGGTTCCCAATGCTTGATATTTTATTTTCTTACTTATTATTTATTTCTAGTGTTTTCTTATGTTCTTATTTTATATGCTCATGTTACTTGCATCTACATAATGTTAATGTCTCAACTAAGTCTAAAAAGTAGAATTTCATTTTATTAAGGGAACTCAAAACTAGATTTTCTATCATATGGTTTGTCATAAAATAATGAAGTTTTTATCAAACAACATAAAAATAAAGCACTACGAGCTTTCCCAAGATTTTCCTAAAATGACGAAGATAGTTTTATAAGAAATAAATATCTTCTTTATATTTCATGGTAATTTAAGTTTTAAGAAAAATAAATCATTAATGTTAAAAACTTAAATTCTTTTCTAAACTAAGGAACAAACTAGTTTTCAAAGTTAATATAAAAATCAACTCATGAAGAACCCACTTAGGAAAAGTAATGATTTTTGAAATTCTAAAAGAAAGAATTTGTTTTCAAAAGAATATAAATAAAGTAAGGTTAGCAATGATGGATTTTATCAATAAAGATGATTCTTTTCAAGGAAATGAAAGAACAAGTTTTAGAAAGCAAAAGCTTATATTTTAGAAATAGATATAAGAAAACAAGACTCATTTTCTAAGATCATCTTAAATAAACAAATTATGAAAAAGTTTTTGACAACTTAATATAATTGATAAATTAACCTTTTATCACTAGAAATGAAATTTATGAAAGACTAGGGTTAAAGGGAAATTTGTTTGTTTTGGAAAAAGGAATGAAGGAAATAAAATAAGAATATATTCATTTGTAATAAAAATATAAGGTTTCTTCTAAATACTTGAAAAGAAATTATCAAAGTTAAAAGTTTTAAGATCAAAATGAATTGTTTTATAAATTGTTGAGACACTACCATTAGGATTTTTGCATATAAAGTGAGCATACCTATATATTCAAAAAGTGTTTATTAAATATATATTTATATTGTTACAAAAGGATTTTCTTTAAAAAATGAAGTTGAGATAGAAAATGGATTTTTGCAAAAGTTTAGAAAATTCGTTTTAAATCTGTACCTGACGTTTTCGGAACCCAAATGACCTTTTATGACCAAGATAAGTTTAGAAATGAATAGAACTTTTCGAATAGGTAGAAAACGGTATATCGTATGCGAAATTCCGAGTTAAAATGAGCAAGTTATGGCCATTTTAAGTTGGAATTTCTTCTTATACGATTTTACCACGAATTTTAAGTAAAGTTTAGAATCTCCAAAAATAGAAATTCATGAAAGACTTATCCCGGGTATTTCTTTTGTCTAGGAGACAAAGGACACGAGGATACCCTACCCGAGGATTTCTACGACTAAGAAGATAGCGAAATGGACGAGTGAGTTATTCCTCCTAAATTCGTTACCTTGCTTGTGCTTGTAAAGTAGTAGCATTAGTATATTAGGAAAAGATAAAAATGGATATATATTTGGGGGATTCGGGATTGTATATATGATTCTATGTTTATGCGTGAATTGAGAATTAAGAATATCGTAACTTCGATCGGCTTGTTTAAATTTTGTTTACTTACTTGTATGATTGTTTATTGTTGCTAAATTGATTGATCGCCCCTAATAAACCTTAATAAGGTTTGACCTAAGAACAATAAAACGTTCACGCATAGCATCCATCGAGTCACATCTATTTCTGAAGGCTGCTACTCCTACGCGTAGAGTTGGATTGGCTGTGATCGTGCGGTGCCACGGGCCATGTTCCTTCCTGGAGAATCCAAATCGCTTGGGGAAAGCGACTCTAGGTTCGGAGCCGAGCCAACCGAACGCTGTGGGTGAGGACCTGGGGACTAGCAGTAGAAGGTTGAGGACCTTCAACCCGATTCCCTAACCTTTGATACGAGGGGTAAATCCGTTCTATATATGGTTTCCGGACGACTATATATATTCGCGTAATCATGTGATTGTTGCATTGTATGCATAGCATATGTGTATTTGAATAAATAAACTTGTTTGAAAATGTGGTGCGAATGAAGAGGAATATCTCACTAAGCTAGTTGTAGCTTATACCCCTATAGATTTTGTTGAAACAGGTATATTCGTGGGTTAAATTTGAGGATCATGACATTGAAGAAATCATGACAGGATCGTTAAGCTTCTATGGAGGAAATAGAATCATAAGATAAGTAACTTTGTAAGGGTCTTTACATATAATGACTTATATGAATAGTGAGCTATATTTATTTGCGGATAATAGATGGACATGCCTCTAAGAATTACAATACAATATGTCTATGCTTTATAATAAGTATTCTCTTTGCCTCGTTACTTATTTATTATCAATGTGAATTGCGCTACTCCGATGCGTCCCCTTGGTTGTGATGTACGCCTTGTACATAATATGGAAGCCTTTGCATGACTAAGGTAGTCATTCCTAGGCTTTAGTATTGTGTACGGCGGACTGCCACGTTTAGGGTACTCCTCGGGGCGTGACAATAAGAATGTAAATCATAACAGTTATATCTAAATTTAATCTATTACATGATCTAAGGGGCATACCCCCGATAAAATATTTAGAGTTCTTCAGTCCTCAAAAGTTTCTTACAATAACCATTATATATATATATATATATATCGATTTAGGAGATTCAACTAAAAGTCTATGCCTATATCTAGGTCCCGACTTATTCAAAAAGCTTCTTAAGTTCCAAAAGTTGTACCTGAGAAAAGTGACCTCTCGGAGATAGCCATAAATATTCATACTGCAACAGGAAACTATTGGGGTATAACCTTACGAGCTTATTGAGTTCTACTTCCTAAATTAAATGCTCATCAAGCAATATATAACAGGCAAGTTATATTAACAACCATATGAAATGCACAAACACGTGAGCATATAATACATAAGACCATCCGGAAATCTTATGTTGAATGGATCTGCGCTCTCCATTCTGGGTTAGGTGTTTTAGGCCCATACAACCATAGATTTCAATTTTTCTCATTTATATTATGGTTGATACAGATGCCCACACACACACATTTTTTATTTATATTGTGGTTGATACAGGTGCCCACCTACACACATTTATAATTTCGGCCTCTACGCCAATATTCGAGTTTACAGGCCCCTCGTTGCCTCGCTATTATGCCTTATTCCCATAAAGGTATAATAACTTATGCAATGTGACTCACATATGGTATGCATGGCCAATCTGATTATAAGATCATGGCATATTAATTTAACAATTTATGGATAATCATAGATATTGCAGACAAATCAATTCTATATTAGGTCATACAAATATTTACAATAAGCTCATTTCGATATTCTTATCATCAATTCACCCATGTAGAAATCATATACACTCAGTCAAATTTTTATCTTGTCCTAATTCTAATATCACTAACACTACAAGCACAAGCACAAGCATATAATTTAAAGATAGTGAACTCACTTTGCCATGGTGCAAAAATCCACTTAATCGTAATGGTCCTCGGGAAGGTCTAGTCCATCTTCCAAGTCTCCTAATCAAAAGAAATAACTCTAATGAGTATTTCTATGAAGTTTGAATGAACTTATAAATTCTATTCTAACAAGTTCGTCCAAATTCGTCTGAGAGAAAATTCCAACTTAAAATGACCATAACTAGATCATTTTAACTTGGAATTTCACATATAATATACCGATTTCTACCTATTCGATGAGAGCTATCTATTTCTAGAGTTATTTCCAATAAACAAGGTCGTTTGGTCCATGAAAAGTAAAGTACAGAATACTATACGAATTTCCCATTCCACAATTCAACTCCAAATTTCAAACCAAGTATCATACTAAAGCTTTGATAGATACTTAGCTATCATCATATCTTGTAAGACTCTATTATATATGTATATAACTCAATATCATTCATGATTCATGGTTGTTGGTAATTCTAATTCCTCACGTACTTAGATAATGTTAAATAGGATGTATATGACATTATTTCCCTAAATTTGTTGCTACCTAATGCATCATGCATATAGGCAACACCTACAAGCTATTGTCATAAAGATTATGAGATGAAATATCTATATGTATATTCTAAATAATATAGTAATAAGAATTCTTTTTGAAAAACTTTTGCTTTGCAACACTTTTGAAATTTACTAGACATAAGAAAAATAGCTTTCCTTCTCGTAAAATCACACTTACTTTTATCAAAACTCAACCTTGATGACCTATATAGTCATCACCTTTATTATTTCAATAAAAATCTTCATTTTTGGGTTAGAAAATAGATGTTTAAATGGGTGGTTTACCTAATTACGAATTTTACAAATTTTTTAAGGAATGAAAACATTACTTAATTTATTCTTTGAAACCATTCCTTGTTTTATGATTATATTTTGATAAACCTCTCTTATACTTATGAAAATTAGGTCTTTGTTACATGTATTCCTTAGGACTTCCATTTTTCCATAAAAAACATCATTTTGGCATTTGGAAATAGGTGGTTAAATAATGATCATTTTCAAATCCGAATTTTGAAAGTCTCATTTGAGTTTATTTTCTTTGTAAAACTCATTTAATTCTTCAAAAACCATTTCCTAATCAAACCTACTCCTTAAGGCTTCCATTTCTATAATAAAAATCTTGTTTTGGAGTTGAAAAATAGGTGTTTACACTTCAAGCTTTCCTTATTATGAATTTGAAACTTGTTATTGAGATTGAAACATAACTTTTGTAAACTTTTCCTTGTTTTGAAAATATTCCTTAGTAGATCTAAGCTTTACTCATCAAGATCACTCATTTATGATATCTATTCCCTAAGCCTTTATTTATAATGTAAAATATACATTTTGAAGTTGAAAAATGACTTTTCTAAATATGGTTCCTTTTTTATCCGAATTTTCAAAAATTATTTTTGTTGAAACTAAAGTAGATCTTGAGCTTTCTAATATTTTCCCATTATTATCAAGCTATTACAAGTTATTTATGAACATAAAACAAAAGCCTAAGGCATTTATGAACTCAAAATAACTAGATCTAGTTTATTATACTGGTTATAAATGCATGAACACTATGTATATTATGTGGATATGGCTAGATGATGAATATATGTGCAAATCATTAATAATAACAACATAACTTGATAATAAAACAAGATAATAGAAAAATAACTCAAATAACAAGATCTATAACACTGTGATGGCAAGGATCTCATGTTCAAGTGTTTTCATATCTCTAGCTTAAAGCTCATGGGGATTTTTTAGTGGAATCACACATGAATGATCTTGCCATTACATGTTTTTAAGGTAATAAGGTATAGATCTATTACCTATTAGATGTTTAGAACAAGAAACTTGAAGAAAAATATGTGAGTGTGTATGTGTTACGGTTTACAAGGGGAGAGGAAGAGAGAAAGAAAATTTTTTGCAAGAGTTTGGTTTAGTGAAAAGTGGAAAAGTGAAATGAAGCTGATATAAAGGGATATATATAGACAAATGGATTAGGGTTTGTGTAATAAAAGAAAAGAAAAAAAAATTGAGAGAGGATAGAAGGGGAGGGGTAGCGCCGGTTTTGGTAGAGGAGAGAGAGAGAGTTATTTGTTTTGTATTGTGTAAGATTCAAAATTAAATAATTAATTTAAGTAATAAAAGTTGTATTTGAAAAGTAAATTGTAAGGAAAATGATGAAATAGTAGGAATATGTTGTAAGGATGTAAGAAACAGGTTATGGGTGTAGTTGATGAATAGTGTAGAAAAAAATCAAAAGGTAGATTAGACATTTAAAGTACCGGTAGTAATGAAAATATGATAACAAGATTATAACTATAACTTTTATCACCCGAAAAATTATATAATTGATATATTTGAAAATCTCATGAAATTACGAGTCTAACAGTATTAATATCATATATTTAATATCTTGGGCCTCGGGATACGCTTTTTGAAGTCTGTATCCGATTGGGTTCGAAATAGATCAAAAATTCGCTAATCTTATATTTTTAAGCATCCTAGTATTATTATGAACCAAACTACATTCTTCACTCGTATTTTGACTTCTTGGTTTAGGAACACAGGATTGTCGGATCTAAACTATTAGGGTTTCCTGGGAAATTGGTTGACTTAAGGTCTCCGGTTAACTTTTCAGTTTAGGGTTTGAACTTGATATATTATCCTAAAAATTAGGGCTTATAGAGAGTGATGCGAGAGAGGAAGTGGACCGCAACCTTGGGAAAAGAGGAAAAAAATTTATTAAATTTGTTGTTTTGTAATAAAAAGAAGTAATATGCAAAGTGTGATGTGATTAAAGTTGTATGGGAAAGGTAAATTGTAAGGCATAGATATGATAGTGTGTAAGAGTAGAGTGTAAAAAAAATAGAGATAGTGAAATAATAATGAATAGTAGAAATAGTACTATGAATAGTAGACTAAATAATTAAAATACCGGTAGTAAAGAAAATACGCGTAAACGGCCTATATTTGATATTTTTAGTTACCGAAAAATTCTAAAACTGATATTTTTGAAAAACTTACATTTTTATGAGTCTAACGGTATTGTTGGAATGTTTTCACTATCCAGTGCACTAGGGCACGGTTTTCAAAAACTAATCCTGTTCGGATCCAAAAGACATTAAAAATTAACGAATATGATATTTTTAAGCTTTCCTATACTATTACAAACCATTATCCACATTTATCTTAATTCCATTGTCTAGAGTTTTAAAAACACAGGATTGTCCGATCTAGATTCACTAGACTAATCGTAGAATTAGGTTAACTTTAGGGTTCCGGTTTGACTTTTGGTTCTCAAGGTTTACTTATATATACCGAAAAATCTAGAGGCTTACACTCCTGGTACTTAACATTTTTCTCGTTATTTGTCCAAAAATTGTATACTGGTTTTGTATTTCTCTTGTGTACTCTTGATATGACATTGATAGCTCCAAAACTTCACCAAATTTTCGTTCATTTCATTATAAAACCTTTGAAAGCTCACTTGTTTCTCATCTATCCCTAAAATGAATATTTTATAAAATAAGTACCATTTTCTTGAGTAAATCAACAAAATATCATATAAAATATGATCAATAAAGCACAATTATTAAGGTTCTTAGGACACTTATCAAAATTTCCCCACACTTAATCATTTCCTTGTCCTCAAGCAAACAAAATAAGGACAAAGAAATCCATCATCAATTATACTCACTAGAAAATATCACATCATAAGTAGCATTCTTTAAATTGGTTAAACCAAGTGACTTATTAGTGCTTACCACTCAAACTTACCATAATTGTACTTGCACTTGACATACTACAATTAAACTTCTAAGGTTAATCCAAGCAAGCAAACTATTACCCTCACCATTTAATAACCACTTCAAATGTCACAAAACCAAACAAAAGCAGCATGGTTATATCCCACCACTTACTAGAAAGCATATAAATCGTTCAACCACCTCTCTAAGCATATCAACCTAGAATGAAAGTATATGGCATCTATCATTCCCTTAGATTTTTCCTTATTTGATTTAAATCTCTCTAAAAAAGTTAATAGCCTTTAGAGGGACGGATTTTAGTTTGTTTCTTTTCCTCTTCCTTTGGACGTGTTTTAGCCCGTTTGTTTTCAGCTTAAGAATTTTTTTTTTGGTAGATTCAAATCAATTGAGTAGAAGAATTTTTTTTATCCCTACACTACTTGACATATATGGGTCGTATACTCCTGGTATTCAACATTTTTCTTGTTATTTCTCCAAAAATTGTACACTGGTTGTGTACTTCTCTTGTATACTCTTGATATCACATTAATAGCTCCAAAAGTTTACCAAATCTTCACTTGTTTCCTTATAAAACATTTGAAAATCTCACTTGTAAACCCCTCAATTTTTAGGGTAAAGTTGAAATAAACCTTAACCCTAGTTAAACCGGAATTTCAAAAGTCAACTAGATTAAGATAATCTACCAGTTTCAACTCTGACAATTCTACGCTCAAAACCTAAGAACAATAGAAATAAGTTAAATGTGGATTATAGTTCGGAATAATAAAGATAGCTTAAAAATATTAGATTTGTCAAAATACGAATCATTTTAAACTTGAACGGGATCAGTTCTCGAAAAGTGTGCCCTGGTGTGTCCGAAATAATAAAAATATTCGGATAACACCAAAAGACTCATAATTATACAATGATTTCAAAAATATCATTTTCGTAATTTTTCAGTAGCTAAAAATATCAGATATAGTCCATTTACCCGTATTTTCTTCACTATCGGTATCTTATTTGTCTAGCCTACTATTTATTATACAACTTCTACTATTCATTACTATTTTACTATCTCTACTTTTTCTTACAACCTATTCTTACATTCTGCTATACTTATCTCTTACAATTTTACCTTTCACATACAACTTTATTCATATCATACCTTATAAATTATTACTTTTCATTACAAAAATACAAAATTTAATCAAAACTCTCTCTCTCTTCCTCTACATACCGCCGTCCCCTTCACTCTCTTATCTAATAAATTTTTTCATTTTCAATTTATTTTATTAGATTTAATTTTCACTTCAAAACCTTATAAATACCCCATTCCCTCCTTCACACTTTATACATACTTCTTGTAACACCTTAACCTAAAGGCGTTTCAGCCCACCACGTGTCTTTAGAATATCAGACACGCTAAGGCTATAGATTTCTAAAACCACAAATATGAATTTTCGAATATCACCAATAACTCGCATATAGGGAAACTTTCAAACTTTTTCATATTAAAATAAATGTCCTTAATTCATAAATCATCTAAACATCAAATCTAAAAATCATAAAATCCTTACATATAACATGTCACGCCCCAAAGGATACCCTAAACGTGGCAGTCCACTATACACAATATTAAAGCCTAGGAATGACCGCCTTAGTCACGCAAAGGCTTCCATACTATGTACAAGGCATCTAACACATGGAGGAGACACATCGAAGTGATACATTTTATATTGATACAACTTGAGTAACAATGTAAAGGAATTACAATTCACTATACTTCAATTACAATTCATCCACAGATTTCAATACACAAACTATTATAAGGCAATTCACAAATCCCATAAAAATCATATAGATATTTATATAGTTGAAAAATCCTTTTAATATATATACAACTCATATTGTATATATGATTCTAATGATGTTGTCTAAATCAATGATTTTTCATAAAACAACTTATCTTATTAGTTGAAAAAATAAAGTTTGACAATTTCATTTTAAGTTGTTGGAAATAGAACTAAAGATTTTTGAGTCATTAAGTATGTACTATAATTATTTTTCCTTAACTCTTAAAAGATGATTTAGATTCAAAAATTTTAGCCTTTCTAAGTTATCTACCAATTTTATTCCTTAAGTGAACTTTACTTGGTGAGTTGATTTTAACTTGTTTAAAAAAGCTTGTTTTGATTTTTGTACTTATTAAAATGTTAGTGAGGGTATTATAATTTATTTTTTAAAGAAAAATTCTCATATAAAAGTATTATCAACATTAAGATCTTGATGGTAGTTTGTAAAGAGAGTAAAGAAGTTGTCATTCATTATCTTTAATATTATATGCGGCGGACTGCCACATTTAGGGTACCTTCCGGGGCGTGACAGTTTAAGTTGGTATCAGAGCGCAAGTTTTAGATAAAAGATAGTAGAATTAGACTTTAAGTTAGATAGTAGAAGTTAGAACCTAAAGCTTAAGATCTGATCCTCTTCTTATTCTATTTTGATAGCTAACCTTCCCCGAAGTTAAGGAAAAATCCCAAAATTTCCTTAAGGACCCAGATGAGACCTTTGTGAACTATCGTCTTAGGTTGAGAGTCCTATGTGAAGAATTTGCGTTAGTTAGAAGACCCAGAACCGCCCAAGAAATGTTTAAGTTATGGAGGAAAGGTTTGAAACATTCTTTATGGAGAAACTTTCCCAAAGAACTACGATTCGATATCGTAAGCAGACGAAGGTGGAGTGACGTAGAGGTCATATACATGGTGGAAAGAATGATAGTTTTTATGTATAGAGAAACCATGTTACAAGAGATGACCTTCATCTTAAAGGCGGAAGGAACCCGATAGGACCCAGACTTCCGAACTTGGAACAAGTTAGGACCCCTTTATATCTATACACATGATGAGTTGGCGGATCACACCGATTGGCTAAAGGCAGATGCGGAAGAACGATTCTACTGGTACGCCACCTATAGATGTATTGTCCCCATGCCATCAGAATGTAGCATCCAACCAAACTCCATCGAAATGTAGTTGGAAGTAATCCCAGATGAGGATTTCATCATGGAAGATGCCAAAGGAACGAAGGAAATGGAGAGACAGAAGCTGACCCTGAAGAAAACCCCAGCGAAGAACCAGAACCTGAGGAAAATCTGTCTGCAACTCCTTGGGAACATAGTCCCCTGATTCCCAGTCCGATACCCCCGCGAAGGTTAAGTCAGGACATTCCCATGGAGACGAGAGCGAGAAAAAACCCGGTGATGATTTCCGACTCAGAAGAAGAAGGAAGGAGAGATTACCAACAATGGAGGAATGCTTTCGATCCAAGTGGATTTTTAAGAAGCCAATCTCAAACCCCTACCATAGCAATGGCACCTGAAGGAGGAGATTAAGAAGAACAAGAGACAACAAACGACACCACTCAAAGAGAAAGGACTTCCATGCATGAAGAAGTATCGCCGTCTCAAGCAGAAATCACCTCAAGGTATAGAGGAAAAAGGATGTCCGTGAGTCAGTATTTACGATAGTTTGTCAAGAAACATAAAGGTTCCACTAGTCGAAGCATGAACCCAGCGCCATGCAGAGAGGAAGATTAAAGAAGAAAGAAGTAAAGGAAGATGAGCACAATCCAACAAGTCCAACCAAGCCTTTTCCTAGAAGTCAATTAGGCATATCTTTGTTGTAGTGCATGAATGTTTTTGCTTTTAAAATGTTGTGTTTTAAGTATTTCCTATTTTGAACAATTATCTTTTGTTGAGAATGGTTCTAACCTTCTCAAAATATGTAAGGGTTATCACCCTCTTTTGTTTTAATGCAAGGTATTCTAATGTTTGATTTCATGATTTTTAGATTTATTGGCCTTGAATATTTTCTATGCAAAATACGATATTTCCGATCTCTTTCCAAAGATTTAAGAAGTCTAAAACTAGAGTAATTAACAGACGAGGTAGGAGAGGTAGAAGACGTGAACGACGCGCCTCTAATAATGTTCCAGCTGAACTAGAAAATCCCCCAGTAGGACAACAAGCAGCACTACCAAATCCCCCACAAAACCAACAAGGTAATGTTTGGGCTGCAATTAATCAACTAGCTGGTCTAGTCAACAACTTCATGCAACATGCATAGAACATGCCACCTCCGCTTGCCAATGCCCCAGAAGTGACAGTTGAGGCACCTGCACCACTAGGAGTTGAGTCTCAAACTGTTCTGTCACGCCCCAATAGGTACCCTAAATGTGACAGCCCGCAGTACGCAATATTAAAGCTCATGAATGACTACCTCAGTCACTCGAAAGCTTCCATATCGGTACAAGGCATACACTCACAACAAAGGGAGACCGTTAAAGTAATGCATTTTAATATATTGGCAGTGGAACATACAAAATAACACTTAATATATATTTCATTGAAACATAGAGTCTTACAACTTCTAAGGGGCATTCCCCCGATAAAATATATATATAACAACATGGTTCTACTAGATATAACATACCTAAATCTAGAAAATTTTAGAAGAAATCTACTCTATAACTTCAAAATTGAATTCCTCCAAAAGCTTCTCAAAATAAGGATTTTACCCGGGGAATCAAGGTAGTCTTGAGGGCAAAAGATAATCCTGCAATGTCAAAAGTCTATAGGAGTATAAGCATGACTTGCTTAGTGAGATATTCCTTACGCAAAAGTACTCATAACAAGCAATCAACTAAGTTTATTAAACAAGCATATGAATGCAATAATCATATGATCAAACAGTACATACAACTATCCGGTTTCGTATGTGTGATGGATTTACCCCTCCATCGGTGGTTAGGGAATGCTTTGAACTGGGTCCCGACCGACCTCCTTAAAGTTGCGCACGTCTTGGGGTTCCAACGAACCGTACTACTAGTCCCCGGGCTTTCCATACCCAAAGTGATCGATTCGGCTCGGCTATACCTTGAGGCCGTATTCCCGAAACATCCTAACCCTCAAGATGTAGCTAGGCAGCTTACCTTTTCGGTCCCATGCTGAGGAGTAGTAGCAAACTTCGAAATGATATTCTAAGTGATATGCATGAGCAATTTATTATATGGGGATTTCAATATAACATTAAATCATTTTAAAGCGATCAAACAATATTTGCACACATAACAATTCATACATAGAAACATTTATATCAATCACAATTTGGATTCCGATATACTTATTGTTTATTGATCGCACATAACAATTCACAATCATAATTCCTATAATATCCCACATGCATATCAATTTTATCTTTTCCTAACATCTAGTGCTCTATTTTACAAGCACATGCGCGAATACGTAAACGTAAAAGAAACTCACTCGTCCATAGCCTTCTTCTAGGAGTCGAAGTAATCCTCGGGGAAGACAAGATCGGGATCCTCGACACCTAAGCAAAAGAAATACCCAACATGAGTATTTCATCCAAGATCTATTCAAATTCTATACTTCTATCTTAAAGAATTCGTAAAAATCGTATGGAATGGAGATTCCAACTTAAAATGGCCATAACTTGCTCATTTTAACTCGGAATTTCGCATATTATATACCGATTTCTACCTACTCGAAAAGATCTATCTATTTCTAAGGTTATTTTTTTCTAAAAGAAGTTATTTGGGTCTCGGAATAGTAGCGGACAGAATTGATACGAATTTTCCAATTTTTTAAAACTAGAGTTTTCAAACTTCCTTCATTCAAAAACTTTTGTACAAAAATATAGGTACATTTGTATGGTTGAAAAACCCTTTGAATACATATGTATAGACTCGATTTATATGCATGAATTTAGTGGTGTTGTCTCAATAGTGATTTTGTAAAAACAATGTGTCTTTGAAAGTGAAATAGCTTAAGACTTGAAAAGAAATTAGTTTTGCTTTGAAAATTTTCTTAAATTATCATGAGTGAGTATTTCTTTCTTTAACTCCATTCCTTAGTTGGATTTTCAAAAAGGAAATCTTAATCTTCTAGGATTCCCATAACTTTATTTCTAGTGTTTTAGAAAACATAGTCTTTCTAAATACTTTATGGTTATATGTTCTAAAGTTAGACCCACTTTTAAAAGAAATGATCTTGTAAATAAATTTTGAAAAGCTTATCTAGGCTTTAGTGTTGGTGGAAAACTTTGACAATTGAATTTAAGAAATCCTTTGTTTAGGTTTAAAAAAACTTTCTTATTTGTTTGAAAAGAGAATTTATGATAACTTTACTTTATGTATTTCTTGGTAAAACCACATACTATTACTAAAACTTGAGCTAACTTATCTAACCTTAGAAAAATATTTGTTAAGATAAAACTTCAAGTCTTTAAGGAAAAATAATTTCTTATATGTGACAAAATTTATTTTTAAAGAGAGTTCTTATTCTTATTTTTATTACTTAAGAAAACTCATTTTCATTATGGTTGAGACAATGTCAACATATTCATGCATGAATGCGAATATGTATCTTTATGGAAAAGGAAATAAAACATTATAACAAGATAAAATAAGAGCATAAAAGTAAAGTCAAGTATTGAGAACTTTAGCTTCATCAAGGTATCTCGGGACTAAGAATAGACTAGTCCTCAAAAGAAAAGAAAAGCAAAGAAATAAAATTGTTTTGACTTGATATGGACAAGTCTAAGACTAGAGAGACTAGTCTTAAGAACAACTTGAAATTAAATAAATTGCAATGAAGTAAATAAATTGCATGGAAGGTAAATAAATTGCAAGACATTGAGCTTATATGCTCTAAATATTATATATATATAGCTATATAGATATTTAGATAGTTATGAACATAAAGGAACATAAAGAAACATAAAGGAACATAAAGGAATTGATATTATGAACAAAAACAAAGTATGAACCTATTGTTGCTTTCTTAACCTTCATGGTTTTGGAAAACACACATTAAGTTCATACTAAGTAGATGAACATAGGAATTTCTTGAAGAATTTTTACCTAAAAGAGATGAACTAAAGAGAGCTTCTTGGAAGAACTTTCTTGGAGAGATTTGGAGAGAAATTTGAGTATAGTAACTTTAGTAAAGAAGTAGTGTGAAAGAAGTGAAGGTATGAGGGGATATTTATAGATTTTTGGAGTGGAAATTAGATGTAATAAAATAAATTGAAAAAGAAAACAAAATGGGATGCATTGGAGAGGGGGAGGCGCCGGTTCTACATGAAGAGGGGGAAGAATTGATTTGTTTTGTTTGTTTTGTATTAAAAGAAGTAGTGCGTAAGGTGTGATATGATTAAAATTGTATGGGGAAGGTAAATTGTAAGGTATAGGTATAGTAGAGTGTAAGAATAGAGTGTAAGAAAAGGTAGAGATAGGTGAATAGTAATGAATAGTAGAAAAGTACTATGAATAGTAGACTGGACAATTAAAATACCGGTAGTAAAGAAAATATGCGTAAAAGGCCTATATCTGTTATTTTTAGTTACCGAAAAATTCTAAAACTGATATTTTTAAAAACCTTATATTTTTACAAATCTATTGGCATCGTCGGAATATTTTTGCTATCCGATGCACCAGGGCACAGTTTTTGAAAACTGATCCCAATCAGATCCGAGCGACACTAGAAAAATTCGAATATGATATTTTTAGGCTTCCCTATATTATTACGAACCATATTCCACAATTATTTCAATTTCGTTTTCTAGGGTTTAAGAACACGGGATTGCCGGATCTAGATTCACTAGACTCATATAACTAGGTTAATTTTAGGGTTTCGTTTCAACTTCCGGTTCTTAGGGTTTGCTAATATTATCGAAAAATCTAGGGGCTTACAACCTACCCTCCTTAAAGAAAGTTTTGTCCTCAAAACTTGACTATCGTACCTGATTCCTCAAAAAGATTCGGATATTTGCGTCGGATCTCATCCTCGGCTTCCCAAGTTGCCTCCTCATGGGTGTGATTCCTCCAGAGGACTTTGACATATTTGATCTTTGTTCGAAGCTTTTGGACTTTTCTATCCAAAATCTGTACCGGGTGTTCCTCATAAGTGAGGTTCTCCTTTACAACACTGGCTCCAACTCTACTACTCGTTCTGGATCGCTACATGCTTGCGCAAGACCGATACATGAAACACGTTGTGCACACCTGACAGGTTTGGCGGCAAGGCTAGGCGATAGCTAGATCTCCCACTCGTTCAAGCACTTCAAAAGGTCCAATGTACCGTGGGCTCAACTTTCCTTGTGAGCGTATGTATACTCTTGATTGGATTTATCTTTAAGTATACATGGTCTCCCACTTGAAATTCGAGAACTCGCCTTTTCATATCTGCCCAGCTTTTCTGTCTATCTTGGGCCTCTTTCATTCGCTGTCGGATTATCCTTACTTTGTCTGCTGCATCTTGTACCAAATCGGTCCAATAGCGAGCTTTTCCACATCATCCCAAAACAGAGGCGATCTACAGCGTCGTCCGTACAAAGCTTCATATGGCGGCATTTGTATGGTCGAGTGATAGCTGTTGTTGTAGGCAAACTCTATGAGCGGCAAATGAGCATCCCAGCTTCCTTTAAATTCCATAACACAGGCGTACATCTTCCAAGGTTTGGATCGTCCGTTCCGATTGTCCATCGGTTTGGGGGTGATAAGCGTGCTAAAGTGCAACTTTGTCCCCATACACTTTTGTAAACTTGTCCAAAACTTAGACAAATCTGGGATCTCGGTCTGACACAATCCGGCAGGTACTCCATGTAACGTACTATTTCCCTTATGTAAAGCTTGGCTAGCTTGTCCATCGAGTACGTCATGTTGATTGGTATGAAATGAGCCGATTTGGTCAAGCGATCTACCACGACCCATATGGCATCATATCCTGCCGATGTCCTTGGTAGTCCACACACGAAATCCATTGAGATTTGATCCCACTTCCACTCAGGTATCGGCAAAGGCTTTAGCAATCCTCCTGGCCTTTGATGTTCCACCTTTATTTGTTGATAAGTTGGGCACTTCATCACATAATCAGCTACATCCCGTTTCATTCCATTCCACCAAAAGTGGCTCTTAAGATCTTGATACATCTTGGTCCCTCCCGGATGTACTGTGTATCCTGAGTTATGAGCTTCACTCATGATTTCTCTTCTTATATCCTCATCATCTGCCACACATAACCTTCCCTTCATTCTCACTACATCCTCTTCATCTATGGTGAAGTCAGTATACTTCTTTGCTTGTACTTCCCATTTGATCCTTTGTATGACTTCATCATATCGTTGAGCTTCTTTAATTCGTTCCGCAAGGGTTGGTTCCATCACCAAGCTAGATATTTCCACCTCCACATCTCCTCCAATGAATTCAATACTTAGCCTTTCGAATTCTCTTACCAACTCCTTTTGGTCAGTCAACAAGGCGGCAACTTCCTCATGATTCTTCCAACTTAAGGCGTCTGCGACGGCATTAACTCTTCTTGGACAATAGTTGATTCCAAGATCATAGTCCTTTATAAGCTCTAACCATCTCCGTTGTCTCATATCCAACTCCTTCTGAGTGAATGGATACTTGAAGCTCTTGTGATCCGTATATATTTCGCATCTTTGTCTATACAAGTGATGGCTCCATATCTTGAGTGCGAAAACAACGGCAGTAAGCTCCAAGTCATGTGTCGGATAGTTCTGCTCATGCGGTCTCAACTGTCACAAAGCATAAGCAATCACTTTTCCTTCTTGCATCAACACACATCCAAGACCATTTCTTGATGCATCGCTATGCACTGTGTAAGGCTTCTCAGGGTTTGGCAAAACAAGTATCGGTGCGGATACAAGCTTTTGCTTGAGCTCTTGGAAACTCCTTTCTCTTTTATCAGTCCAAACGAACTTCTCATTCTTTTGAGTAAGTTGTGTTAACGGCTTAGCTATAGTCGAGAAATTCTTTACAAACTTCCGATAATAGCCAGCTAGACTAAGAAAGCTTCTTACTTCCGTTATCGTCTTCGGTTGTTTCCATTCCATCATTGCTTTAATCTTTTCAGGATCAACCGATATGCCACTTCCTGAAACAACATGTCCTAAAAAGGAATCTTATCCAACCAAAAGTCACACTTTGACAATTTGGCATACAACTTATGTTCTCAATGTCCGAAGCGCCATACGGAGGTGTTCCTCATGTTCCTCTCGTGTGGTTGAGTAGACCAAAATGTCGTCGATGAAAACTATAACGCACTTATCCAACAAGGGCTTATAGATTCGATTCATCAAGTCCATGAAAGCGGCAGGTGCATTTTGTCAATCCAAAAGACATTACTAAGAACTCATAATGTCCATATCGAGTTCGAAAAGCGGTCTTTGGTACATCCTCCGGCCTTACTCTTAACTGATGGTATCCAGATCTCAAGTCGATGCGTGAAAACACGCTTGCTCCTTGCAACTGATCAAAGAGATCATCAATCCGGGGTAATGGATACTTATTCTTGATTGTAACCTTATTCAACTCCCGGTAATCGACATAACCTCATGGATCCATCCTTTTCTTAACAAACAAACTGGTGCTCCCCATGGTGATACACTTGGGCGTATAAATCCTTGATCCAGAAGCTCTTGTAATTGCTTCTTGAGTTCCTTTCAACTCTACCGGTGCCATGCGGTATGGAGCTTTTGATATCGGCTCGGTATTTGGCATCAAGCTAATCTCAAAATCGATCTCCCTCTTTGGTGGCAATCCAGGTAATTCCTTAGGAAAAACATCAGGAAACTCATTGACTATGGGTATATCCTCCACCTTTGGTTCACCTTCTTCTTCTATAGCATTGATTTGTTGGTCAATCTCCTCCTCATCGTCACCAACTCAAGCGAACTTAATCCTTGCCTCCTTACGACCGTGGATTCTCCTTTAAACTCAATATCCTTCCCATTTACATCCTTAAAATTCACCTTCTTCTCTCGACAATCTACCGTGGCTTTAACATGGGTAACCAACTCATTCCAAGAATTACTTCATACTTATTCATCTCCAACACGATCAAATCACTTGTCGTATGGTGTCCTTGGATCTCTAAAGGGCATTCCTTCAACATCTCTTGGGTGGTTACGACGCTACCCGTGGGTGTCTTTATCTTGAAGCTGGTAGCGGTGGTGACTATAGGTAATCCACTCTTCTTAGCAAGGTTGGGGGTGATAAACGAATGGGTGGCTCCGGTATCAAACAAGGCATAAGCGGTCTCGTTAGCTACTCGTATACTTCCTGCGTTTAACACGCACTAGTTACTAACCATACTATACTTATCTAACTTTTCTAAAGCTTTAGGCTAAAGAGGTATAGGGATTCTATTGACAGATTGATAGCGTAAAAAGATACTATAAACAAAACGAAAGCTTAAGGTTAAGGCTAACCTGCAACGAGTCCATGATCATAGCCTTCGTCTCCCTCCAAGGCAGCAAACTCACATCCTTCCTCCTCATCATCTGCTTCCTCGCACATCCACTGGCCCTCCAGGTTGTAAACTCTCATTCCATGCATCGAGGTGCCAGAGCGGTTCCCATTTCCATTGCCATTGTTGGTTCTGACAAGGGCAGATCCTCCCGAGGTGTTGGATGACCTCACAAAGCATTTTTCCTCTTTGGGCATTCATTTGCAAAGTGCCCTGGCTGCTTGCACACATAGCAGACACTGGTGTTCTTCTTGGGACACTCCAAGATTTTATGATCCGGGCTGCCACAAAAGAAGCACTTGTTTTGCAATTGTGGGCAAGACTTTGGATAATGCTTCCCTCGGCATTTCCAGCATGTGACATCTACCTTGGTCACCTCCTCTGATTGCTTCCACTTCCTTTGAAACTTCCAAAGGTCTTAAACCTCTTATTTTTGAACCCAGAACTTGGTCCTTCATAGGCTTCCTTCCGAACACAAACACTTTCTTCTCCGGAGCTTTTGTTTTCATCTTTTTGGCTTCTTCAATAATTCTAGCCTTTTCCACTAGCCCCTTAAAACTTTAACATCAAATTCCACCAAGCGAATCTTTAGGTCTTCATCTAACCCATTCAAGAAAACTTGTCTCTTTAACTCCTCGCTGTGCTTATAGGAGTCAGGAGCATACTGCAACAAGCGACTGAATTCGGTTTCGTACTGCTCGATGGTTCTCCCTTTCTGAGTAATATTCAAGAACTCAGCACTGTACCGAACTCTGAGACTCCCTGGAAAGTAGTTCTCCAAGAACTCTTCTCGAAACATATCCCAGTAACTGGAGCAGGCAATTCTCGCTTCTTCGATTCCCACCATATGCGAGCATTGAACTTCAACATGAATGTCCCAAAACTGACTCTTAGGTGGTGGGGTACTTCATAACCATCAAACGATCTCTCAATCTGGGCCAACCAATCTTCGGCCTCAGCTGGTTTTCCGAAGGTTCCATCAAAGTAGGTGTTACTTTTGATGAAATTGGCGAGCAAGTTTTGATGTGATCTTGGCGGGTGGTGGTGGTGGAAATGGTGCAGCATGTGACTGTTCGCCGGGTGCTTCTACCGTAGCTTCAGGAGCATTCTGAGGTGGAGCAGGAGCTGGGTTATTTTGATTTTGTTGCTGAATCAAAATAGCAAATAACTGGTTCATCTGTCCAATGGCAGCTGCAAAGTCATTTTGTTGGTTGGCAGGAGCAGGGTTATTCTGGTTGGTTGCGGGGTACTTCGTTCAGCTGGTACGTTGTTGGAATCTCTTTGTTCTCTATTCCTACGTCTTCTTGGACGGCTGTTTAATCGTTTAGATTTTAGTTCTATTTTACGCTATACTAACGTTTACGGAAATCACGGAAATCTCAAATATAAAGCCAAAATTTAAATCAAGGTAAAACAAGGAAATAAATTGACAAAATAGGATTGATAGGAGTTTAATAAGAAATTATGAAATTCAAATACAATTCAAAGAAATTACAAGGTAAAAATCAAAATCATGCATCTTAAAAGAAATAATATAAATATAAAACAAAACAAAGGAATTATATCAAGAAATCATTAGGTTACTTTTATTTGTTAAAACTTAACTATATCTTTTAATTAGTTGCGATTTAATACTAAGGCGTTGCGTCTTGGGTAAACGACACTTTCTTCTCATCGTGGCTCCTTACTTCTTTCTTGATCCTTGTTGATTTGAGGAATCAGGGATGGTTTCCCTTCTTCTCACCTTCGATCCTTTGATGACGTTACGAGACTCGTTTCCGACGTTACCTAAGGTTGGTTGTATAGTCTTTTACGTAAATATATTTTCTTTTAGTTTAAAAGCAAGTTAACTCTGTTCTTTTAGTACAACTTAAGGGTTGTTTTCTTAGGCTTAAAACGGTTTGGAAATCTCCTATTTTCTTAAGGGTATAATTATTCTAGGGCCACTACATATCTTAGGTATGGTCATAGAACATGTGTTTCCCATAAACCCCACTTTCTATAATTCTAGGATTCTTCCTAAAACTCTTATGGCTTAATCTTAAACTTATCCTATTCTTAAGACTTCTATTTCTAACTTACTGTTTCTTTCCCTAATCTTGATGCTCTGATACCAACTTAAACTGTCACGCCCCAGGGTACCCTAAACGTGACAGCCCGCCGTACGCAATATTAAAACAAGAATGACTACCTCAGTCACTCGAAAGCTTCCATATCGGTACAAGGCGTACATTCACAACAAAGGGAGACCGGTGAGTAATGCATTTTAAGACATTGGCAGCGGAACATGCAAAAAACACTTAATATATTTCATTGAAATAAAAGTCTTACAACTTCTAAGGGGCATTCCCCCGATAATATATAAAACATGGTTCTACTAAATAACATAACTAAAGCTAGAAGATTTTAGAAGAAATCTACTCTATAACTTCAAAATAAATTCCTCCAAAAGCTTCTCAAAATAAGGATTCTACCCGGGAAATCAAGGTGGTCTCGGGTGCAAAAGTAATCCTGCAATATCAAAAGTCTATAGGAGTATAAGCATGACTAGCTTAGTGAGATATTCCTTACGCGAAACTATCATAACAACAATCAACCAAGTTTATTAATCAAGCATATGAATGCAACAACCATATGATCAAACATTACATACGACTATCCGGTTTCGTATGTTTGATGGATTTACCCCTCCATCGGTGGTTAGGGAATGCTTTGAACTGGGTCCCGAACGACCTTAAAGTTGCACGCGTCTTGGGGTTCCAACGAACCGTACTACTAGTCCGGGCTTTCCTTACCCAAAGCGATCGATCCGGCTCGGCTACACCTTGAGGCCGTATTCCCCAACGTCCTAACCCTCAAGATGTAGCTAGGCAGCTTACCTTTGGTCCCACGCTGAGGAGTAGTAGCAAAACTTCGAAATGATATTCTAAGTGATATGCATGAGCAATTTATTATATGGGATTTCAATATGACATTAAATCATTTAAAGCGATCAAACAATATTTGCACACATAACAATATACATAGAAACATTTATATCAATCACAATGGTTCCGATATACTTATTGTTCATTGATCGCACACAACAATTCACATACATAATTCCCATAATATCCCACATGCATATCAATTTTATCTTTTCCTAACATCTAGTGCTCTATTCTACAAGCACATGCGCGAATACAAAGCGTAAAGGAAACTCACTCGTCCATAGCTTTCTTCTAGGAGTCGAAGTAATCCTCTGGAAGGGAAGATCTTCGTCCTCGACACCTAAACAAAAGAAATACCCAACATGAGTATTTCATCCAAGATCTATCAAGTTCTACAATTCTATCTTAGAAAATTCGTAAAAATCGTATGAATGGAAATTCCAATTTAAAATGGCCATAACTTGCTCATTTTAACTCGGAATTTCGCATATTATATGCCGATTTCTACCTACTCGAAAAGATCTATCTATTTCTAAAGTTAATTTTATCAAAGGAAGTTATTTCGGTCTCAGAATAGTAGCATACAGATTTGATACGAATTTCAAAAATAGAGTTTTCAAACTTTTCTTTATTCAAGAGCTTTTGTACAAAAATATAGATATATTGTATGGTTGATAAATCCTTTGAATACACATATATATATTCAAACCATATGCATGAATTTAGTAGTGTTGTCTCAACAATGATTTTGTAAAACAATGTGTCTTAAAAGTGAGATAAGCTTAAGACTTGAAAAGAAATTAGTTTTGTTTTTGAAAAATTTCCTAAATTATCATAAGTGAGTATTTCCTTCTTTAACTCCATTTCTTAGTTGTTGAGAATACTTAAATTTTCAAAAAGAGATCTTAATCTTTTAGGATTCCCATAACTTTATTTCTAGTGTTTTGGAAAACATAGTTTTTCTAAATATTTTATGGTTACATGTTCTAAAGCCTTTCTATAGTTTGATCCACTTTAAAAGAATAATCATCAATGATCTTATATGTCATTTAATATTTTTATTCCTAAGTAAGGCTTATCCTTATAAAGGTTATTTTTGATAATTTTGTAAAACTTATCTAAACTTTAATATGTTGATGAAAACTTTACATATGAGTTTAAGAAAACCTTTGTTTAAGCTTAAGGAATTTTCCTTTACTTCATTGGTTTAAAAGAGAGTTTTGGTAACTTTGTTTTCATTGATAAAATACCATATAGTATTATTACTAAAACTTGAGCTGATCTTATCTAACTTTAGAAAATATTTATTAGGATAAAACTTCAAGTCTTTACAGAAAATAATTTCTTATATGTGACAAAATTTATTATTTTCAAAGAGAATTCTTATTCTTATTTTTATTACTTGAGAAAACTTATTTCTATTGTGGTTGAGACAATAACAGCATATTCATGTATGAATGAGAATACATAATTATGAGAAATATAA
Source organism: Combretum micranthum (assembly GCA_024138025.1). Classification (NCBI taxonomy): domain Eukaryota; kingdom Viridiplantae; phylum Streptophyta; class Magnoliopsida; order Myrtales; family Combretaceae; genus Combretum; species Combretum micranthum. Next base: position 65,500 of record JAMXBD010000619.1, read on the forward strand.
AGTCAACATAAATAAGATAAATAAAATAAGAGCATAAAAATAAAATCAAGTATTGGGAACCTTAGCTTCATCAAGGTATCCCGGGACTAAGAATAGACTAGTCCTCAAAAGAAAAAGAAAAGCAAAGAAATAAAAATTGTTTTGACTTGATACGGACAAGTCTAAGACTAGAGAGACTAGTCTTAAGAATAACTTGAAAATAAATTGCAATGAAGTAAATAAATTGCATGGAAGATAAATAAATTGCAAGACATTGAGCTTATATGCTCTAAATATTATATATAGCTATATAGATATTTAGATAGTTATGAACTTAGAGGAACATAAAGAAACATAAAGGAACATAAAGGAATTGATATTATGAACAAAAATAAAGTATGAACCTACTGTTACTTTCTTAACCTTCATGGTTTTGGAAAACACACATTAAGTTCATACTAAGTAGATGAACATAGGAATTTCTTGAAGAATTTTTACCTAAAAGAGATGAACTAAGAGAGCTTTCTTGAAAGAACTTCCTTCGAGAATTTTGAAGATAAATTTGAGTATAGTAACTTTAGTAAAGAAGTGGTGTGAAAGAAGTGAAGGTATGAGGGGGTATTTATAGATTTTTGGAGTGAAAATTAGATGTAATTAAATAAAATGAAAAAGAAAATAAATTGTGATGCATGGGGAAGAGAGGTGCCGGTTTGCTTGTGTAAAGGGGAGAAAATTGATTTGTTTTGTTTGTTTTGTAATAAAAGAAGTAATGTGTAAAGTGTGATGTGATTAAAGTTGTATGGGAAAGGTAAATTGTAAGGTATAGGTATGGTAGTGTGTAAGAATAGAGTGTAAGAAAAAGTAGAGATAGATGAATAGTAATAAATAGTAGAAAAATACTATGAATAGTAGACTAGACAATTAAAATACCAGTAGTAACGAAAATACGCGTAATTAAGCTATATCTGATATTTTTAGTTACCGAAAAATTCTAAAACTGATATTTTTGAAAACCTTATATTTTTACGAATCTATTGGTGTTGTTGGAATATTTTTGCTATATGGTGCTCCGGGGCACGGTTTTCAAAAACTGATACCGATCGGATCCGAAGGACACTAGAAAAATTCGAATCTGATATTTTTAGGCTTTCCTATATTATTACGAACCATAATCCATGATTATCTCAATTTCGTTTTCTAGGGATTAAGAACACGGGATTGCCGAATCTAGATGCACTAGACTAATCATATAACTAGGTTATATTTAGGGTTTCGTTTCAACTTCCTGTTCTTAGGGTTTGCTAATATTATCGAAAAATCTAGGGGCTTATAGGGATGAACTAATTTTAAAAACATGTTTACAAAGTGTAAAATGGGAGTTTTTATTGAAAAACAAAGGCCTTAGGGAATATACATAATGAAGGCTTAATTTTTAACAAGAATAAATATATTTTATTAATGAATTTTTCTAAAAACAAGTAAGGATTGTCAAGAATACAAAACTAGCATTTCTAGGTTAATTTTTCATAAAATCTTATAAAGAAAAAGTTTTCTAAAAATTCTTTTTGTTCAATACCATCAAGAACATGTATATATATATATATATATATATCATGACATATCATTTATAGTAGTAACTTGTTCATATTGCATGTATACTTGCTTTGGATAGTAGAAACATTACAAACATTCACAAAACTACTTTTCGGAATTGAATTTCGCTACTGATGGGAGCTGATCGGACCTTTTCGAAGCTTCCAAGTTTTCAAAACTTAAATATAATATTATAATTAAATATATCTTTCGAAGTAGATAGAAATCGATATATAATTTACTAAATTCCTAGTTAAAACGATCAAGTTTTGGCCGTTTTAAGTTGGAATTCCTGCTTAGAACGAGCATTACAAATTTGATAGTTTGTATAAGATAGTTTGGATTAGTTAAGTGATGAAATATTTATTATGGTATTTCCTCCTTTTTAAGTGACCCCGAAATGGACGATTCTCTACCACCGAATTATTTTTACTAAGAGACCAGTGATCCAATGGTCGAGTGAGTTTTTCTCTTATTTTGTTGCCTTGCTTGTGCTTGTAGCTAGTTGCATTAGAATTAGGAAAAGATAAAATTAAAATGAATTGTGATATAATTTTGGTTGAACAAATGATAAGTATATCGAGGCGGGACTTATTGTAAGATCATTATATGAGTTAGCATAGACTTGAATTGTTTGAAATTCTCTATGATAGCTCTTAACCTACATTATTAACATGCCACAATTATATGAATAAAATGTACATGCATATCACATATTGAGTCACATTGCATAGGCTAATATACCTTTGGTGGGACAAAAGTATATTAGTGGATGGCGAGTGGGCCAATGTTAACATTAAGGATGGGAAATCGCTTAAGTTAATGGTAGTGGTGTAGGCACTTGAATCAATTACATAAAACAACAAGAGAAAAAGATTGGGATTGTGGTTGCATGACTTATGGACCACCCCACTCAAGATTGGAATTATGGTTGCATGTCTTATGGACCATCCTAACCCCGAATGGAGGGCGTAAATCCATTCACATATGGCTACCAGAAAGTCATATGCTTGTCTGCTCATGTGTTTGTTCATGCATAGCATATGGATGAATTATAACTTGCTTGTCATGGTACGAAATTAAGGGAACTCTCACTAAGCTAGTGTAGCTTATACCCCAATAGATGTTTGAATAAACAAGTTAACAGGAGAAGGCTACTTGGGGACCGAGATGGTTGGAGCCGAATATAACTTCGGGATTTCGGCAGGCAGTAAGAATGCTTGAAGATATTAGCTAGTTTTTGTGAAATGTTTTGTAATAGATTGCGTAGTGAAATCTTTTGATGATTTGTATTTGAAGTATAGTGATTTGTATTTGAAGAATAGTGATTTGTATTTGAAGAATAGTGATTTGTATTTGAAGTGTAGTGAATTGTATTTCCTTTACATTGTTACTCAAGTTGTATCAATGTAAAATGTACTTCTCCAATGTGTCTCTTCTATGTGTTAGATGCCTTGTACATAGTATGGAAGCCTTCGCATGACTGAGGCGGTCATTCCTAGGCTTTAATATTGTGTACGGCAGACTACCACATTTAGGACACCCTTCGGGGCGTGACATTTACACTACCCACCCAAAAGAGACTAAGCATATAGGAAAACAATAATACTTACTTTAATTATCACTTTAAATTCATCATGTCTTTAACACTCATTTTCTATTTTAGCTTTAGAAACTCTACTAAGTGTTAGTCATTCTAAAAAATACCATAAGCAACGTCCTTCATACCATTTAGTTCATATGGTATCAACAGAACAAAGGTAATCTTGTGAATAACTAATAGCTTCCTTGCCTAGATAAACCTAGCATTGCCAAAGATCCAAAACACTAACACATAATAGGCTGCCACTTACCCAAATGCTGCTTATGCAAATCATGCAATGCATGTTCATTTCATTTATGGTACCAGTTGTCACGACCCAAAGGGTACCCTAAATGTGACAATCTGCCACACTCAATAGTAAAGCTTAAGTATGACAACCTTAGCCATTCCCAAAAGCTTTTATATTAAGTGTAAGGCGTGCTTTCACAACTTTAGAGGACCATATATGGAATTATGAAACTTAAGGAGATATAAAAACATATTAAGAAAAGATGATTCATAATAAACATTTATTCACATCAATGGTTTTACAAACTTAGGGACACTTCCCAAGATCACTATTCTATTACAAGAATATCTGTGCATTATTTCTAATACTAAACTTCATCTAGAATTTCTTTATCTAAAAGAAATTACTTGCCCCCAGGGTCCTCGTGGCCTTAACCATCAGTAGGGAAACTGCAAAAGATATCTATGGGGGTATAAGCTAACAGGCTTAGTGAGAATTATTTCCATAAATAACTTCTTGTAACATAGTTTCAAACAAGGTAATTAAGCAAATGAATGGGATGCAACATACACATGGGCAAACAAGGCATATAGTTTTCCAGGAACTACATATTGAATGGATTTGCGCCCTCCATTCGGGGTTTGGTGATACATAACCTCAAATCAAGTAGTTTTAATTAAAAATTTTTTATGCTCACGAGCACTCATCGCCAAGCATTCCGAATCTACTTGAAATGACCTTGCTTTCGGATTTTCTGCCAAGCATTTCCCTTAAGCCGCCAAGCAATCGCTTTCGGATCTTTCGCCAAATGTTGCTTTCGACATGAGCTTACTATCCTTCTCACCCAAGGATAATAACCCAAAATGCAATGTGACTCACTTCGTGATATGCATGAATCCATTTATTTATAATACCATAACATTATTATTATCAAGTTTAAGGTGATCAAGGCATTTCATACAAAGCAAGTGTTATACTAAAACAAGCATTTTAAATCAATTCCGGCTTCGATATTCTTAGGATTCTTTCAAAGAATTAATTAACATACATATCCATTTTCTTTTTCCTAACTCTAATGCAACTAAATTATAAGCACAACAAGTATAGCATTTAACGGAAATAAACTCAACGCTATGTTGACTATTCCTCTAAGCGGATGAGTTATTCACACACTCCACTTAATCTTAATAATCTTCGGGATAAAGGAATCCTTCCTCGGGCTCACCTAGCCAAAGAAAATACCCACAATGAGTATTTCTTGATGATTTTCTTGAATTTTGACAAAACAATGTCAAAAGAACGTTAAAGTTCGTATAAAGGAATGTTCCAACTTAAAATGGTCATAACTTGGTCATTTTAACTCGGAATCGCGCATACAATATACCGATTTCTACCTACTCGAAAAGATCTACCCGTTTTCAAAATTATTTTCAACAAACAAAGTCATATAGGCTCCGAAACAGCAGTGACAAAATTCATCACGGATTTTTCAAAGTAAAAACAACTTTGGTTCAAGAAATCAAAATTTGTTTAATAAATACTTAGTTATCTATAGAGTTGAAAAATTCTCTTTTTATGGTTACTTAGTTCATATTCATTCATGCTCAAGTGTTTGTTGTCCATTTATTTGACTCAAGTAAAATTATGTTGGTTTTGGAGTTGTTTAGAAAAATATAGTTTACAAGAATTTCATGTTTGTAAACTCCTTGAAATGAATATTTTGTTCTTCTATTTTTCAAAAATGTTTTATGTTGGCATATATATATATATATATATATCCCCAAGTAACTTTTTGAAAATAAATTTTCTTCCTTCTAAGTTTTCTATACTAATACTATTTTGGAGTTTTTAGAAAATACACTATTCTTCCTATTTATTTTTCTTATACAAATTCCATTGTCTATTGGTTTGTAAATTCTTTATTTGAAATTTTCTCATCCTTTCCTCATGTTTTATGTTTTTTATAGAAATCATTCATGCATAAAAATTTTATTTTCTTTATAAAAACAAAGTGTAACAATATGTTACTTAAGAAACTTTTTAAAGTGGTTTCTAAAATCTTAGTGGTTTCTTTTTGTAAAATTAAAAGAGATAACTTTATTTTTTTTTTTTAAACCATAGATTTTCTACTTTACATAAACTTGTTCCTAAATTTCAAAATCTCTTTTTTGTCAATTATTTTTAGAACTTGAAACTTTGACAACAATTTAAATGAACATGAATTATGAGAAAAATAATAGCAAGCAAAATAACATAAGTAATAAAGTCAAGTATTGGAGTCTTAGCTTTTTCAAGGCTCCTAGGACTAAGAAGTAGATTAGTCCCAAAATAAAATAAAATGAAAGAAAGAAAAACTTGTTTTGACTTGATGAGGACAAGTCTAAGACTAGAGACTAGTCTTAAAATAACAAGGAATAAATAAATAAATTGTAATTGAATAAATAAATAAATTGCTTTGCATGAAGTAAATAAATTGCAAGTGAGCTTATATGCTCTAAAGAATATGTACATATATATATAGATAATAATACTTAGATCTATTAACAATAATATGAACAAAGATAGTAACATAAACATAAATAGATTTTCATGAACAAGAACAATACATGAACATAATATAGCTTCCATAACTTGTAGTTTTTGGAAACTCACACTATGATTATGTAAAGTTACATGACATGAAGAAGAAAAAATAATAGAAGGTGGTTACCTAAAGAAGACTTTGGTATGGTTGTGTGGTTATGGGTTTTAGTTGTAGGTAGAAGTGGTTTTGGAGTTATTTTGAGAGAGTTTTGGGATGGTAGTTGGAGAGAGTTTTGAGAGGAGGAATTGAGAGAGTTTTGGTAAGAAATTTGTGGGTAGTGAATGTGTGAAAGAAGTGAAAGAGGAGGGGGGTATTTATAGGAAATTGAGGAGGAATTTTTGTATGATTAAAATAAATAAAAAATGAAGCAAAATTGAGAGGCATATGGGGAGGGGGCACCGGCCATTGAGTGATGAGAGAGGGAGTGATTTTATTTTTGACAAATGAAAGATGTAATGTGTAAGGTAAATGTGAAATAAAGTTATGGGAAAGGTAAAAAGTAAGAATTATAGGTTATGGAGTGTGTAAGAGTAGGTGTAAGAAAAAGTAGAGATAAAAGAATAGTATAGAATAGTAATGAATAGTGTAATGTAAGACAGATATGACTAATAAAGTACCGGTAGTAAGAAAATATGCGTATAAATACGATATCTGATATTTTTACTCACCGAAAAATTACGAAACTGATATTTTTGGAAAACTTATATTTTTACGAGTCTAACGATATATTCGAAATATTTTTACTATTATGGGATTCCAGACACGTTTTTCAAGAACTGTGTCCGATCGGGTTTAAAGGACACTCGAAATTCTCAAAACTGATATTTTTATATGACCTATAGTTATTACGAACTATTCTAGCTAATTATTCCAACTTCATTTTCTAGGGCCAAAGAAAATGGCAATGCCGGACTTAAGTGGTTACGATAAACTAGGGTTTTGTTGACTTTGGAAATCCGGTTGACTTCTGGTTTAGGGTTTTAAGCTAAACCGATTCCAAAAATTTGGGGGTTTACAACCTACCCCCCTTAGAGAAAGTTTTGTCCTCAAAACTTGGAAATTCCCAATTGCGATTTCAACCAAACTTGAATCCTTGGGTTGTGCTTCATTCGTATCTCCTTAAGTTACTTGAAAAAGATTCCTCTTAATTGATTTCCTTGTTTCTTACCTTTTGAATTTTTCGAGATAAACGCCTATATTAGGTATTCCTTATAGAGAAAGTCCTCCTTTAGAAGCACTTAACTTTTTATCTTCGTAACTTGATTCCTTGACCAATCGTTATAAATAGGGGTTTGGAATATGTCGCATGTTTCCAACACATTTAGATGTCAAGCTAGACTTCCAACTTATTTTATCACTTCCCAAAAGATCATATGATAATCACTTTTTATCCTTAAGCACACATGATTTTCATTTTGAAATTTCTAAGGTCTTTCTTTTTCGATTAGTCTTATTTCTTTCGTCTATCTTGTGCCTTTCTCATTTCATGAGATACTCTTGATTGTTCCTCCAAGGTCTTGAACTGTTCTTCCTGATTGTTTGTTACATCAAAAGGTCTCTTTTTTCTCCAAAATTTCTTGTTAGCTCCTTTCATGTATATCATTCTTATATCCGGGTTTCATTATGATTTTGATTAGAACTCCTTGCTTTTATCTCGAATCCCTTTATAAGACCTTGCCAGGTTGTTCCTAGAGGACGTTATATGGATCGATTAAAGGACGAGTCACCTTGTTTAATTGATCGGCTTATGTCATAAACATCTTTGCCTTCTTGTTATTACTATGGGAAAAAATCCAAACTCTTGGGGAGTCTGGTTCTATTCTTATTCCGGTATTTGGCAAAGGCTTCATAGATCTTATGTCATTTGGTGTCCTTACTTCCTCGTCTTACTAACGTTCTTTCGAAACTTTGGTATATCCGAGTTCTTCCTAAATGGGCCGTTAATCCCAGGCTACGGGTTATACCTATGATCTTTCTCTTACTTATTTCCTTGATCTTAGTCCTTAAATTCGTCTTGTTGGTCCGCACATCTTTCCTTCTATATTTCCTTCTTCATCCTTCATATCTTCTCCTCTTAGCGTTTGAGCTTCTTTATTCTTTTCCACCAAGGTTGGTTTTAATATGCTATCGACTGTTTCCTCCTTTAAGCCTTGTTTTGAAATTTCGATGTTCAGCTTCTCAATTCCTTTCATTAACTTCCTATACTTAAGATTACCTTCTTTGATTATCTCTTTTTCTCCTTCAGACTATACCACGATTTTTGTCAATTGTTCACTTATTCAACAGGGTCTTATATCCTTGGTTCGAATAAAAAAAAACATTACTAGCACTTGTGGGGTCTATAAAGAGTCTGAGGGTCACTCCTTCTTGATCTGGTCCTTAGTTGGTAGTATTGCGATCTTAAACCTTGAGAGAACAAGTTCGCTCCTTGTAATTGGTCAAAAGATTTTTACTTCCAAAGAATGGATGTTCACTTTGTTCCTTTCTGAAAGTTAACACATTGGCTTAGGGGTTTATCCTTTTTCTTCCAAATATACATATTTTTTTGGTTGAAAAATCCTTTGAATATATATATAGACTCAAATTATATGCATGAATTTAGTGGTGTTGTCTCAACAATGATTTTTGTAAAACAATATGTCTTAAAAGTGAGATTATGCTAAGACTTGAAAAGAAATTTCTTTTTAGTTATGCTGGGAAAATTTCCTAAATTATCATAAGTGAGTATTCCCTTCTTTTAACTCCATTTCTTAGTTATTGAGAATAATTAAATTTTAAAAAGTAATTTTAATCTTTTAAGATTCCTACAACTTTATTTCTAGTAGCTAGAAAATTAGTTTTCTAAATATTCGTTGGTAGAAACTAAATTTTTTATTTTAAGTAGTCATGTTTATGTGTTCTAAAGTTTTCCTATAGTTAGATCCACTTTAAGTAAATAATATCAATGATCTTCTAAGTTATTTACTATTTTTATTACCTAAGTGAGGCTTATCTTTAGAAAGGTTATTTCTTGATAATTTTGTAAAACTTGTCTAGACTTTAGTATTTTAGAGTGTTGGTAGAAAACTTCAATGAATGAGTTTAAGAAAACCTTTATTGAACAATGATTTAGCAATATTAATTTTTCAAAGAAACTTTCGTATTTCATTAGTTTTAAAAAGAGAGTATGTGATATTTTAGTATTTATGTATACTTGGATGAAATCCCATGTACTATTATTATTAGAAACTTGTGATGAACTTTTCTAACTTTGGAAAAGATTTATTAAGATAAAACTTTGTGTTTTTATGAAAAAAATCATTTCTTACATGAAAAAAAATTATTTTTAAAGAGATTTCTTATTTTTCTTTACTTAAGAAAACTTTTTTTTATAGTTATTGAGACAATATCAACATGTTCATGCATTGATGAGAATATGTAACTATGAGAAATATAATAAAAACAACATAATAAGATAAATGTAATAAGAGCATAATAGTAAAGTCAAGTATTGGGAACCTTAGCTTCATCAAGGTATCCTAGGACTAAGAATAGACTAGTCCCAAAAAGAAAAGAAAGAAAATTGTTTTGACTTTATATGGACAAGTCTATGACTAGAAAGACTAGACTTAATAATAGCATGAAATAAATAAATAAATTGCAAAACATGAAAATAAATAAATAACAAGTGAGCTTATATGCTCTAAAGACATATATATACATAATACTATATAGAAGTTAGATTAGAGCAAATAATAATAACAATAATAACAACAACATAATAACAATAATAACATAATGTAAAATATGAACATGAACAAAAATAAAAAATGAACATATTGTTGCATTTTTAACTCTCATGAGTCTAAGAAACATACACTAAGCTCATGCTAAGCTGTATGAACATGATGAGTATGTGTAAGAAATTTACCTAAGGTTATGTGTTTGTTGAAGAGAAAAAGAATGGGTTGTAGTATTATGTAGGAAATGGTTTTATGGAGAGAAGAGAGAACTTGGGAGAGAATTTGAGAGAGGGATTTTATGGAGTGATTTTGGTAGAATTTCAGTAGGAAATGAGTTGTGTGAAAGAATGAAGGAGGAAGGGGGTATTTATAGAGTTTTGAAGTGGAAATTTCATGTAATTAAATAAATTAAAAAAGAAAATAAAATGAGAGTGAAGAGAGAGGGGGGATGGACGACAACATGGGGAAATGGGGAGAAAAATTGATTAAATTTATTGTTTTGTAATGAAAAGAAGTAATATATAAAGTGTAATGTGATTAAAGTTGTATGAGAAAGGTAAATTGTAAGGCATAGGCATGGTAAAGTATAAGAATAGAGTGTAAGAAAAAGTAGCGATAGAGGAATAGTAATGAATAGTAGAAATAGTACTATGAATAGTAAACTAGACAATTAAAATAGCGGTAGTAAAGAAAATATGCGTAAATAGCCTATATCTGATATTTTTAGTTATCGAAAAATTCTAAAACTAATATTTTTTAAAACCTTATATTTTTACGAGTCCATTGGTGTTGTTAGAAAATTTTCACTATCCGGTAAACCGGGGCACGGTTTTCAAAAACTAATCCCGTTCGGATCCGAAAAATAATAGAAATTTGCAAATTTGATATTTTTAAGCTTTCCTATATTATTACGAATCATTTTCCATAATTATCTTAATTTCGTTGTCTAAGGTTTAAGAACACGGGATTGTCGGATCTAGATCCACTAGACTAATTGTCATAGCCCAAGGGTACCCAAACCGCGACATTCCACCATACTCGATATTTAAACTTAAGTATGACAATCTTAGTCATCCCATAAGTTTATTTACCGGGTGTAAGGTATACTTGCACAACTTTTAGGATCACACTTTGAATCGAATAGTCTTAAGAAGGCATACAATAGTATTAAGAATAGAAATCACAACAAGATAAGCAAGTTAAGTCTTTACAAAAGTCAAGGGGGCATACCCCCGCCAAAATAATAATGGAAGTCCATCCATTCTAAATCCACATTACAAATACTAGGGTTTATATCAAAGAGATTTTCCTAGAAGTCCACGCCTCTAGTTAGATCCCGACTTCTTCAAAAGCTCCTTTATCTAAATGATAATCCTGTGAAAAGTGTTCTCTCGAAATAACCAAAAATAGGACACTACAACAAAACTATCGGGGTGTAAGCTACAGGCTTAGTGAGATCCATTTCCAAATATTTAATACTCAACAACAGTATATAACAGACAAGTTATTAGCAACCTTATGGAATTCACAAACACATGAGCATACAATACATAAGACCGTCCGGAAATCTTATGTTGAATGGATTTACGCCCTCCATTCGGGGTTAGTTGTTTCAGGCCCATACGACCAACATTTAAATTCTTCTCACTTCTTATTGTGGTTGATTCAGGTGCCCAGCCACCACTTTTAAATTTTACTGTGGTTAATACAAGTGCCCACCCACACACATTTTCAATTCCGGCCTATACGCCATCATTCGAGTTTGCAGGCCCCTCGTTGCCCAATTATTATGCCTTCTTCCCACAAAGGTATAATAACCTATGCAATGTGACTCATTACGTGATATGCATGTACAGTTTATTCATATAATTGTGGCATGTTAATTAAGTAGATTAAATGTGATCATAGAGAATTTCAGACAATCCAGGTCTATACTAGCTCATACAATGATTTTTCAACGAGTCTCGTCTCGATATACTTATCATTCATTCAACCAAGATTAGATCACAAATCACTATAATTTTATCTTTTCCTAATTTTAATGCCACTACGATTACAAGCACATACATAAGCACAACTATTTAAGAAATGAACTCACTCGGCCATGGAGAGAAAATCTACTAGTCGTAGTAGTTCTCGGGGAGTGGAAATCCGTCCTCTAAATCACCTAAGTACAAGGAATACCCGAAATGAGTATTTCTTATAAGGTTCTATTAACTTAACAATTCTAACTACTAAGTTCATCAATTTCCCATAAGTCAGAGTCCTAACTTCAAATGACCATATCTAACTCATTTTAACTCAGAATTGAGCATATAATATACCGATTTCTATCTACTTTGAAAGATCTATCTATTTCTAACATTATTTCAAAGTTTTGAAAATAATTAGGTCACGAAATAATCCGATCAGTTCTGATCGGTTGAAAATTCCAATTTAAAAAATAATTTCGTGAATGTTTGCGATGTTCCTAGCATATAGATCAACCATACATGCAATATTGATGATTTTCTATCATGAATAGCATGTTATGAACTTGATGCATGCATGCTCTTGACCTTATTTACTAAAAGGAAAATTTAAGAAACTTTTTATTTGTAAAACTCTAGGACTATTCACTTTCAAGAAAAGTAGTTTCTTAACTTTGATCATCCCATTTGTTTTGGAGTTATTTCCTTAGGAAAATCCAATTATCCTTGTCTAAATTGAGTCTTCATTATATCTATTACCTAAGCCTTCATTTCTACATATAAACTTGCATTTTACACTTTACAAATATGTTTTCAAATAGGATTTATTCAAAAATCCGAATTTTTAGAAATTAAATTTTTGAATTATTCTTTTGGGAAAAACTATTTTAATGCATCAAAATTTAAGACTTTAAGATACCTATTACTTAAAGACTCCATTTAATACATAAAACTTCTATTTTGAGCTTAGATGATAGGTGTTCTTATGGCCTTCATTCAAAATTACGAATTTCATAAGTTGACTAATAACTCAAAATTTTCTATCTTGTTTCTACTCTTTGTTTTACACATTAATTTCATCAAAACTCATTTCAACTTATGAAAATCACTACTTAATGATACCTATTACCTATATCCTTCATTTTTCACATAAAACATGAGTTTTAAAGTTGATAGAAGGGTTTTTAAAATTGGGCTTTGAAATCATACGAATTTGTCTTTGAACATTTCAAACAAAAACTTTTCCTTTGTAAGTTCCTTGTTTTATTTGCCTAAGCATCTACCAACTACAACATCTATATACACAAAACAAAGCCTTTATGAGCATTAATGCATGAAATCATAAATCATCCATAAGATCTTAAATGTCAAGCATGGTATAAGCATCTAAAAGCTAGATCTACTACTCATGATGTATGAAGTGAAGTTTAAAAGCATGAACATGGAATTTTTAGGCTAGATCTCTACTTTACTCTACTTCTACATGCATGAACATGAAGATATTTCAACAAAAACTTAATCAAACACAAGATCTACTCTTGTGATGGCTTGATATTCATGTAGTAACATTTTCTTGTCCCTGGCAAGTGCTCATGGGAACTTAGAGTGAAAACACTCATAAATAATCTTGCCATTACAAGATTAAATGGTAGAAAAAGCTTAAGAATCATCACCTAAAGCTTGAAATAGGTGAGAAATGAAGAAGAAATGAAGCTTGTGTGTGTGTGTGTGGAGGATAGAGGCACACGGCAATGGAGAGGGGAAAAGAGAGGATTTTGTGAAATTTGAACAAATGAAATGAAAATGGAAGAGAGAGAAAATTAAAAGAGTATTTATATTAAGTGAATTAGGGTTTGTTTTGTTTATAAAAAGAATTAAAATAAAGCAAATTGGAGTCAAAGAGGGGGGAAGGGTGCGCCGGCCTCCATGGGGAAAAGAGAGAGAGATTTGAAATTGTTTTAAATTGTAATATATGTAATAAAAAGTATTAAATATAATAATTTGTTAAGAGAAAAAAATTTTAGAAAAGAAAATATAATTGAGTGTTTGTAAGGTTGTAAGACTAGGGTATGGGTGTATGTGTAGTAGGTTGTACTTGTGAATAGTAATAAATAGTAGACAAGACATTTACTTTACCGGTAGTAAAGAAAATACGGAAAAAGGGCTATAACTGTAATTTTTATAACCCAAAAAATTATAAAACGTATATTTTTGAAATCCTTATAAAATTTTGGTTCTAAGCAGTATTCCGGAATATTTTTTTGAATTCCTGGTTTCGGGGTTCGCTTTTCCGTAATAGAGCTCGGGAAGGCTCGGAATAGAAAATGTTTCGAAATCAAAACTTTTTATGGTTTGAAATATACTTTAAAACAATAATTCACGTTAAATTATTCTGTAGAGGTTCTTTTAAATTGAAATCGAAGAAAAGCCAAATCTAGGGTTCCTAGGTTGTTTATACTAATCCTGTTTAGGGTTTTGGTTTTCGATTTCCGAAATTTACTCGGTTATTAAGAAAACTGAAGTTTACACTAATCATAGAATTAGGTTAACTTTAGGTTGCGGTTTGACTTTCGGTTCTAGGGTTTGCTTCTATTACCCAAAAATCTAGGGGCTTACATATATTATTAGTTATAGATCTGTTAATGTTTTTATTGTGTATTTGTAACTCTAATGGTTTATCTTTAGATTATCGTTTTTTAACTATAAGCGTAATTGGTTATTTACTCTTTATCGCATTTGAAATCTTATCCAAGTTATTCTTATATCTTGAGTTTTCGATACCCATAATGAAATCTTATTAATAGTATTTAATACTATCTATGAAACTTTGTTTTAAGGTTTAAAACTATATATATGCTCATTACTACTTGTAGTTCTATTATAGAGTCTTTATTGAGCTCAATATTAACCATCTATTTTCTATATTTATATTTCTATCTATTTTTACTAGTATGAAATTTCTTAGGGTTTACAATGAATACTTACTGTTTTAATTCATCATTGTCCTATAAGCTGAAGGTGCAAATTGGAGTAGTCCGTTAAACTCATTCTCAAATTCATCAATAGTTTGATGCCCTTGAGCCAAATTCATCAAGTTTGTACCATATTTAGGTCTCAGACGACTCGAGAAATATTCTTTGAACAATTCCCTTCTAAAGACTTCCCATTCCATAGGTCTAGGTAGAGATCATTTCTTGGAATCCCACCACAATCTGGCTCTTACTCTCAACAAATAAGTCCCATAGGATACTTTTAAAGCCTTGGGTACTTGGAACACATTAAATGATCTTTCAACCCGAGATAACCAATCCTTAGTTTCCTCAGGTTTTCCCTGTCGCACCCCGAAGGGTACCCTAAACGTGGCAGTCCGCCGCATATAATATTAAAGCTAATGAATGATAACCTTAGTCATGCAGGAGCTTCGATATCACATGCAAGACGTGCTTCCAAGATAGTAAGAGACTCACAGGGGTATTACATTTAAGTAGATAATAAAAGCAAGTAAGAACTTATATAAATAAACATAAGATTTCCATAAATAATATCCTTACATCACGTTAGGGGCATTCCCCCACTTTAATAGTCTTTCAAAATAATAAACACTATAACATAAGCCTACTATAGAGATTTTCCTAGAAGCCTATGTTCAAAACTTAAATACATAAAGCTTCTCCCAAAAACTCCTAGTAGCTTATACTCGTACCTGGCATATGGGGCTCCTTGGGGCCAACCAAAGGTAATCGTACTGTAGCAAAAAGCTATAAGAGTATAAGCAAAACTAGCTTAGTGAGATAATTCCATCTATAAGACATTTCCATAATTCATACAAGTATTTTAATCAAAACATATGAAAATGCACCAATCATATGAACACACAAGATACACATGATTAACCGGAAATCAAGTGTACCATGGATTTTACGTCCTCCATGATAAGGGTTGGGAGGTTACAGGCCCATACGACCATCAATATTTGCAGATTTACCGGCTACTGCTCGCCCTGTAGACTTTCTGGCTCCTACTAGCCACCATGTAGACTTTCCGGCTCCTACCAGCCACCACTACCATTTTCTCGTTTCCCCACACGAAGAATACTGGTGAAACAAATGTGACTCATGTGTATGATATGCATGAATTGGTTTCAATATAAATTTAACCAAAGATATTTAGTTCAAGTTAAAGGCGATCAACACAATTTTCATCATATCAATACAAGAATCACAATTTATTCATCAAACCATCTTCTGATATTCTTAACTTATATTCAATCATTCATAATACCACAACAATTATCCATTTTATCTTTTTCTTATTTGCTAGTGCTACTAATTACAAGCACAAAACAAGGAAATGTAACTTAATAAAAGGAATGACTCACTCCATGTCGGTAGATCCTAATTGAAGTAATCCTCCAGAAAAACGATATCGGGTCCTTCTCCGCCTAAACAAGATGAAATACCCAAAATAAGTCTTTCATGAAGTTTCTATTCTTAAAGATCTTAAATTTTTCCCAAAATCGCGGTAAAATCATATAAGAGGAAATTTCAATTTAAAATGGCCATAACTTGCTCATTTTAACTCGGAATTTCGCATATAATATACCGTTTTCTATTACTCGAAAAGATCTACACATTTCTAAACTTATTTTCATAAAATTAAGTCGTTTAAGTCCCGAAAAGGCAGCGACCAGATTTACCACGAATTTGTAAAAACTTGATTTCTTCCTTTTATCAAAAGCTCACTTGAAGAGATAGATTTTCCAAATATTTTTGTAAGCTTTTTGAAAGGTATAAACATATATGCAATGACTCATAACAAATGTATGAAGTAAATGAAGTTGTCTCAATTTATGAAAAAGTAAAGTTTTGAAAGATTTTGAATTTAAGAATTTTTTAAGTGTCCATTTTACTTTGAAAAGATTTTGAGTTATTTGAAATGAGTTTTTCTTTCTCTAAATTTAATCGCTTTAAAATTATCTTAAGTTGTTTATAATGAGTATCTCTTTTCTTTTCCTAAATCATAATTGTAAACCCCTAAATTTTCGGAATCAGTTTAACACAAAAACCTAACCGGAAGTCAACCGAAACCCTAAAGGTCAACAAAACTCTAGTTACCGTAACAATCTAAATCCGGCATTGCCGTTTTCTTTGGCCCGGAAAAACGAAGTTGGGATAACTAGCTCAAATAGTCCGTGATAACCATAGGTTTCATAAAAGTTTCAGTTTCGTGAATTTCGGATGTCCTTCGAACCCGATCGGACACAGTTCTCGAAAAACGTGTCCGGAAGCCCGGAATAGTAAAAATATTCCGAATATACCGTTAGACTCGTAAAAATATAAGTTTTCCAAAAATATCAATTTCATAATTTTTCGGTAAGTAAAAATAACAGATATAGCTATTATACGCGTATTTTCTTACTACCGGTACTTTAATTGTCATATCTACTTTACATTACACTATTCATTACTATTCTACACTATTCTTTCATCTCTACTTTTTCTTACACCTACTCTTACACTCTACATAACCTATAATCTTAACTTTTTACCTTTCCCATAACTTTATATCACATCTATCTTACAAATTACATCTTTTATTTTCCAAAAAGTCAAAAAATTAATTCACTCCCTCTCTCCTCTCTACATGGCCGGCACTCTCTCTCTTTCTAATGCCCTCAATTTGTTTTAATTTGCATTTATTTTAATCACTCAAAAATCACTCCCCTTTTTCCTATAAATACCCCCCTCCTCTTTCACTTCTTTCACACCACTTCTACACTAAAATTACTCTCTCAAAATCTCTCTAGAATTTCTCTCCAAGAAGCTCTTCAAGAAGTTCTCTTTAAGCTCATCTTCTTTAGGTAAAAGTTCTTCAAGAAGTCTCCATGTTCATCTACTTAGTATGAGCTTAGTGTATGTTTTCCAAAACCATGAAGGTTAAGAAAGCAACAATAGGTTCATACTTTATTTTTGTTCATAACCACAATTCCTTTATGTTCATGTTTCCTCTATATATTCATTATGTTTTTCTTATGTTCATTTATGTTCATAACTATCTACTATATCTATATAGCTATATATACTATTTAGAGCATATAAGCTCATAATCTTGCAATTTATTTACCTTCCATGCAATTTATTTACTTCAATGCAATTTATTTATTTCAAGTTGTTTATAAGACTAGTCTCTAGTCTTAGACTTGTCCTAATCAAGTCAAAACAAGTTTTTCTTCTTTCATTTTATTTCATTATGGGACTAGTTCATTTCTTAGTCCCGGGAGCCTTGAAAAAGCTAAGACTCCAATACTTGACTTTATTATTTATGATTTATGTTACTTTGTTTATTATTATTCTCATGATCATGTTCATTTAGATTGTTGTCCAAAAGCTTCATTTTCTAAAGATAACTAAATAGAAGAAGGCTTTTGTCACTTAGAAATAAGTTTATGTAAAATATAAAATCAACACAAAATAAACTCATTTCATATTACTAAAAAGAACTCACTATAACTTTATAAACCACTTTTACTTTGAAAAGATACTAAAATCTTTATTATTCCACCTTGTTTTTCAAAAAGAAAATATTTTTGTTAAAATAGTTCTTTTCATAAGAAAGAAATAAAATGAATGACTAAGGAAATTTTTAAGTAAAGACCCTTGCAAAATAATAGGCAAAGAAAATTTATGGTTTGAAAATAATAAAGTTATTTCTTTTCAAGTTACAAGAAGAAGTTAATAAGATTATAGAAATTAGTTTTTCTACAAAAAGGTCCTTCATTGTTCCATATTGTTTTTATAAAGAAACCAAGTCTTCATGCATGAGTAATTATTTTTGAAAAATATGAGACATGAGAAAAAGGATGAGAAATATCAAGTGAGAATTTTTGCAAAACAAGTAAGCAAAAGAATTTACACAAGAAAAATGAAGAATAGAATATTTCCTAAAATATAGTATTAATGTAACTTAGAAAGGAGGAAAATTATTTTCAAAAGTCACTTAGAAAAAGATAAATAAAATCAACATAAAACATTTTTAGAAAACAAAATAAACAAGGTATTCATTTCAAAGAAATTCACAAAAACAATTCCCGAAAAGCTTCAAACCCACATTGTTTTACTTAAGAAAAATAATTTGGACAACAAGACACTTGAGCATGCTTAAATATGTGTTATATAGTTATAAAAAGAGAATTTTTCAACTATATAGATAACTAAGTATTTATCAAACAAATTTTGATTTCTTGAACCAAAGTTGTTTCACTTGAAAATCCGTGGTGAATTTTGTCACCAGTTTTTCGGAGCCTATGTGGCTTTGTTTGTGGGAAATAATTTTAGAAATGGGTAGATCTTTTCGAGTAGATAGAAATCGGTATATTATATGCGCGATTCCGAGTTAAAATGACCAAGTTATGGCCGTTTTAAGTTGGAACATTCTTCCATACGAACTTTGACGTTCTTTGACATTGTTTGTCAAAAATTCAAGAAAATCTTCAAGAAAAACTCATTATGGGTATTTCCCTTGGTTAGGTGATCCCGAGGCAGGATTTCTTCACCCGAGGACTATTACGGTTTAGTGGATTGTGTGAACGACTCATCCGCTTAGAGGAATAGACATCAATGGCATCGTGAGTTACTCCCGTTATTTTTTCATACTCTTGATTGTGCTTGTAAAATTAGTTGCACTAGAATCTAAGAAAAATCAAAAGGAAGTGTATGACAATATGTTGAAAGAACCTAAGTATATCGAAATTTGAGTTGGTTTAATAAAGTTGTATGCGATTTAGTATCTTGAAGTGTTTGAAATTGATTGATCACCTGAAAGAAGTTAAATGTAACTACTAGACTTCAATTAAAGAAATTAGTCATGCACTTCATATGTTGAGTCGCATTGCATTCACTACTATACAATTGGTGGGACAAGCGTATAATAGTGGTGGTAGACAGAACCGGTATATCATGTGAGTGGCTAGTAGGAGCCGGTAATAAACTACAAGTTTGATGGCTAGTAGGAGCCGGTAATCAACTACAAGTTTTTGATGGCTAGTAGGAGCCGGTAATAAACTACAAGTTTTTGATGGCATATAGGTGCCGGTAAGACCTATAAAAGTGTTTTAAAAGTTGTGGCTGTAATTGGCCTGAATCCCCAACCCCGAATGAAGGGCGTAAATTCATTCAACATATGATTCCCGGAAAGTCATATGTCTTGTATGCTCACGTGATTGTTTCATTTCATATGATTGAATAATAAACTTGATTGTTAAATTTCATCGAGTATGAATTCTGGGGTTTACTCACTAAGCCTATTAGCTTATACCCCGATAGCTACCTTTTGCAGTTTCCGTACTTATGGCTAAGGCCACGTGGACCATGTGGGCAGGTAATCCCTCTTGAATATTAGAATTCTGGATAAAGTACATCATAGTATTAGCATGCAAATATTATTATAGCTCAGTAATTTAGGGAATTATTCCTAAGTATGCATTGTCTTTGCTATGAATAAATATTCGTTGTGAATCCTCTTTTCTTAATATGTTTTTATATCCCCTTAAACTTCATTATTCCATATATGGTCCTCTAAATTGTGAAAGTAAGCCTTACACTTAATATAAAAGCTTTTGGAAATGACTAAGGTTGTCATACTTAAGCTTTAATATTGAGTGTGGCGGGCTGTCACGTTTAGGGTACCCGTTGGGGCGTGACAATAATCTTCTTAAATTCCTAAGGAATGATTTTTATTTTCTAAACTTAGCTTCTAACTCTTTTTGGAAAGTATTAACACTTCTATATCTAGCAAAATAATTTTTTGATTTCTTGAGATCATCTTATTTTATTGAAAAAGGAATCATTTGAAGAAAAGTGAAGTTGAAAAATCTTTGTTTACTTTTAAAAAGTCTTTTTAGTGTTATGTATATTTGTAAAATTCCTTATGAACTCCCCTAAGTTTTATTTATGATAACTTCTTAATTTTTAGAAAACATTAGCTTCCTAATTTTATTTTTAGAAAAAGAATCTTTATTTAAAAAAAAAACATTTCCTCATTTATTTTGTTGAGACAAAACCATTATGTTCATGCATGAATATGAATCATAAAGCTATGAAAACATAAAGAAACATAATAATTTAGAAGAATAAGCTAATAAGAAAATAAATCAAGTATTGGGACCTTAGCTTCATCAAGGTATCTCGGGACTAAGAGATGACTAGTCCCAAAAGAAAAAGAAAATGTTTTGACTTGATGAGGACAAGTCCAAGACTAGAAAAACTAGTCTTAAAAATAACTTGATTAAATAAATTGCAAGGTGTCACGCCTCAATAGGTACCCTAAACATGACAGTCCGCCACACTCAATATTAAAGCTTAAGTATGACAACCTTAGTCATTTCCAAAAGCTTTTATATTAAGTGTAAGACTTACTTTCACAATTTTAGAGGACCATATATGGAATTATGAAGCTTAAGGAGATATAAAAACATATTAAGAAAAGAAGAATCACAATAATTATTTGTTCATGGCAACGACTTTACAAACTTAGGGACAACTCCTTAAATTACCAATCTATTATAAACATATCAACATGCTAATACTAAGCTATACTTTATCCAGATTTCTAATGTTCAAAAGGGATTACCTGCCCACATGGTCCACGTGGCCTTAACCATAAGTACGGGAACTGCAAAAGATATCTATTGGGGTATAAGCTAATAGGCTTAGTGAGAACTATTTCCATAAATAACTTCTTGTAACAAGATTCAAACAAGTTGATTTAATCAAACAAATGTAATGCACAAGCACGTGGGCAAACAAGCATATAGCTTTCCGGGAACTATATGTTGAATGGATTTACGCCCTCCATTCGGGGTTTGGTGATACTTATCCTCAAAACAAGTAGTTTTAATAACAGAAAATTTAAGCTTGCGAGCACTCATCGCCAAGCATTCATTAAAAAGTTTTAAACTTGCGAGCACTCATCGCCAAGTATTCCGAATCTACTTGATTTGACCTTGCTTTCGGATCAACCGCCAAGCATATTCCATTAAGCCGCCAAGCAATCGCTTTCGGATCTCCCGCCAAGTGTTGCTTTCGACATGAGCTTACTATCCTTCTCACCCAAGGATAATAACCCAACCATACAATGTGACTCACTTCGTGGTATGCATGAGTTCATTAATTTATAAAGTCATAACATAATTATTTTCAACTTTATGGCGATCAAGGAATTTCACACAAATCAATATTAAACTAAAACAATCACTTAGAACAATTCGGGCTTCGATATTCTTAGAATTCTTTCAAGGAGTTATTTTACATTCATATGGGTTTATCTTTTCCTAACTCTAGTGCAACTATTTTACAAGCACAACAAGTATAGTATTTAATGGAAATAAACTCACGATGCCATTGTCATCTATTCCTATAAGCGGATGAGTCGTTCACACACTCCACTTAATCGTAATAGTTCTCTGGGTAAAGGAATCATTCCTTGGGGTCACCTAACCAAAGAAAATACCCACAATGAGTTTTTCTTGATGATTTTCTTGAATTTTGACAAAACAATGTCAAAGAACGTCAAAGTTCGTATGAAGGAATGTTCCAACTTAAAATGGCCATAACTTGGTCATTTTAACTCGGAATCGTGCATATAATATACCGATTTCTACCTACTCGAAAAGATCTACCCATTTCCAAAATTATATTCAACAAACAAGGTCATATAGGCTCTGAAAAAGTAGCTATAAAATTCACCACGGATTTCTAAGTAAAAACAACTTTGGTTCAAGAAATCAAAATGTTGCTTGATAAATACTTAGTTATCTATATAGTTGAAAAATTCTCTTTTTATAACTATATAACTCATATTTAAGCATGCTCAAGTGTCTTGTTGTCCAATTATTTTTCTTAGGTAAAATAATGTCGGGTTGAAGCTTTTCGGAAATTGTTTTTGTAAATTTCTTTGAAATGTATACCTTGCTTTCTTTGTTTTCTAAAAATGTTTTATGTTGGTTTTATTTATCTTTTTCTAAGTGACCTTTGAAAATAAAATTTTCTCCTTTCTAAGTTACATTAATACTATATTTGAAGTTTTCTTAGGAAATATGCTATTCTTCATTTTTCATGTGTAAATTCTTTTGTTTACTTGTTTTGCAAAAATCCTTACTTGATATTTCTCATTCTTTTTCTCATGTCTCATAATTTTCAAAAATAATCATCCATGCATGAAAACTTGTTTTCTTCATAAAAACAATGTGGAACAATTAAGGACTTTTTGTAGAAAAACTAATTTCTATAATTCTATTAATTTCCTCTTGTAACTTAAAAAGAAATAACTTTATTATTTTCAAACCATAAATTTTCTTTGCCTATTTGTTTGCAAAGGTCTTTACTTAAAAATTTCCTTAGTCATCCATCTTATTTTCTTTCTTATGAAAAGAACCATTTTAACAAAAATATCTTCTTTTGAAAAACAAGGTGGAATAATAAAGATTTTAGTATCTTTTCAAAGCAAAAGTGGTTTATAAAATTATAGTGAGTTCTTTTTGGTAACATGAAAAGGAATAAGTTTATTTTGTGTTGCTTTATAGATTTTATACTTTACATAAACTTACTCCTAAGTGACAAAATTTTTCTTTTTGTTTAAATAAAATTATGGACAACAATCTAAATGAACATGATTATGAGAATAATAATAACCAAAATAACATAAAGTATAATAATAAAGTCAAGTATTGGAGTCTTAGCTTTTTCAAGGCTCCCGGGACTAAGAAGTAAACTAGTCCCATAATAAAGTGAAATGAAAGAAGGAAAAGCTTGTTTTGACTTGATGAGGACAAGTCTAAGACTAGAGACTAGTCTTAAAAACAACTTGAAATAAATAAATTGCATTGAAGTAAATAAATTGCATGAAAGGTAAATAAATTGCAAGATTATGAGCTTATATGCTCTAAATAGTATATATAGCTATATAGATATAGTAGATAGTTATGAACATAAAAGAGACATAAATGAACATAAGAGATACATAAATGAATATAAAGGAAACATGAACATAAAGGAATTATGATTATGAACAAAAACAAAGTATGAACCTATTGTTGCTTTCTTAACCTTCATGGTTTTAGAAAACACACACTAAGTTCATACTAAGTAGATGAACATGGAAACTTCTTGAAGAAACTCTTACTTAAAAGAAGCTAGGCTAAGAAGAACTCTTGGAAGGAACTCTTGAGAGAATTTGAGAGAGATTTTGCTATAATAACTTTAGAGAAGAAGTGGTGTGAAAGAAGTGAAAGAGGAGGGGGGTATTTATAGGAAATTGAGGAGTGATTTTTGTGTGATTAAAATAAATTAAAATTGAAAGAAAATTGAGGCATGTGGGGAGGGGGTAGCACCAGCCATGCTTGTAGGAGGGGAGATGTGATTTATTTTTTTGACTTTTTGATAAATAAAAGATGTAATATGTAAGATAGATGTGATATAAAGTTATGGGAAAGGTAAAAAGTTAAGATTATAGGTTATGTAGAGTGTAAGAATAGGTGTAAGAAAAAGTAGAGATAAAAGAATAGTATAGAATAGTAATGAATAGTGTAATGTAAAGTAGATATGACAATTAAAGTACCAGTAGTAAGAAAATACGCGTATAATAGCTATATCTGTTATTTTTACTTACCGAAAAATTACAAAACTAATATTTTTGGAAACCTTATATTTTTACGAGTCTAACGGTGTATTCGGAATATTTTTACTATTTCGGGCTTCCGGACACGTTTTTCGAGAACTGTGTCCGTTCGGGTTCGAAGGACACCCGAATTTCGCAAAACTGAAATTTTTACAAAACCTATGGTTATTACGAACTATTCTAGCTAATTATCCCAACTTCGTTTTCTAGGGCTAAGGAAAACGGCAATGCCGGATTTAGTTTGATACGGTAAACTAGGGTTTTGTTGACCTTTAGGGTTTCGTTTGACTTCCGGTTTAGGGTTTTATGCTAAACCGATTCCGAAAATTTAGGGGTTTACACAAGGAAAGTAAATAAATTGCAAGACAATGAGCTTATATGCTCTGAATAATATATATAGCTATATAGATATGTTAGATAGTTATAAACATAAAGCAACATAAAGGAATTTAGATTATGAACAAAAACAAAGTATGAACCTATTGTTGCTTTCTTAACCTTCATGGTTTTAGAAAACACACACTAAGTTCATACTAAGTAGATGAACATATGAAAATCCTGAAGAAGGATTACCTAAAAGAACTAGCTAGAGAGGACTTCTTGGAAGAAACTTCTTGGAGAAATTTTGAGAGAGATTTGAGTATGGTAACTTTAGTATGGAAGTGGTGTGAAAGAAGTGGAAGTATGAAGGGGTATTTATAGGAGAATATGGGAGATAAATTGTGTTGATTAAATAAAGTAAAAATAAAACAAATTGGAAGAGAGAGAGGAGTATGGCTGGCGCATACATGGGGAAATGGGGGAGAGAAATTTTGTAAGCCCCGGAAAATTTTAGTAAATAATTTCAAGATGAACTTCGAAAATAAACACTAAAAATCACTCCAAATTAAAACCGAATTTCAACTAGTCCAAAAACACGAACAAATTCATAAACTTCTTAATCTTGAGAAAATGAAAATTTTTAAAAATAAAATAAGAACGCAGTGGTCTTCAAATTCAAAACCACGACATATGAAAAATTCCATATTTAACTTCAACTTATAAAATCAGGTAATATAAAGCCCAAAAACAAATTATTAGAAAGTAAATAATGATTAACCTTCGGAAATAAAACTCAATTCAATAATTCCGAAAACATTAAAAAATATTAAATACTTACAAAAAATCAAATTTAAAATAAACTTCTCAAAGTGAATACGTTGTATAAACATAAAATATCAGTTTCCAAATTGGCAAAAATCTAAACCGGAAAAATCACCCGGAAACCCCTAACCGGAATACAATAGCTTAAGTCCGGCAATCTAGCGCCCCTAACCCTAGAGGCCGAGACGTAGTTTAAATATGTAGAATAGCTCATAGTAATATAAGTTTTCTTAAAAATATCAAATTGGTAAATTTTTGATATATTTCGAACCCGTTCGAATGTAGACTTCGAAAAGCGTGTCCCGGGGCTCAAGACATCAAAATTATACCAATAGTACAGTTAGACTCATAATTTCATAAGATTTCCAAATATATCAGTTATATAATTTTCCGGGTTATAAAAGTTACAGTTATAACATTTTATTGTATTTCCATTATTACCAATAATTAATTAGTCTTTTGCACTATTCATTTTTATTTTATTACAAAAAATTTTATTATTCTTATAAAGCCTTATATTATTAGACAAATATTTTATATATTATAGGAAATTTTGTTTTTCTAAAATTTAGTTAGTTCAGGCTTTTACGGGATCAGATTCTATTTAAGACCCGATACTAAAAATAAAAATAAATTAATTTAATAATTTTAAAATATTTTTATTTTCATAAAATAATTTTTTATAATTTTTCGGGTTATAAAAATATTATTTATAGCCTACATTCGCGTATTTTGATCATACTGGTAACATATTTGTTAAAATACTAAAATAATTCAAATAATTATTTAATTTTAATTATGACAAATCTGCTACAAATATTTGGAATAAATTTTTCAATTTTATTTTATTTTAATTTATTTGATTAAGAAAGTACTTTTACGACTCATACCTTCAAGTACACCTTACACATATCACTTCCTTTTCACTTCAATCTTTCTATACATTAACTTACACTTCATGGCAGATTTTGACCTTCTTTATGGATGCCATTGTCCTTTATTTACTCCCATTTTGACTAAAAATAAATATAATTCAATCCTTCTTCAAAAAGTTACATTATACATTAATTATACAATTCAATTTTGAGTCAAATTTCAACAATTTCCTCTCTCCTCTCTCTTCACAAATCACGCTAGCCCCCTCCCTCATTTTCTGCCTTTGTTTTTTTTTTTTTTTTGTTCTTTTATTCAATTAAAACACTCATTTTCTCTCCACTCCTTCATTTACTCACTTTCCCTCTTTCATTCATTAACTTTTCTCTCTCATTTTGCCTCTCTTTCTTCTTCATTTTCTCTTGTTCTTCCATAAAAAAACAAACTGCCCCCTTCTTCTTTCATGGCTTCCACACTTCATCCTTAAAGATTTCTAAGCAAATCTTTTTCCCAAAGCTCCATAGGTGATATAGTTAAAGTGTAATGAAGATTTCATGCATCAAATGACCTTCCATAAGCTTAAAAGCTTAGGATGATGATGCCAAAAATGAAACACTCCTTTTCTCTACTTTTATTATCTTGTATTTCAATTATTTTCTCGTTTAAAGTTGATATATATTGTAGATCTAACTTTTTGTAGCTTTGATTTTGTTTATGCCATAGATCTCATTATTCAAGTTGTTATATTTGTTATTTCTTATGATTTATGCATAGATCTATCATCCACATATTCATCTTAGTGATTCATGCATTTAAAACTAGTTTAATAGACTAGATCTAGTGTTTTGAGTTCATAAATGTATTAGACCTTTGTTTATGTTCATGAAAAACTTGCTATAACATGATGATGGTAGGAAAGTTGTAGGAAACTCAAGATATATTTTATTTTCAACCAAAATAATTTTTGAAAATTCGGATGAAAATGGAACCATATTTAGAAAAGTTGTTTTTTCAACTTCAAAATGTGTATTTTTCATTCAAAATGAAGGGCTTAGGGTATAGATAACATAAATGAAAGATTTTGATGAGCAAAGTTTAGATCTATGAGTTTAAAGTTTATTTTCATGGGTTTCATTTAGGTGTATGTTCATATTATGTGTAGATTTTAGATTTGAACTTAGACAAAAATTGTGAAATTCGTAATTTGGCAAAACCCATATTTAAAAACCACTTTCCAAGTATCAAAATGTAATTTTTACTTAAGAAAATGAAGGCTTAATATATGTATATCATCAAGACTTCTTTTTACAAGAATCTAATGTGATTTTCAAAAGTTATTTTCAAAATAAAAATCTTATTTTCTGATTTTGGCCAAGGCCTATTTTAAAAACATGTTTTCCAACTCAAAAATGAAGTTTTTATTTAAGAAATGAAGGGCTCTTAGGATAGGATATGTAAGGCATGGATTTTCATAAGTTTAGATAGATTTTATCAAAAGATATGTCCAAAAATGAATTTTGTAAATTCGGATCCCAATCAAAACCAATTTTTAAAACCCATTTATCAACTCGAAAACTCATGTTTTATGTGAAAAATGAAGGGTATAGGTAATAGGTATCTTTAAGGAATGATTTTTACGAGTTAAAATAAGTTTAGGTATGAGTAATGTGTAAAACAAGTAATGGAATTAAGATGGAAAATTTTGAGTTAGTAATCAATTTATGAAATTTGTAATTTTAAATGAAGGCCATAAGAACACCTATTATCGAGCTCAAAATGAAAGTTTTATGTAATGAGTGGAGTCCTTAAGTAATAGGTACCATAAGGTCTTAATTTTTAATGCATTAAACAAGTTTTTCCCAAATAAATCATTCAAAAAGTAGATTTTCTAAAATTCGGATTTTTGAGTAAATCATGTTGGAAAACATATTTGCAATGTGTAAAATGAAAATTTTTGTGTAAGAATGAAGTCCTTAGTAGTTATGTATGATTGAGCCCTAATTTTCTAAATATCAAATGATTTTTACTTAAAGGAATCACTCAAAAACCAATTTTTACCAAATTCGGATTTCGGAATCAACCCTACTTGAAGACATGTTTACAAAGTGTAAAATAGAAATTTCTATGAAGAAATGAAGGTCATAAGTAATATATATAATGAAGACCCAAATTTTACAAAAATAATTATATTTTCTTAAGTAATAAATCCAAGAAAAATGGAAATGATCAAGGTTAGAAAACTAAACTTTTCATAAGTAGTTGTTGTTATGGTCTTGCAAAAAAATAAAAAGTTATAAAATTTTCTTTTAGCAAAAATCATCAAGATCAAGCATGCATTAAACTCATCTCATGTCATTCATGTTAGGAAATCACTCATATTGCATGTATAGCTAATTTATATAGTAGGAACATTACAAACATTTATAAAACTATTTTTCGGAATCGAAAACCATTACTGATCAGATCTGATCCGTCTGTTCCGAGACCTAAATGTTTTCAAAACTTGAAAATAATATTAGAATTAGATAGATCTTTCGAAGTAGATAGAAATTGATATATAATTTGCGAGATTCCGAGTTAAAATGACCAAGTTATGGCCGTTTT
Source organism: Combretum micranthum (assembly GCA_024138025.1). NCBI lineage: Eukaryota > Viridiplantae > Streptophyta > Magnoliopsida > Myrtales > Combretaceae > Combretum > Combretum micranthum. The sequence continues at coordinate 94,472 of JAMXBD010000619.1, forward strand.
AAGTTGGAATTCCCGCTTAGGATGAGAATTACTAATTTGATAGTTTGGATAAGGTCGTTTGGATTAGTTTGAGTTGAAATACTTATTAGAGTATTTCTTCCTTTTTAGGTGATCCCAAAATCGATGATTCCCTGCCACCGAATTATTATTACTAGAAGACCGGTGATCCAATGGCCGAGTGAGTTTTCTCCTCGTTTTGTTACCTTGATTGTGCTTGTAGTTAGTTGCATTAGAATTATAGGAACAAGATAAAAATTGATATGAATGGAGATGGGATATATGATGAGGTTGTGATGAATGTATGTCAAATAGTACTAAAGCATATCGAAACCACGATTTGATTGGACAACTGCACTGTTCATATTATTTATGTTATGTGTATGATATTAGCTGGTCACTCTAAAGAACGTATAAATATTTTGACCTAAGCAAAAAAATTAAATTGATCATGCATCGCATCGGACATATTGCATTTGGTAGCATGCTACTCCTACGCAGGTCGATCGGTATGGTCCGTCGATGCCTCGTTTGGATAACGAGCCTGGTGCCGAGCTCATTCAAGAGTACTAAGGCGCATGTGGATGCATTCTTGGATGAGCCTAGCCAAGTCGAGTGCTAAGAGCCGAGGGCTTGAGGACTAGATGCGGTCGTGTAGACTCAATACCATACCTAACCCAAGATACGGAGGGCGTAAATCCATTCTGTGTGTGGGTTTCAAATACCCATGCATAATTGCTTGCTCACGTGTTTGTTCATGCATAGCATATGACTTATTATAACTTGTTTGTTATGGTACGGAATTAAGGGAATTTTTACTAAGCTAGTGTAGCTTATACCCCAACAGTTGTTTAAATGAGCAGGTTATCTCAAGAATGCTAAGTAGGGACAGAGATGGTTGAAGCCGAGAATGACTTTGGGATTCCGGCAAGATATAAGAATGCTTGGAGTTTGGCTAAGCTTTACGATTTGCCTTGTAATAGTTTTATGTAGTAGAATCTTTTGATGAATTGTAATTGAAGTTAATGAGTTGTATTTTGAAGAATAGTGAATTGAATTTCCTTTACATTGTTCTCAAGTGGTATCAACCTAAAATGCGTTACTCCGATGAGTCTCCTCCATGTGTTAGACGCCTTGTACATAGTATGGAAGCCTTCACGTGACTGAGGTGGTCATTCTTAGGCTTTAATATTGTGTACTACGGACTGCCATGTTTAGGGTACCCTTTGGGGCGTGACAAATTTATTTTTTGTTATTTTGTTAATTAAAAGTAAGAAATGAAATATGTGAAATTGTATTGGAAATGAAAATATGTAAGAAATAGGTGTATGGGTTGTAAGAGTAGGTTTTAAGAAAAAGTAGAGATAGATGAATAGTGTAGAATAGTAGAAAATAGTGTAATGTAAAGTAGACATGACAATTAAATACCAGTAGTAAGAAAATACGCGTATAATTGCGATATCAAATATTTTTAGCTATCGAAAAATTATGAAATTGATATTTTTGAAAATCTTATATTTTTACGAGTCTAACAGTATATTCGGAATATTTTTCTTATTCCATGCTCCTAGACACGTTTTTCAAGAACTATGTCCAATCGGGTTCAAAACGAATCTCGGTTTTGTTAAACTGACCTTTTTAGGCTTCCTTGGATAATTACGAACTATTCTATTCACTAAAATTTCTCTTACTTTCTTGGGGTTTCTTAAACGGTGATGCCGGACTTAAGCGGTTACGGTAAACTAAGGTTTTGTTGACTCTGGAAATCCGGTTGACTTCCAATTAGGGTTTAAGCTTTAATTCGAATCCAAAAATTTCGGGGATTTACATTCCCAATGAGCCTTCAAAGTACCTATTGCATTTAATAAACTCAAGTAGAAGATTCCTCTATGGCTAAGGTACTCGAAGAGGAGGAATTGCCATTTCTAGAGAAGGTGCTCAACTTTCACTAGCAAATTCAATAGGCTGCTTTACTTCCTTACTTATAGCAGCAGGGGTGGAACTGGAGGAGTAGGAATTTGAGATCTTTGTGGTGCTAAAGGAGGTACATTTAGTGCCCCTACCGGAGCAACTTAGGGTATTACTCCTGGTTGTCCCCCTTCCAAAGCCTGTAGAATCAACGTATTCTATTGTTGAAATATCTTCAAGTCTAGCAAGTGGTGGTGGAGGTGTATTCTGGGGTTCGGGCTGCCTTTGCTCATCAAGTCCAAAAGATTGAGATTGAGTTTCTAGTATCATAGGTTTAGCATTCCTATTTCTATGTCCCCGTCTGTTAAAGTCAATTTCCAAATAATAAACTTTAGCATTTAAGCATCAAAACTCTTGTTTCACACTGTAACATTCAAATAATAATAATACCTAATACATAATAGGTAATCAATCACAATCAAACATAAACAACACTTTAATTTCTAACATCTTATATGTAGGTCATTTACCTAGATCCAAACTTACTTCTCTTTACCACTTAGGTTCTACTCAATCTATGCCCAAACATTCTTATAAGAGTGATATATATATATATATATATATTCAATTTCTATCTTTCTCTTACAACCATGCCCTGATACCAACTTCTATAATACCCTTATAGGGTACCCTAGTTGTAACAATATACCATATAACCAAGTGAGGCCTCCAGAAAGTTACATAAGTACTATACAACTAACATTCCCCATATGTAGTGAACAATTAAACAGGATCAATGGTTGATTAGAGCAAGAAAGATAATGTATATATATAAGCTAGAGGCAAAAAAGATAACACACAAGCCTAGGTCATCACATAATTATTACATATTTGGTCTTCAAGGGCTTCATCAGAACCCTATTACAACAAAACTTACAAGAAACAAAACATAACTTATGCTATTACAAACATCATTACTAAGTCTCTATTACAAATAAGGCCTTCCCTCCAAAAATAGATACAGAAGTCTATTCTCTATCCTTACTTCCACACCTAATCTTGGTATCGGTCTTCTTACTTATATTCCTGTAAAACAATAGTATAAAGGAGCGTGAGCATAAAAAGATCGGTGAATAACAAAATCTTAACACGTTCTATTAATATCAAATAAGTTTAGTTAACAATCATATGCAATGCACTCACCAAGCATATGTAACAAACATGGTTTGAATAACTACAATTCAAACCTATGGAGATTTACGCCCTCTTTGAGAGTTAAAGGATCGTTCAATAATTCATGCCCATGAGAATATCAAAACTAAAGGAGGAGAACTCTTTCAATCTCATTTGCTATTTATAAATAGTTTTCATATATACTCTTCACTTCCCTTAGAACTTGAGCACTCTTTCAATATCATTTGCTATTTATAAATAATTCTCAATACACTCTTCACTTCTCTTAGAACTTGAGCATTCCCACTGAGTATTAATATTCTAAAGCCAACTCTAAAATAGGAGACCTCCTTCGAAGCTTGCTTATTTCCTGTGAAGTTGACAACCCTATGGTAACCTTAACCAGATTCACTGAACTCAACAAGTATTACCACATAATCGAAATATTAATACGTGGAATGAATACCATACTAATGCAATTATGATGTCATGAAATGCAATGTCATTTTAAGTTTAGGACCCTAGTAAGCTTTATTCCATATTATTTAGTAGTCATACCAATTTCAGAAATTCATCAATTCAAGCTACTCATTTATTATCAAGCAAATAGTTGTCAGTTTGAACGTTAACATTTGTAATTTATTCATACAGCACATGGAATATATGCATTTGATTCATTTTAATTGTGATTATAATGTATCCTACTATTATATAATCACAAATAAAGTAAAAAGATTCAAGTTACTCACCCTTACATGTAGCCTTAATCGTCATAATAATTAACTAGAAAGTCTAAGTCTTGATTTAGGGTTCATATAAGATAGAAAGGATTGTATTATTAACTACTTAACAAAGAAAAGAAGAATTAAACAAGTTTTTCAAGCTAAAGGATACAAAAATACATCTTAAAGGCCATATGCCCATAGCAATGCCCTGTACCAAGGGGCATATGGAGCAAGGCAATGCGGAGAATCCACCATGCCTTGTACGGATGGACGTTTAAATAAGGTTGGTGCTTAGAAGCCACCATACCCTCTAAGACACCCCGTATGAGATGACGTATCAACCCAGGCTTGGGAACAGAAGCTAACATGCCCTTTGCCACGTCCCATAGAGAGGCGCGTATCTGCCCAGAAAACACAAACAGAACTCACCACACCCTCCACCATGCCCCGTGGTCATCTAGTGGTGAAATACACTTTTAAACTTTACATTTTTTGTAATGCCCTAAGTTATAGGAATTATAACTCGCCACGTGTCCTTCTCTTATTAAAAACACGCTAAGGCTATAAAACACTATACCACAATTATTATAAATTTAATCATCACAACTCACAATTGGTTTACCTTAAAACAACCCATAAAAATAATCCTTAATGTTCATGATCTAACAAAAATCCAAAATGACATGTCATTAAACCAAAAAAGACCTAACAAACTAGTTTTGTAAGATTTTCAACAACTAATAACAATCAAACGTAAAATCTACGGATACAACCGGGGCAGGTTCGGGACGGGTCATATAAGACTCGAACCCAACCCGCTTCCTAATAGGATATCCCAAACCCACCCCACGACCCTATAGGATTTTTTATTCAATACCCAAACCTACTCCTATAGGGTTTTGACCTTGACCCGCCCCGCCCCACCCCACGACCCGCTTTATTTCTCTTCTTTTTTTCCCCTTTTCAACTCTTAGTTAAATTCAATTGCATCTTCCAACAAAATATTAGGTGGTAGGCTAGTCTAAACTGAGCTAGGCTAGTTACAGCACACTAGTCAATTTACAGGCTCATAGAACTAGCTATTTTATATGTTAAATCAACAAAAATTAATAATATTGTAAAAATAAATTTTTAAGAGATAAAATTAAAAATTAGAAAAAAAAAAGACAAAATAAAGTTAAAACTATTAACAACCATTCTTAAAGACAAAAATTAGTAGGGTTTTGTTTTTTAAAATTTCAAACTAAATTTTTTAAATTGATTATAATATGATGGGTTCGAGTTACCCATCGGGTTTTTTTAATGACCTAAAACCTTATAGGGTTGGCATGTAATTTTCTAAACCCGCCCCGCGACCCTATAGGGTTTCTAACGGTTTAGGCAGGCCGTGTCACGCCCCAAAGGGTACCCTATACGCGATAGTTCGTCACACTCGATATTTAAACTCAAGTATGACAGCCTTAGTCATTCCCTGAGTTTAGACACCAGGAGTAAGGCTTACATTCACCATGTAGGGGACTTTACTTTGAATCAAAATAGTTTAAGAAGATATACATAGCGATAAGAATATAAATCATAACAGTTATAATCAATATTAATCTATTACAAAGATCTAAGGGGCATACCCCCGTCAAGAAATTAAGAGTCCTTAGGTCCACAAAAGTCTCTAACATCAACATATATATATATTATATATATAAGATTAAGGAGATTCTATTAGAAGTCTATGCCTAACATCTAGGTCCCGATTTCTTCAAAAAGCTTCTTAAATTTCAAAAGTTGTACTTGAGGAAAGTGGTCTCTCGGGGATAGCCATAAATAATCATACTGCAATAGGAAACTATAGGGGTATAAGCTTACAAGCTTAGTGAGTTTCACTTCCAAAATTAAATACTTCATCAAATAATAGGGTAAGCAAGCTATGTTAGACAATCATATGAAATGAACAAGTACGTAAATATACAATACATAGGACTTTCTAGGAGTCCTATGTTGAATGGATTTACACCCTCCATTTAGGGTTAAGTGTTTTAAGCCCATACGATCATAGATTTCAATTTTTCTCATTTGTAAAGTGGTTGATTCAGGTGCCCACCCACGCACTAATTTTGTAGTTGATACAAGTGCTTACACCACTTCCATTTTAATTCAGACCATTCATGCCAACATTCGGGTTTATAGAGCCACTTGTTGCCTAGCTATTATGCCTTCTTCCTACAAAGGTATAATAACAAATGTGATGTGACTCAACATATGGTATGCATGGTTAATTTAATTATAAGATCATGGCATATAATTTAAGCGAGTTATAGGTTATCATAGATATTGCAAACACTTCAATTCTATACTACACTATACAAGTATTCATAGCACTTCCCATTTCGATATTCATATCATCAATTCAACCAAATAGAATTCACATGCACATTCCAATTTTATCTTATCCTAATTTTAATGCCACTATCACTATAAGCATAATCAAGGGTATGTAATTTAAGAATAGTGAACTCACTTTGCCATGGCACGAAAATCCACTTAATCGTAATAGTCCTCGAGAAGGTCTAGTCCACTCCCAAGTCTCCTAATCAAAAGAAATAACTCAATGAGTATTTATATGAAGTTTGAATGAACTTATAAATTCTATTCTAACAAGTTTGTCAAAGTTCGTCAAAGAGGAAAGTTCAACTTAAAACGGCCATAACTTGGTCATTTTAACTAGTAATTTCACATATTATTTACCAATTTCTACCTATTCGATGAGAGCTATCTATTTCTAAAGTTTTTTCCATCAAACAAGGTCGTTTGGTCCATGAACAGTAAGGTACCAAATGCTATACGAAATTCCCAACCTACAAATCAATTTCTAATTTCAATCCAAGCATCATTCCAAAGCTTTGATAGATACTTAGCTATCATTATATCTTGAAAGACTCTTTTATATACATAAAAAACTCAATATCATGCGTGATTCATGGGTGTTGGTCAATCTATTTCCTCATATATAGACAATGCTCTATGGGATGTGTAAGACATTATTCTCCTAGCTTTGTTTCTACTAAGTGCATTATGTGTACAAGCATTACCTACAAATTATTATTATGAATGTCATGAGATGAGCTGTCTATATGTATATCCCCAATGATATATGATATCAAGAATTCTTTTCAGAAAACTTTTGCTTTGTAAAACTTCAGAAATTACTAGATTTAAGAAAACTAGTTTTACTCTTTGCAAAATCACACTTGCTTTCATCAAAACTCAACCTTAATGATCTATATGCCTATCCCCTTCATTATTTTAATAAAATTCTTCATTTTGGAGTTGGAAAATAGATGTTTAAATAGGGGGTTTACCTAGCTATAAATTTTACAAGATTTTTAAGGAATGGAAACATTGTTTAATCTATACTTTGAAACTTTTCCTTGTTTTAGGATTGCACTTGGATAAATTTCATTTATCCTTGTCAAAATTAGGTATTTATTACATGTATTCCCTAGGACTTCTATTTTCCATTAAAATCCTCATTTTGGCATTTGAAAATAGGTGTTTAAATAGAGGTCATTTCTAAATCCGAATTTTGAAATTTATATTTGAGATTGTTTCTTTTGTAAAACTCATTTAATCTTTCTAAAATTAACTCCAAATCAAACCTACTCCTTAAGGCCTCCATTTCTTTAATAAAAATCTTGTTTTGGGGTTGTAAAATAGGTGTTCACATATCAAGCTTTTGTAAGCCCCAGAAAATTTCAATAAATAATTTCAAGATGAACTTCGAAAATAAACACTAAAAAATCACTCCAAATTAAAACCGAATTTCAACTAGTCCAAAAACACGAACGAATTCAGAAACTTCTTAATCTTGAGAAAATGAAAATATTTAAAAATAAAATAAGAACGCAGTGGTCTTCAAATTCAAAACCACGACGTACGAAAAATTCCATATTTAACTCCGACTTATAAAAACGGGTAATATAAAGCCCAAAAACAAATTATTAAAAAGTAAATAACGATTAACTTTCAGAAATGAAACCCAATTTAAGAATTCCGAAAACGTTAAAAGATATTAAATACTTACAAAAATAAAATGTAAAATAAATTTCTCAAATTAAATATGTTGTATAAACATAAAATATCAGTTTCCAAAGTGGCAAAGACCTAAACCGGAAAAATCACCTGGAAACTTTAATCGGAATGCAATAGCTTAAGTCCGCAACTTAGTGCCCCTAACCCTAGAGGCCGAGGCATAGCTAAATATGTGGAATAGCTCATAGTAATATGAGTTTGTTTAAAAATATCAGATTGGTAAATTTTTTACCTATTTCGAACCCGTTCGGATACAAACGTCGAAAAGCGTTTCCCGGGACTCGAGATATCAAAAATATACCAATGGTACCGTTAGACTCGTAATTTCATAAGATTTCCAAATATATCAGTTATGAAATTTTTCGGGTTATAAAAGTTACAGTTATAACCTTTTTATGTATTTTCATTATTACCGGTAATTGATTAGTCTTTTACACTATTCATTTTTATTTCATTACAAAATTTTATTATTCTCATAAAGCCTTATATTTTAAGATAAAATTTTATATGTTATAGAAAATGTTGTTTTTCTAAAATTTAGTTCGATTCGGGTCTTTACGGGATCAAATTCTGTTTAAGATCCGATACTAAAAATAAAATAAATTAATTTAATAGTTGGAAAATATTTTAAAATATTTTTATTTTCATAAAATAATTTTCTTAGAATTTTTCGGGTTATAAAAATATTATTTATAGCCTATATTCGCATATTTTGATCGTACCGGTAACATATTTGTTAAAATACAAAAATAATTCAAATAATTATTTAATTTAATTATGGAAAATCTGCTACAATTATTTGGAATAAATTTTCTAATTTTATTTTATTTTATTAATAAAGTACTTTTACAACCCATACCTTCAAGTACACCTTACACATATCACTTCCTTTTCACTTCAATCTTTTTCCACTTCATTATATCTATTCATGGCAGATTTTTGACTCCTTTATGGCTGCCATTGTCCTTTGTTTACTCCAATTTGACTAAATTAATTAAATTCCACTCCTTCTTAAAGAAGTTACATTACACATTAATTATACAATTCAATTTTGAGTCAAATTTCAAACAACACTCTCTCCTCCTCTCTCTAATTCACGTGACAGCTTCTCTCCCCACCCCCCCCCCCCCTCTGTAAATCCCCGAAATTTTTGGATCTGAATTATAGTTTAAACCCTAATCGGAAGACAACCGGATTTCCCAGAATCAACTAAACCCTAGTTTACCGTAACCGCTTAAGTCCGGCATTGCCGTTTTCTCAAGCCCTAGAAAACGAAGTGGGGAAAATTAGTTGTAATAGTTCGTAATAGCTATAGGTTTTATAAAAATATCAAATTGAAGAATTTCAAGAGTCCTTTGAACCCGATCGGACATAATTCTTGAAAAACATGTCCGGAAGCCCGGAATAGGAAAAATATTCCGAATATACCGTTAGACTCGTAAAAATATAAGATTTCAAAAATATCAATTTCGTAATTTTTCGGTAGCTAGAAATATCAGATATCGCTTTTATACGCATACTTTCTTACTACCGGTATTTAATTGTCATGTCTACTTTTACATTACACTATTTTCTACTATTCTACACTATTCATCTATCTCTACTTTTTCTTACTATTCTTACAAACCATACACCTACTTCTTACACATTTTCATTTCCAATACAATTTCACATATTTCATTTCTTACTTTTAATTAACAAAATAACAAAAAAATTAAATCTTTCTCTTCCCCATGCATCAAATGGCGCCGGGCCCTCCCTCTCTATGCCTCAAATTGTTTTATTTTTCAATTATTTAATTAACACAAATTATCCCCCACATTTTCCTATAAATACCCCTTCATACCTTCACTTCTTTCACACCACTCCTTCTCTAAAGTTACTCTACAAAAATTTCTCTCCAATTTCTCTCAAAGTTCTCTCAAGAAGTCTTCTTAAGTTTAGTTTCCTTTAGGTAAGAAATTCTCAAGAATTCTTCATATTCATCTACTTAGTATGAGCTTAGTGTATGTTTTCTAAAACCATGAAGGTTAAGAAAGCAACATTAGATTCATGCTTTGTTTTTGTTCATAAACATAATTCCTCTATGTTCATTTATGTTTCTTTACTATCTAATATATCTATATAACTATATATATTATTTAGAGCATATAAGCTCATTGTCTTACAATTTATTTATCTTTCATGCAATTTATTTACTTCATTGCAATTTATTTAATTTCAAGTTGATTTTAAGACTAGTCGTTCTAGTCTTAGACTTGTCCTCATCAAGTCAAAACAATTCTTTTCCTTTTTCGGGACTAGTCTTTTCTTAGTCTCGGGATACCTTGATGAAGCTAAGGTCCCAATACTTGATTTACTTTATTATTTGCTTAAGTTTTCCAGTTATTATTTTACTTTATATTTCTATAGCTTATGATTCATATTCATGCATGAACATAATGTTTTTGTCTCAACAAAAATAAATGAAAGTGTTTTCTTGAATTAAAGATTCTTTCTAAAATAAATATGGAAAATGGATTTCTCAAAAACCCATGAACATGCATGGGAATGATTTTTCTTACATAAACAAAAGGTTTTATGAAAACTTATCTTTCATCAAGAAATATTCTTTTGGAATCATTACAAAAATAAAAATGTCATTTTATTACCTTTCGAATCCAAGTTTTGAAAATAAAACCACACCTTAGGAATTTGAGGAAATTACAAGAGATTAAATTTAGAAAAAGAATATTCATCTCAATAACTCAAGATCTTTCAAAAGCAAAATAAATATTCAATAGAATCTCAAGTTCAAAGTCTTTTAAAACCTTAATTTTTATAAGTTGAGACAACTCCATTTACTTCATACATTTGTTATGAGTCATTACACATAAATATATACCTTTCAAAAGTTTACAAAATAATTGAAATATTCATCTTTTCAAATGAACTTTGTTTACAAGAAGGGAAAACAAGTTTTTACAAATTCGTGGCAAATTTAGTCAATGCCTTTTCGGGACCTAAACGACTTAGTTTTATAAAAATAAGCTTAGAAATGCGTAGATCTTTTCGAGTAGGTAGAAAAAGATATATTATACGCGAAATTCCGAGTTAAAATGAGCAAGTTATGCCATTTTAAGTTGGAATTTCCCCTTATACGATTTTACCATGACTTTTAAGGAAAGTTTAGAATCTTCAAAGAATAGAATTTCATGAAATACTCATTTTGGGTATTCTTCTTGATTAGATAATCACGAGGAGGATTGTTCGTATCCCGAGGATTACTACGATTAAGTGGAAATTCCAAACGACTCATCCATTTCAAGAAAGGTGTCGTCATGGCCAAGTGAGTTTATTACCCGTTATTTTTCATACTCTTGATTGTGCTTGTAAAATTAGTTGCACTAGAATCTAAGCAAAAATAAAAAAGAAGTATATGATAATATGTTGAAAGAATACTAAGTATATCGAAACTCAATTTGTTTGTAATAAAGTTGTATGTGCATTAATATCTTGAATTGTTTGAAATTGGCTGATCACTTGAAAGAAGTTAAATGTAACTACTAGACTTTAATTAAAGAAATTATTCATGCACATCATATGTTAAGTCACATTGCATTCACTACTATACAATTGGTGGGACAAGTGTATAATAGTGGTGGTAGACATAACCGGTATATCATGTGAGTGGCAAGTAGGAGCCAGTAAGAACTACTTAAATTGGTGGCTAGCAGGAGCCTGTAATAACTACAAGTTTTTTATGGCGAATAGGAGCCGGTAAGATCTATAAAAGTGTTTTTAAAAATTGTGGCTGTAATTGGCCTGGATACCCAACCCCGAATGAAGGGCGTAAATTCATTCAACATATGATTCCTGGAAGGTCATATGTCTTGTATGCTCACGTGGTTGTTTCATTTCATATATTTGAATAATAAACTTGATTGATAATTTACTTCGAGTATGAATTTTTGGGATTTACTCACTAAGCCCATAAGCTTACACCCCTATAGGTATTTGTATTCTCAGGAACACCTATTTTTGTGCCCGAGGTCTTCCAGTATCCGTATACGTTTTATGTTGAAGCTTTTGGAGGAAATCTACTCGAAGACTTAGATTAGAATTCCTTTGAAATCTTTAATTTTGGATGTTATGAAGTTTATCTCGATCCTTGGAATTAGTGAGGGTATGCCCCTAAGAAATTATGTAATAGACCTTGGTTATTAATGATATGATATACTTATTTTGGATTCTTGTATGTTCATCTTTACTTGCTTAAACTATGCTTCCCAAAAGCGTCTCCTATTACCGTGTTAGACGCCTTACATATAATACTAAGGCTTTCACATGACTAAGGTAGCCATTATTAAGCCTTGATATTATATGTGGCGGACTGCCACGTTTAGGGTACCCTTCGGGGCGTGACACCCCCCCCCCCCCCCCCCCCCCCCCCTCCCCCCCATCTGCCTTGTTTTATTTTTTTTCTTCATTCATTCATTTAATACACTTATTTTCTCTCTCTCATTCATTTACTCATTTTTCCTTTTTCATTCCTTCACCTTTTCTCTCTCTTTCCTCTCTTTTCTTCTTCTTGTTCTTGTTTTTTCCTTCCATGAACAAGCTGCCCATTCTTCATGAGCCTCCATGCATATTTCTTAAAGATTTTTAGCAATCTTCATCTCAAAGCTTCCATAGGTGATATAGGTAAAGTGTAATGATTTCATGCATCAAATGACCTTCCATAAGCTTAAAAGCTTGGGATGATGATGCCAAAAATGAAACACTCTCTTCTCCACTTTTATTATCTTGTATTATAATTATTATCTTGTCTAAAGTTGATATATTTTGTAGATCTAAATTTTTGTTGCTTTGATTTTCGTTTATGCCATAGATCTAGTTATTTGAGTTGTTGTTTTTGTTATTTCTTATGATTTATACATAGATCCATCATCCACATGTGTTCATGCATTTAAAACTAGTTTAGAAAACTAGATCTAGACTTTTGAGTTCATGAAATGCATTAGACTTTGTTTTATGTTCATGGATGACTTGTAATGGCATGATGATGGTAGGAAAGTTATAGAAAACTCAAGATCTATTTTATTTTCAACAAAAATACTTTTGAAAATTCGGATGAAAATGGAACCATATTTAGAAAAGTGGTTTTTCAACTTCAAAATGTGTATTTTTCATTTAAAATGAAGGGCTTAGGGTATAGACAACATAAATGAATGATTTTGATAAGTAAAGTTTAGATCTATGAGTTTATAGTTCATTACCATGGGTTTCTTTTAGATTTGTGTTCATATGATGTGTAAATCTTAGATTCGAACTTAGACAAAAATAATGAAATTCGTATTTTGGCAAGACTCATATTTAAAAACCACTTTCCAAGTGTCAAAATGTAATTTTTACTTAAGAAAATGAAGGCTTAATATATGTATATCATCAAGACTTCTTTTTACAAGAATCAAAAGTGATTTTCAAAACTTATTTTCAAAATAAAAATTCTATTTTCGGATTTTGGCCAAGGCCTATTTTAAAAACATGTTTTTCAACTCAAAAATGAAGTTTTTATTTAAGAAATGAAAGGCTCTTAGGATAGGATATGTAAGGAATGGATTTTCATGAGCTTAGATAGATTTTATCAAAAGTTATGACCAAAAATAAATTTTCTAAATTCGGATCCCAACCAAGACCAATTTTTAAAACCCAATTATCAACTCCAAAACTCATGTTTTATGTGAAAAATGAAGGGTATAGGCAATAGGTATCTTTAAGGAATAATTTCTACAGTTAAAATGATTTTAGGCATGAGTAATGTGTAAAACAAGTAATAGAATTAAAATGGAAAATTTTGAGTTAGTGATCAAATTGTCAAATTCGTAATTTGAGATGATGCATATGTAATCAATTAGTATTTGAGCTCAAATTGCAAGTTTTATGTGTTAAATGAAGTCCTTAGGTAATTGATATAGTAAAGCCTTAAATTTTAATGCTTTACACAAGTTTTTCCCAAAGGAATCATTCAAAAAATGGATTTTCTAAAATTCGGATTTTTGAGTAAATTATATTGGAAAACATATTTGCAAAGTGTAAAACGCAAATTTTTCTGTAAGAATGAAGTCCTTAGTGGTTATGTATGATTGAGCCCTAATTTTCTAAATATCAAATGATTTTTGCTTAAAGGAATCACTCAAAAACCAATTTTTACCAAATTCGGATTTTGGAATCAACCCTACTTGAAAACATGTTTACAAAGTGTAAAATGGAAATTTTTATGTAGAAATGAAGGTCATAAGTAATATATATAATGAAGACTCAATTTTAACAAAAATAATTATATTTTCTTAAGTAATAAATCCAAAACAAATAGAAATGAACAAAGTTAGAAAACTGATTTTTCAAAAAGTAGTTATAGTTGAAGTCTTGCAAAATAAAGAGTTCCAAAATTTTCTTTTACCAAAAATCATCAAGACCATGCATACATGAAACTCATTTCATGTCATTCATGTTAGGAAATCACTCATATTGCATGTATAGCTAATTTATATAGTAGGAACATTACAAACATATACAAAACTACTTTTCGGAAATTGAAATTGTTGCTGCCCTAATCTGATCCAACTTTTCGAAGCTTCAAAGTTTTCAAAACTTGAAAATAATATTAGAATTAGATAGATCTTTCAAAGTAGATAGAAATCGATATATAATTTGCGAGATTCCGAGTTAAAATGACCAAGTTATGGCCGTTTTAAGTCGGAATTCCCGCTTAGGACGAGAATTACAAATTTGATAATTCGTATAAGATCGTTTAGATTAGTTTGAGTTGAAATACTTATTAGAGTATTTCTTCCTTTTTAGGTGATCCCGAATTCGACGATTCCCTACCACCGGGTTATTATTACTAGAAGACCGGTGATCCAATGGCCGAGTGAGTTTTCTCCTTATTTTGTTACCTTGATTGTGCTTATAGTTAGTTGCATTAGATTATAGGAACAAGATAAAAATCGATACGAATGGGGATGGGATGTATGATGAGGCTGTGATGAATGTATGCCAAAGAATACTAAAGCATATCGAAACCATGATTTGATTGGATAATTGCACCGTTCATATTATTTCTATTATGTGTATGATACTGGCTGGTCACTCCAAAGAATGTATAAATATTTTGACCTAAGAAAATAGTAAAATGTTCATGCATCACATCGGACATATTGCATTTGGTAGCGTGCTACTCCTACGCAGGTCGATCGGTATGGTCCGAGGACTCGTTTGGATAATGAGACCCGGGATCAGAGCTCATTCATAGGAAACTAAGGCGCATCGGGGATGCATTCCATGTGTGAGCCTAGCCGAGGCGAGTGCTATGAGCCGAGGGCTTGGGGACTAGCAGCGATCGTGTAGACTTCAATACCATCCCTAACCCAAGATACAGAGGGCGTAAATCCGTTATGTGTGTGGGTTCCGGATACCCATGCATAATTGCTTGCTCATGTGTTTGTTCATGCATAGCATATGGTTGATTATAACATTGCTTGTTATGGTACGGAATTAAGGGAATTCTCACTAAGCTAGTGTAGCTTATACCCCAATAGTTGTTTAAATGAACAGGTTATCTCAAGAATGCAAAGTGGGGACCAAATTGGTTGGAGCCGGGAATGACTTCGGGATTCCGGCAAGAAATGAGACTGTTGAAGTTATCAGCTAATTTTATGATTTGTCTTGTAATAGTTTATGTAGGGAAGTCTGTGGATGAATGTAATTGGAGTTGAACGATTTGTATTTTGAAGTATAGTGTTTTGTATCTGAAGTATAGTAAATTGTATTTCCTTTACATTGTTACTCAATTGAATCAACATAAAATATATCATTCTGATGTGTTTTCTTTATGTGTTAGACGCCTTGTACATAGTATGAAAGCATTTGCGTGACTGAGGTGGTTATTCTTAGGCTTTAATATTGTGTACGGCGGATTGCCACGTTTAGGGTACCCTTCGGGGCATGACACTTTCCTTATTACAAATTTCAAGTTTGTTGTTAGGGTTGAAACATAATGCTAATATAACTTTTGTAAACTTTTTCTTGTTTTGAAAATATCCCTCAGTAAATCTAAGCTTCACTCATCAAAACCACTCATTTATGATAACTATTCCCTAAGCCTTTCATTTTTAATGCAAAATACTCATTTTGAAGTTGAAAAATAGATTTTCTAAATAGGTTCTTTTTAGATCTGAATTTCCAAGAATTATTTTTGTTGAAACTAAAATGGATCTTAAGCTTTCTAACATTTTCCCACTATTATCATGCTACTACAAATTCTTTATGTACATAAAACAAAAACATAAGGCATTTATGTAATTAAAACAACTAGATCTAATTTATTATACTGTTAGTATTTTTGCCCAAGGCCAAATATTTGATATTTTCATTTTATGGGTTTATAATTAAACCTATAGGAATTATTATATTTATTATTCTTAAATAGTTTAAGAATAATAAATGATTATGACATATAATTAATATTTAATGAAATAATGTATTTTGTTAAATATTAAATAAATATCTCATCATATTTATCTTCTAGGGTTTCCTATATGTCTATATATATAGATCTATAGACAGCCTTTTAGGTCAGACTCTTTGATGTCACATTGAGAAATTCTGCAAACCTAAAAGAAATTTTCGAAACCCTAGAGAGTGTGAGAAATTTATATCTCTAGGAGCCCCTTCGAAACCAAATCTAGAAGCGTTCTAGATTGCGTTAGCACGCAAGAGGAGAATCCAAATCAAGGTCATTCTCATGTGGATACCGTAGAGGGCGTTCACAACGTGGCAACGTCTACAGATCTATATCATCAAATACCCTTTTGAAATCTAAAAGGTAATAAAACTTGAACTTTTATTTTCATTTTTTTTTTTTGTATCTAATCAAAAACACATGGATACTGGAATTAGGGTTTTAATTTTAAAGAAAAATTCCGATACAAAATTGGCTAATAAAACCCAACATATACTAGTCATAAATGCAAATGCAATATGATCATTATGTAGATATGGAAAAATGATGAATACATGCACAAAATATTAATAATAACAACATAACTCAAAAATAAAGCATAATAGTTGCAAAAAACTGAAATAACAAGATCTATAACATTGTGATGGCAAGGATCTCATGTTTAAGTGTTTCCACATCCCTAGCATAAAGCTCATGGGGATTTTGGGTGGAATCACACATGAATGATCTTGCCATTACATGTTTTTAATGTGGTAAAGTGTAGATCTATTACCTATGTCACGCCCCGAAGGGTACCCTAAACGTGGCAGTCCGCCATACATAATATTAAAGCCCAAGAATGACCACCTCAATCACGCGAAGGCTTCCATACTATGTACAAGGCATCTAACACATGGAGGAGACTCATCAGAGTAATGCATTTTATGTTGATACAACTTGAGAACAATGTAAAAGAAATTCAATTTACTATACTCCAGATACAAATCACTATACTTCATATACGAATCGCTATACTTCAAAATACAAATCATTAAACTTCAATTACATTCATCCACAGACTTCCCTACATAAACTATTACAAGACAAATCATAAAACTAATTGATAACTTCAAACATTCTTATTCTTTGCTAAAATCCCGGAATCATTTCCGGCTCCAACCAATTCGGTCTCCACTTTGCATTCTTGAGATAACCTGTTCATTTAAACAACTATTGGGGTATAAGCTACACTAGCTTAGTGAGAATTCCCTTGGTTCCGTACCATAACAAGCAAGTTATAATCAATCATCTGCTATGCATGAACAAACACGTGAGCAAGCAATTATGCATGGGTATCTGGAACCCACACACAGAACGGATTTACGCCCTCCGTATCTTGGGTTAGGAATGGTATTGAGTCTACACAACCGCATTTAGTCCCAAAGCCATCGGCTCTTAGCACTCAACTCGACTCGACTAGGCTCATCCAAGGAATGCATCCACATGCGCCTTAGTACCCCTGAATGAGCTCTGGCACCGGGTTCGTTATCCAAACGAAGCATCGACGGACCGTACCGATCGACCTGCGTAGGAGTAGCATGCTACCAAATGCAATATGTCCGATGCGATGCATGACCAATTTAATTTTTGCTTAGGTAAAAAATATTTATACATTCTTTAGAGTGACCAACCAATATCACACATATAACAGAAATAATATGAACAGTGCATTATCCAATCGAATCATGGTTTTGATATGCTTTAGTATTATTTGGCATACATTCATCACAGTCTCATCATATATCCCATCCCCATTCATATCGATTTTTATCTTGTGCCTATAATTCTAATGCAACTAGCTACAAGCACAAACAAGGTAACAAAATAAGGAGAAAACTCACTCGGCCATTGGATCACCGGTCTTCTAGTACAAGTAATCCGGTGGTAGGGAATCGTCGATATCGGGGTCACCTAAAAAGGAAGAAATACTCTAATAAGTATTTCAACTCTAACTAATCCAAACGATTTTATACGAACTATCAAATTCGTAATTCTCGTCCTAAGCGAGAATTCCAACTTAAAACGGCCATAACTTGGTCATTTTAACTCGGAATCTCGAAAATTATATATCGATTTCTATCTACTTCGAAAGATCTATCTAATTCTAATATTATTTTCAAGTTTTAAAAACATTGGTCTCGGAACAGAGGGATCAGATCTGATCAGTAACGGTTTCCGATTTCGAAAAATAGTTTTGTAAATGCTTGTAATGTTCCTACTATATAAATAAGCTATACATGCAATATGAGTGATTCCCTAACATCAATGACATGAGATGAGCTTAATGTATGCATGATCTTGATGATTCTTGCTAAAAGAAAATTTTATAACTCCTTATATTACAAGACTTCAAGGATAACTACTTTTAAGAATACTAGTTTCCTAACTTTGGTTATTTCCATTTGTTTTGGATTTATTACTTAAGAAAATATAATTATTTTTGTGAAAATTGAGTCTTCATTATATCTATTACTTATGACCTTCATTTCTACATAAAAATTTTCATTTTGCACTTTGTAAACATGTTTTCAAGTGGGGTTGATTCCAAAATCCGAATTTGGTAAAAATTGGTTCTTGAGTGATTCCTTTAAGTAAAAATCATTTGATATTTAGAAAATTAGGGCTCAATCATACATAACCACTAAGGACTTCATTTTTACACAAAAATTTGCAATTTACACTTTGCAAATATGTTTTACAATATGATTTACTTAAAAATCCGAATTTTAGAAAATCCACTTTTTGAATGATTCCTTGGGGAAAAACTTGTTTAAAGCATTAAAATTTAAGGCTTTACTATATTAATTACCTAATGACTTCATTTAACACATAAAACTTGCAATTTGATCTCAAATACTAAGTGATTACATATGCATAATCTCAAATTACGAATTTGACAATTTGATCACTAACTCAAAATTTTCCATTTTAATTCCATTACTTGTTTTACACATCACTCATGCCTAAACTCATTTTAACTTGTAAAAATCATTCCTTAAATATACCTATTACTTATACTCTTCATTTTTTACATAAAACATGAGTTTTGGAGTTGATAAATGGGTTTTAAAAATTGGTCTTGGTTGGGATCCGAATTTAGAAAATTTATTTTTGGTCATATCTTTTGATCAAATCTATCCAAGCTTATGAAAATCCATTCCTTACATATCATATCTTAAGAGCCTTTCATTTCTTAAATAAAAACTCCATTTTTGAGTTGGAAAACATGTTTTTAAAATATGCCTTGGCCAAAATCCGAAAATAGAATTTTTATTTTGAAAATCACCTTTGATTCTTGTAGAAAGAAGTCTTAATGATATACATATATTAAGCCTTCATTTTCTTAAGTAAAAATTACATTTTGACATTTGGAAAGTGGTTTTCAAATAGGGGTTTTGCCAAAATACGAATTTCACAATTTTTGTCTAAGTTCAAATCTAAGATCTACACATAAAATGAACATACACCTAAATGAAACCCATGAAAATAAACTTTAAACTCATAGATCTAAACTTTGCTCATCAAAATCTTTCATTTATGTTACCTATACCCTAAACCCTTCATTTTGAAGTTGAAAAACAACTTTTCTAAATATGATGCCATTTTCATTCGAATTTTCAAAATGATTTTTGATGAAAATAAAATAGATCTTGAGTTTTCTAAAACATCCCTACTATCATCATACCACTACAAGTCATCCATGAACATAAAACAAAGTCTAATGCATGTATGGACCTAAAACAACTAGATCTAGTCTTCTAAACTAGTTTTGAATGCATGAACACATGTGAATGAGAAATATATGCATAAATCATAAGTAATAACAAGAATAATAACTTAAATAGCAAATCTATGGCATAAACAAAAATCAAAGCTACAAAAAGTTAGATCTACAATATACATCAACTTTAAACAAGAAAATAATTGTAATACAAGATAATAAAAGTGGAGAAAAGGAGTGTTTCATTATTGGCATCATCATCCTAAGCTTTTAAGCTTATGGAAGGTCATTTGATGCATGAAACCTTCATTACACTTTACCTATATCACTTATGGAGGCTTTGAGATGAAGATTTGCTTAGAAATCTTCAAGAAATATGAGTGGAAGCTAATGGAAGAGATGGGGGCAGCTTGTGTTCTTGAAGAAACAAAAACAAAAAGAAGAAAGAAAGAGAGGAAAATGAGAGAGAAAAGGCTAAGAAATGAAATAGGGAAAGTGAGTAAATGAAGGAGAGAGAGAAAATGAGTGTTTTAATTGAATAAAAGAAGAAAAAAATAAAACAAAGGCAGAAAATGAGGGGGGGGGGGGGGGGGCGTGGTGAATTGGGGGAGAGAGAGAGAGAGAGTGTTTTGTTGAATTTTGACTTGAAATTAAATTGTGTAATAAATGTGTATGTGTAGCTTCTTTAAGAAGGATTGAAAGAAGGTTATTTTAATTAATTTTTGGAGTAATTCAAGAGTCAAGGCAGCCATAAAGAGGGTCAAAATCTGCCATGAAGTATGGAATAATGTGTAGAAAGATTGAATTGAAAAGGAAGTGATATGTGTAAGGTGTACTTAAAGGTATGGGTTGTAAAAGTACTTTCTTAATAAAATAAAACAAAATAAAATAAAATTAGAAAAATTATTCCAAATATTTGTAGCAGATTTTTCATAATTAAAATTAAATAATTATTTGAATTATTTTAGTATTTTAACAATTATGTTACCGGTATGATCAAAATACGCGAATATGGGCTATAAATAATATTTTTATAACCCAAAAAATTCTAAAAAATTATTTTATGAAGATAAAAATATTTTAAAATTTTTTTTTAATTATTAAATTAATTTATTTTATTTTTAGTGTCGGGTCTTAAACAGAATATGATCCCGTAAATACCCAAAACAAACTAAATTTTAGAAAAACAAAATTTTCTATAACATATAAAATATTTATCTAAAAATATAAGGCTTTAAAAGAATAATAAAATTTTGTAATGAAATAAAAATGAATAGTGCAAAAGACTAATCAATTACCGTAATAATGGAAATACGATAAAAAAGTTATAACTGTAACTTTTATAACCCGAAAAATTCTATAACTGATATATTTGGAAATCTTATGAAATTACGAGTCTAACGATACTATTGGTATATTTTTTATATCTCGAGCCCCGGGACATGCTTTTCGAAGTCTGTATCCGAACGAGTTCGAATTAAGTCAAAATTTTACCATCCTGATATTTTTAAATAAACTTATATTACTACGAGCTATTCTACACATTTAAACTACATCTCGGCCTTTGGGGTTAAGAGTGCTAGGTCGCCGGACTTAGACTATTGTATTCCACTTAGGGTTTCCGGATGATTTTCCGGTTTAGATCTTTGCCAAATTGGAAACTGATATTTTATGTTTATACAACATATTTAATTTGAGAAATTTATTTTACATTTCATTTTTGTAAGTATTTAATATCTCTTAATGTTTTTGGAATTCTTGAATTGAGTTATATTTTCGAAAGTCAATCGTTATTTCTTTTTAATAATTTGTTTTCGGGCTTTATATTACTCGTTTTTATAAGCCGGAGTTAAATATGTAATTTTTCGTACGTAGTGGTTTTGAATTTGAAGACCACTGAGTTCTTATTTTATTTTTAAGGATTTTCATTTTCTCATGATTAAGAAATTTTTTTATTCATTCATGATTTAGGACTTGTCGAAATTCGGTTTTAATTTGGAGTGATTTTTAGGGTTTATTTTTGAAGTTCATCTTGGAATTATTTACTGAAATTTTCCAGGGCTTACAACCTATTAATGGTTTAGAACGAGAAAACTTGAAGTAGAAAAATGTGTGAGTGTGTGTGTATGTGGGTGAGGCTCACGGCAATGAGAGGAAGAGAGGGAGAGAAAAAAAATTGTAAAGGTTTGTTTTAGAGAGAAAAGAGAGAAAATGAAAAGTGAAAGGTATAAAGAAGTATTTATAGTGGAATGGATTAGGGTTTGTGTAATAAAAGAAAGAATAAATAAAACAAATTGAGAGAGAAAAAGAGGGAGGGGGCGCCGATTCTAACAAGGAGGAGAGAGAGAGATGTGTGACATTTTTGTGTAATAAAATTCAAAATTTAAAAGTAATTTAACTAATAAAATGTATTGGAAAAGTAAATATAAGGAAAAAGATGTAATATTGTAAGAGTAGATTGTAAGGATATAAGAACAGGGTATGGATGATTGTACTTATGAATAGTGTGATTAAAAATCAAAAAGTAGAATGGGCAATTAAATAACCGGTAGTACTAAAAATATGGTAAAAAGGCTAAACTGTAACTTTTATAACCCGAAAAATTATATAACTAATATATTTGAAAATCTTATGAAATTACGAGTTTAACGGTACTAATAACATAATTTTTTGTATCTCGAGCCCCGGGACACGCTTTTCAAAGATTGTATCCGATCGAGTTCGAATAGGTTAAAAATTCACTAATTTGACATTTTTAAGCATCCTGATATTATTACAAACCAATCTACACACTCCACTCATATTCGACTTCTTGGGTTAAGAACACGAGGTTGTCGGATCTAAACTGCTAGGGTTTCCTAAGGATTTGTTGACTTAGAGTTTCCGGTTAACTTTCCAATTTAGGGTTTAAGCTTGAATTTACGCTAAAAATTATGGGTTTACAATCCGAGTACCCTATTATGACCCGCCTCGGTTGCATCCCTAGTAAAATCCATAAAGGCTTCCACATCTCTCCACTAGATCAGACGCTCTAGATCTACGAGTCCTCAGCAAGGTATTCAAGTCCACTATCACCATCCTCATGATCTACATATAGATCATACACCAAATAGATTATAAACAACATCATCTTCACCTGGACCTAAAAAATTAAAAGAATGAGCGAAAACGCCCAGTACACCATATCACAAACAAATACGCATGAACATGCCAACATACATCACATACATTCCTAGAACTAATGCAACAGGCACAAATTATTATCTTTAATTTGTGAAACAAACAGCACAGTTTAGAACTATATGTGTCACGCCCCATAAGGTATCCTAAACGTAACAGCCCGCCACATACTATATAAGACTCTCGAAATTCTATCCGAGCCCTTCGGGACTCTTGTATAGATGTAAAGCGTCCCTTTACGATAATAGAATACTCAATCAATGGAGTTAGGAAGTTTAATGTGGCATTCATTAGCCATAGATAATAAACCAAAACACATATATAATTTACAAGGTCTAAGGGGCATTCCCCTGCAAAATAATATTAAGTCCATTACAGTCATCCAGAGTCCTTTAGTTTCCAACGGAAATCTAAACAAAATCGAAATAAACTTCTAAGGGAAACTCCTAGCTCCGGTACCTGAGCTGTAGCCTGCCTTGGCCTAAGCCAAATGAATTCATGCTGCAACAAGTAAAAACTATAGGGGCGTAAGCTAACTAGCTTAGTGAGTGAAAACTTCCATATCACAATTAAGACAAATCATTCAAGCAAGTGGTTACTTCAAGCAAATGATATGCATCAAGCAAATGAGTTCAACAAACATATGACCAGCCGGAAATCATATGTGGATGGACTTGCGCCCTCCATCCCGGGTTAGTAGATTAACGAATCCTGCGGTACAATGCGTTTAAGCATACACTCAACTAACAATAATTCGTTTTATGGATCACGATTAAGCAACAATTTCGTTTTATCGATCATGATTAACCAACATATTCATTTTATGGGTCACAAAACCAAACAAATGCTAATGCTCCATCCCCATCGTGATATGAATGAGTTCAATTATAATTGAGGTCCAATAATAGATTAATCCAATTCTTTTAGGTGACCAACAATTATTCGCAGACAATCAATTATAACTTCTCGCTAAACAAGCAGCAGCTTAACACCCGGTTTCGATATTCCTTAACTTCAACTTCACATATCAACAGCAGACAAGTATATAATTCCCATATACCCCATCATACATGATCACTTTTATCTTTGCCTAAACAACTAATGCCACTATCAATACAATCACAAGCAATAATTGAGAGCGGAAGTAATACTCACTCGGCCATGGTACGCCAGTCTCTTAACAGTAGTAGTCGGGTGGTAGGGTATCGTCATGCTCGGGATCACCTACCAAATAAAAAAAAACTAATAAGAATCTCATCACTAAACTAATTCAAGCTATGCATCTAAACTACACAAAATCGGAATTCTCGCTATTCGCGAAGGTCCAACTTAAAACGGCCATAACTTGGTCATTTTAACTCTGAATTTCGCAAATTTTTATATCGATTTCTATCTACTTTGAAAGATCTATCTATTTATAATATTATTTTCAAGTTTTGAAAACATTAAGGTCACGGAACAGTGGGATCAGATCTGTTCTGTAACTTTCCTTTTTCCGAAAAATTGTTTCGCAATTGGTAAAAATGTTTCTAGTTGATGACTCATGTATAGATGGTATATGAATGAATTCCTAGTATGAATTTCATGTAATGAGTTCAATATATGCATGATCTTGATGATTTTTTATGATGAACTCTTATGAACTCCTAATTATCATAAAACTCCATGATGGTCACTTCTAAAAATCTATTCTTTCCAACTTTGCATTCCCTAGGGTTTTTAGGATTCTATTCTTGGAATTTACTTGTTATCTAAATAAAAATGAGTCATTAACATCTATACTATCCATGACCTTCATTTATGCATAAAAATCCACATTTTTCACTTGGCAAATATGTTTTTAAACAAGCTTTTCACAAAAATCCGAATTTTGGAAATTTTCTTTTCTTTCATTATTCCTTTGAGAAAACTTGTTTAATGCACCAAAATTTAAAGCTTTATTATATCTATTGTCTAAGGACTTCATTTAACTCATAAAACATTCAATTTAAGCTTGGATACTAAGTGTTTATGTAGGCATTATTCCAAATTACGAATTTAACAAACTAACCACTATCTCAAGATTTTCCATCCTAACTCCACTACTTGTTTTACATATTACTCATGCCTAAACTCATTCAAACTTGTAAAAATCTTTCCTTAAAGATATCTATCACACATACCCTTCATTTTTCATGTAAAATATGAGTTTCAAAGTGGCTCTAGTGGTTTTTAAGATAAGGTTCCAAAATCATCCGAATTTTCATAAGACATTTCTAGCAAAAATCTTTTCTTTTTCAAGTTTCTTGCTTCATATACATGAAGATCTATCATCTAATACATCTATACATGCAAGTCTAAGCTTTTATGATCATTAATGCATGAAAGCTCAAAATAACCATATGAACATAAATGTAAATGAAGGCATGAATGTCTAAACACTAGATCTACCATATATAGTGCATGAATCATGAGTTTCATGGCATGAACCTAACTTTCCATGCAAGATCCCTACTTTACATGCATGAGCATAACATTATCTCAACAAAAACTCTTTTAAACACTAGATCCACTTCTTGTGATGGCTTGATATTCTTGTATTAGTGTTTCATGTCCCTTGCACATGCTCATTGGGATTAAAAGTGGAAAACACTCAAGAATGGTCTTGCCATTACAAGGTTTAGGAATAACAAAGCTTAGAATCATCATCTAAAGGATGATTTGAAGAAGAAAAGAAGATGAAACAAACTTGTGGAAGTGTGCATGTGTGTGTGTGTGTCACGGCAATGTAGGGAGAAAGAAGAGAGAGTTTTTCAACCTTTTCAAAATTTTAGAAGAGCAAAAATGAGAAGAGAGAGAGAACATAAGCTTATATAATAGGTGGATTAGGGTTTTAATTGAATAAAATGAGTAAAATAAAACAAAAATGAGGGGGAAAATTGGGGAGGGGGGCGCCGGCCAAGGGGGGTGTGAGAGAGAGAGGATTTGAAATTTGATAAAACTTGGATTTTATGTAATAAAATGTAATGATTGTATTAATTAATTAGGAAACAAAATTTCTTGGAAAAGAAAATTGTAATGAGTAGTTGTAAGGATGTAAAAATAGGGTATGGGTAGTGTGTAGTGTAGGTTGTACTTGTGAATAGTAGACAAGACGTCTACTTTACCGGTTGTAACGAAAATATGGCAAAAAGGCTATAACTGTAATTTTTATAGTTCGAAAAATTATAAAATTGATATTGTTAAAATCCTTATAAAATTTCGATTCTAATGGATATTCCGGAACATTTTTCTGAGTTTGTGGTCCCGGGACACGTTTTTCCATAATTGAGCTCGGGAAGGCCTAGAATTGAAAAATTCTCGAATTTAAAACTTTCTAAGCTTTAAAATATACTTTAAAACAATAATTCATATTCATTTACTTTATAAAACTTTTTTTTATTATGAAACCAAAGGAAAGCCGGATTTAGGGTTTCTAAGCTTCTCTCACTAGACTTAAACTGGACTGGATTAGGGTTTCGCTTTTCAACTCCCGGGGTTTACTTAACTATTGAGAATACCGGGGTTTACAACCTCCCCACCTTAAATAGAGTTTTGTCCTCAAAACTGAACTGACGTACCTTGTCCTTCAAATAACTCGGGGTATTTTCTTCGGATCTCCTCCTCAGCTTCCCAAGTTGCTTCCTCAAAGGCATGATTTCTCCATAATACTTTAACATAGTGGATGTCCTTGTTCCGTAGCCTTTGAGTTTTCTTATCCAATATCTTACGGGGTGTTCTTCGTATGTCAGGTTTTCCTTCAGTTGGATCGGTTCCAATTCCAAAATCTTTCTGGGTCGGCACATACTTTCTCAATACTGACACATGGAACACGTTGTGAATCCCGGATAGATTTGGTGGTAAAGCTAGCGATATGCCAGATCTGACTCTTTCCAAATTTCAAAAGGTCCAATATATCTGGGCTTAGCTTTCCTTGTGTACGTCTTTTAATATTTTAATCGGACTTATCTTCAGGTACACATGGTCACCTACCTTGAATTCGAGTTCTCTTCTTTTCAGGTCTACCCAGCTCTTTTGCCTATCCTGAGCCTCTTTCATTTTCCGCTGGATTACCCTCACTTTATCGGCGGCTTCTTGTACCAATTCTGGCCCAATAGCTATCTTTTCCACTTCATCCCAAAACAGGGGATCTACAGCCGTCCATACAAGCTTCATAGGTGGCATCTGAATAGTTGAGTGTAGCTGTTATTGTAAGCAAACTCGATTAGATGCACATGACTATCCCAACTCCCTTGAATTCCAAGGCACACGCTCTCAACATGTCTTCCAGGGTTTGGATCGTCTGCTCAGACTGTCTATCGGTCTGAGGGTGATATGCCGTGCTAAAATGCAACTTAGTGCCCAAACTCTTTTGCAGACTTGTCCAAAACTTAGACACAAATCTTGGGTCTCTATCCGAAATAATCCCTACAGGTATGCCATGTAACCGTACAATCTCCCGGATGTAGATCTTGGCTAACTTTTCCATTGAATAAGTCATATTTATGGGTAAGAAGTGCGCCGACTTGGTTAACCGATCCACTATTACCCATACAGCATCACAACCAGAAGGAGTCTTGGGAAAACCACACACAAAATCCATAGATGTCTTATCCCACTTCCACTCAGGAACGGGTAAAGGCTTTAACAATCCACCCGGCCTTTGGTGCTCTACTTTCACCTGTTGGCAAACTGAACATTTTATTACATAATCTGACACATCTAGCGTCATGCCGTTCCACCAATAGCGGCTTTTCAAATCTTGGTACATCTTGGTACCTCCCGGATGTATGGTATAACCGGAGTTATGAGCTTCACTCATTATTTCCTTCCTCAACTCTTCGTCCTCCGGTACACACAACCTTCCTTTCATTCTGATTACATCCTCATCATCTATTGCAAAGTCAAGGTACTTTCCTACTTGGGTTTCCCTTTTAATCTTTTGTATCACTTCGTCATACCTTTGGGCTTCTTTGATTCTTTCTATTAGGGTCGGTTCCAATGCCAGGTTGGCTATCTCAAGCTCAGCACTTTGGTCTATGAACTCAATCTTTAATTTCTCAAAATCCCTAATCAGATCCCTTTGACTTGTGATCAAGGCGGCTACTTCCCCATAATTTTTCCGACTTAGGGCATCCGCGACTGCATTAACTTTCCCTGGACAGTAATTTATTCCCAGATCATAATCTTTTATGTTCTAGCCATCTCCTTTGTCTCATATTTAGTTCCTTTTGTGTGAAAGATATTTAAGGCTTTTATGATCCGTGTATATCTCACACCTCTGTCCATATAAATAGTGTCTCCATAGTTTCAAGGCGAAGACAACTGCGGCCAATTCCAGATCATGTGTAGGGTAGTTCTGCTCGTGGGGTCTCAACTGTCGAGAAGCATATGCAATAACTTTCCCTTCCTGCATTAATACGCATCCAAGGCCATTCCTTGAGGCGTCACTATGCACCGTATAGGACTTTTCTGGGTCCGGTAGAACCAAAATCGGTGCCGATACCAGTCGTCGTTTCAATTCCTGGAAGCTCTGTTCCCTCTTATCTGTCCAAACAAATTTCTCATTCTTTTGGGTCAATTGAGTCAGTGGCTTGGCTATCTTCGAGAAATCCTTCACAAACTTGCGATAGTAGCCAGCCAATCCCAAGAAACTTCTTACTTCAGTAACCGTTTGTGGCTGTTTCCATTCCACTACAGCCTTAATCTTTTCGGGGTCAACTGATATCCCATCACCAGTTACCACATGTCCAAGAAAAGATATCTGTCCAACCAAAAATCACATTTGGACAATTTGGCGTACAACTTGTTTTCCCTTAAGGTTTGCAACGCCAAACGAAGATGTTCCTCGTGTTGTTCCTTGGTCTTCGAATATATTAGGATGTCGTCTATGAAGACTATACCACTTATCCAAAAGTGGCTTATAAACTCTGTTCATAAGGTCCATAAATGCAGCTGGTGCATTAGTCAGCCCGAACGACATCACCAGAAACTCGTAGTGTCCATAACGAGTACGAAAAGGTCTTTGGTACATCCTCAGGCTTTATTCTCAACTGATGGTATCCCGAACGCAGATCAATGCGTGAAAACACACAAGCCCCTTGCAGTTGATCAAACAAATCATCGATTCTTGGCAGAGGATACCGATTCTTGATAGTTACCTTATTCAACTCACGATAATCGATACACAATCTCATTGATCCATCCTTCTTCTTTACAAACAAGACAGGTGCCCATGGCGACACACTTGGTCTTATGAATTTTGATCCAAAAGTTCCTGCAATTGTGTCTTTAACTCCTTTAACTCACCGGTGCCATCCGGTATGGTGCTTTGGATATCGGTTCGGTGTTTGGAGCTAAAACAATCTCAAAATCAATTTCTCTTTTGGTGGTAATCCCGGCAAAATTTCTGGAAACACATCCAAATATTCATTTACCACCGGTATATCCCTTTCTTCACGAGTTTCCTCTTCATCCAAAACACCTTCAATAGGTATTATCTCTTCATCCTCCATCATCAATTCAAAAGAGTTTAACCCAAACCTTCTTGGGACTAGGGTCTCTCCCACAAATTCTACTTTTCCTCCCGATTGATCATAGAAACACACTGTCCTCCTTTGGCAATCCACTACTGCTTTTACCTTACTTAGCCAACTCATCCCGAGGATAACTTCGTATTTACTCATCTCCAATATTATTAAATCACTTTTGGAGTGGTGCTCGTGAATTTCCAATGGGCAGTCCTTTATTAATTCTCGGGTTGACACAACGCTTCCAGTAGGTGTCTTAATCCTCAAACTAACAGTAGTTGTGGCTATAGGTAATCCAAGTTGATTAGCCAAACTAGTGGTGATGAACGAATGCGTTGCTCCCGTGTCAAACAAAACATAAGCCTCCATTTTATTCACCCGTATGTGACCTGAGGTCAACAAACATCCATCACTTATCAACCCTAAAACACTCTCAAAACTACCTACATGGGGTTCTTACTTCCAGCTTTCCCATAAACATATTTAATCTAATTCAGACAACAATTCAAATTAATAAATTAAATTTTAACTTAAGAAGGTTTCTGTTACTAACCTGTCACCAGGCCGCCATCCGCGCCGTCACTTTGATCCAAGGCTGCCAATTCCACTTCCTCATCCTCATCTTCATCTACCATCCATTGGCCTTCAAAGTTATATAGCCTCATCCCATGCATTGCCGAAGCTGCACGGCTCCCACTTTTGTTACCCAACCTCATAGGGTTGGTATTGCTCGAAGTCCCAAAGGGTCGAGCGGCTACACTTTTCCATTGGGAACATTCAGAGGCTAAGTGCCCCTTCTCCTTACAAATAAAGCAAGTCACGGCCATCTTCTTCGGGCACGTATAAACCATGTGACCAGCATCGCCACAGAAATAACATTTGTTCTTCAACAGTGGACACTACCTAGGAGCATGAGTCCCCTTGCATTTCCAATAAGTGACATTGGCCTTAATCTGGGTCAGCTTACTACTAGAGTCATCCTTAAACCCCTGGTACGGTCTGTACCTCTTTCTTTTGAATCATGAACTTGAGGCATCAAACGGCCTTTTTCCAAATACTCTCTTGTCAGGTTCCTAGTATTTCCTTTTCCTGGCCCCTTCAATCACTCGGGCCTTTTCCACCATCTCAGGGTAGGTCCTTACTCCAAACTCTTCCAATTTAATCCGCAACTCCTCATCTAGGCCTCCCAAAAATACTTGCTTCTTCAACTCCTCACTATCCCTAAAAGACTCAGGTGCATATTGCAGCAAGTGGACAAACTCAGTCTCATATTTTTCCACAGTTCTCCCCTTTTGTTTAACATGGAGCAAGTCAGCACTATACTTTACTCTCAAGCTGGAGGGAAAGTAATTGTCCAAAAATTCCCGACGAAAATATTCCCATGTAACTAGGGAAGGCAAGCTTCTTCTCTTAGAGTCCCACCAGACCCTCACATTATGTCTCAACATATAAGTTCCATATTCCACTTGTAAATAAGGTGGAAAGATCGCTTAATTTGAGCTAACCAGTCCTCGGCCTCATCAGGTTTACCAAACGCTCCATCAAAATACCGGTTACTCTTAATGAAGTCCGATAAAGAGCTTTGATGAGGTCTTCGGTATGGTGGAGGTGGTGGCATGGGCACATTGTAGGAATGCTCCTCCTGTGGAGCAGGTGCTTCAGCAGTCACTTCCCTGTGATTTGCAGGTGGTGGATGTGGAGTAGAATCCCGGACACTTTGTCCTTGGTGCGGGTTCTGAACTGGGTTTTGGTTCTGGATGAATGTATTCAAGAGATTGGCTAATTGTCCAATCGCATTCAACATATTACCCTGCTAATTCTGAGGTGCAACTCCTTGAGGATTAGGTTGAGGTACTGCCGGTTGGTCGGCTTCATTCGGGAGAGATTCCTGCTCCCGATTCCGAATCCGTCGGTTTCGTCTGTTTACACATTGTTTAATAAATTTTAGTATTCTTAGGATGTTTTAAATTTTTAATGAAATGAAATTGGTCAACAAGATTCAAAATTTTGCAGGAATTCGGAAATCAATTTTCAAAAGGAATTGAATTTCATAAGTTTCATATAATCATAAGGAGAAACAAAAGAATTTACACATAGGGAAATAAGTTGCAATCTCAAAATAATAACATGAATGAATGAATGTTCATGCAGTTTATATGTGGTTAACGTTCTTTATGTCTAATGTCTAGCATGCATGCTTTCCATAACTTCTTTCCTTTGAAATAAACATGATCCTTCATTACTTTAGCGAGCCATACAAAATATTACATCAAAGATTTCTATCCCCAAAAATTGGCTAGCTATACTCTAGTTCCGATTCTAAACATTTTCCCTATTCCCGAAAGCACAACAAAATACAAGGAAAAAGAAGGAACAAAATACTAACTATCCAGAAATCCTAAGGCAAATTGGCATCCCGCATTGCCTACTACAAAATAAGAAAAACAAGGACTTCACTTGGACTTCATGGGTTAGCTATCATCTCAGCCTTCACTCGTCACTAGTATCATCGGAGGTCAAACTAAGAGGCCGTCTCTTACTAGAAGAACCACCATCGTCCTGTCGGACGAATAGACTAAGGTATTCCCTTACATTCATCATCCGCCTCCTAGCGGGTCGGACTAAAGGCTCTTGATCTTGTTCTTCACTTTCCTCCTCTTCTTCGGTTCCTTGTCCCTCCCTCGGGCTCACTTCTTCCTCATCACCTCTTGCTTCGGGTTCGCCTACTTGGTTCTCCACTATCTCGGGTTCTCTCATAGGCTCTCCACCCACATTTTCAACTTCCATAGGCTCGGGGGCCACGGGTTCTACTACTGCCAGATCAAGCACAGGTGGATATTCACCCTCAATATAAACATCCCTCCATAACATGGGATCTAATTCAGGTTCTACCCTTCCACTATCTGGTATCTCCAATACTCGATTAAAATCCCACACAATTTGATTAGGTTCCGGATTCACTCCCACTTCCGGCTCAATGGGTGGGGTAGGGGTTCTGGGGACTACATTTTCCTCCCAATTAGGATCCTCCTTGGGGTCCTCTTCTTCTTCTTCCTCCTCTACTTCTTCATTAACTTCATTACCCTCTCCAATCATAGGTGCACCATTCAATTGCATACCTATGTCACTAGCTGGTGGTGGAGCAATTACACGTGGTAGAAGAATGTCTAAGTAAATTGCATGCCATGTAATATGGTTCCAGGCATCCACTATCTTCCAATCATGGTGGTCATACAAGTCATCATCGGCATACACATATAGAGGTCCTGTAGGGATCCACACCCTAAAGTCTGGAGGGGTCCGGTTTCCCCCATTCTTCAAGATAAAAGTAGCTTCCCTAGTCATGGGCTCATGCCTATATTCTAACATGATTCTTTCTAAGGTATAGATTGACTCCAACTTAGTCCAATTCCTTCTTCCCATTGGATCATATCTCAGTTGGTCGACCACAGCGGCCCATCTAGTGTATCTCAACCCTTCCTTCTACAATTTGAACATCTCCCCTATAGTCTGGGGGTGCCTGGCTAGAGCAAAATCCTCACACAGCTCTCTTAATCTCAATCTGTATTCTACCATGGTCTCATCGGTTCTCTTGGTGAAAATTCTAGCTCGTTCCCTGGTCTTACCCAAGGAGACCTACAACAAGATAAGACTCCTAATTAGACTTAACAAGGAAAAATATTTTCAACTCCATTTGAACCTATTAGTTAGATTTCTAAGTTCGGTTTCTTTTAATTCTAATGTCTTGTTTTATAACCTAGTGCTCTGATACCAACTTAAACTGTCACGCCCCATAGGGTATCCTAAACGTAACAGCCCGCCACATACTATATAAGACTCTCGAAATTCTATCCGAGCCCTTCGGGAGTCTTGTATAGATGTAAAGCGTCCCTTTACGACAATAGAATACTCAATCAATGGAGTTAAGAAGTTTAATGTGGCATTCATTAGCCATAGATAATAAACCAAAACACATATATAATTTACAAAGTCTAAGGGGCATTCCCCTGCAAAATAATATTAAGTCCATTACAGTCATCCAGAGTCCTTTAGTTTCCAACGGAAGTCTAAACAAAATCGAAATAAACTTCTAAGGGAAACTCCTAGCTCCGGTACCTGAGCTGTAGCCTGCCTTGGCCTAAGCCAAATGAATTCATGCTGCAACAAGTAAAAACTATAGGGGCGTAAGCTAACTAGCTTAGTGAGTGAAAACTTCCATATCACAATTAAGACAAATCATTCAAGCAAGTGGTTACTTCAAGCAAATGATATGCATCAAGCAAATGAGTTCAACAAACATATGACCAGCCGGAAATCATATGTGGATGGACTTGCGCCCTCCATCCCGGGTTAGTAGATTAACGAATCCTGCGGTATGATGCCGTTTAAGCTCACGGTCAACTGACAATAATTCATTTTATGGATCACGATTAAGCAACAATTTCGTTTTATCGATCATGATTAACCAACATATTCGTTTTATGGGTCACGAAAAACCAACAAATGCTAATGCTCCATCCCCGTCGTGATATGAATGAGTTCAATTATAATTGAGGTCCAATAATAGATTAATCCAATTCTTTTAGGTGACCAACAATTATTCGCAGACAATCAATTATAACTTCTCGCTAAACAAGCAGCAGCTTAACACCCGGTTTCGATATTCCTTAACTTCAACTTCACATATCAACAGCAGACAAGTATATAATTCCCATATACCCCATCATGCATGATCATTTTTATCTTTGCCTAAACAACTAATGACACTATCAATACAATCACAAGCAATAATTGAGAGCGGAAGTAATACTCACTCAGCCATGGTACGCCGGTCTCTTAATGGTAGTAGTCAGGTGGTGGGGTATCGTCGTGCTCGGGATCACCTACCAAATAAGAACAACCTAATAATAATCTCATCACTAAACTAATTCAAGCTATGCATCTAAACTACACAAAATCGGAATTTCTCGCTGTTTGTGAAGGTTCAAACTTAAAACGGCCATAACTTGGTCATTTTAACTCTAAATTTCGCAAATTTTATATCGATTTCTATCTACTTCGAAAGATCTATCTATTTCTAATATATTTTCAAGTTTTGAAAACATTAAGGTCATGAAACAGTGGGATCAGATCTATTCTGTAACTTTCCTTTTTCGGAAAAATTGTTTCGCAATTGGTAAAAATGTTTCTAGCTGATGACTCATGTATAGATGGTATATGAATGAATTCCTAGTATGAATTTCATGTAATGAGTTCAATATATGCATGATCTTGATGATTTTTTATGATGAACTCTTATGAACTCCTAATTATCATAAAACTCCATGATGGTCACTTCTAAAAATCTATTCTTTCCAACTTTGCATTCCCTAGGGTTTTTAGGATTTATTCTTGGAATTTACTTTTATCTAAATAAAAATGAGTCTTAACATCTATACTATCCATGACCTTCATTTATGCATAAAAATCCACATTTTTCACTTGGCAAATATGTTTTTAAACAAGCTTTTCACAAAAATCCGAATTTTGGAAATTTTCTTTTCTTGCATTTTCCTATGAGAAAACTTGTTTAATGCACCAAAATTTGAAGCTTTATTATATCTATTGTCTAAGGACTTCATTTAACTCATAAAACATTCAATTTAAGCTTGGATACTAAGTGTTTATGTAGGCATTATTCCAAATTACGAATTTAACAATCTAATCACTATCTCAAGATTTTCCATTCTAACTCCACTACTTGTTTTACATATTACTCATGCCTAAACTCATTCAAACTTGTAAAAATCTTTCCTTAAAGATCTATACATATACCTTCATTTTTCATGTAAAATATGAGTTTCAAAGTGGTTTTAGTGGTTTTTAAATAGGGTTCCAAAATCATCCGAATTTTCATAAGACATTTCTAGCAAAAATCTTTTCTTTTTCAAGTTTCTTGCTTCATATACATGAAGATCTATCATCTAACACATCTATACACATGCAAGTCTAAGCTTTTATGATCATTATGCATGAAAGCTCAAAATAACCATATGAACATAAATGTAATGAAGGCATGAATGTCTAAACACTAGATCTACCATATATAGTGCATGAATCATGAGTTTCATGGCATGAACTAACTTTCCATGCAAGATCCTACTTTACATGCATGAACATAACATTATCTCAACAAAAACTCTTTTAAACACTAGATCCACTTCTTGTGATGGCTTGATATTCTTGTATTAGTGTTTTCATGTCCCTTGCACATGCTCATTGGGATTAAAAGTGGAAAACACTCAAGAATGGTCTTGCCATTACAAGGTTTAGGAATAACAAAGCTTAGAATCATCATCTAAAGGATGATTTGAAGAAGAAAAGAAGATGAAACAAACTTGTGGAAGTGTGCATGTGTGTGTGTGTGTCACAACAATGTAGGGAGAAAGAAGAGAGAGTTTTTCAACCTTTTCAAAATTTTAGAAGAGTAAAAATGAGAAGAGAGAGAGAACATAAGCTTATATAATAGGTGGATTAGGGTTTTAATTGAATAAAATGAGTAAAATAAAACAAAAATGAGGGGAAAATTGGGGAGGGGGGCGCCGGCCAAGGGGGTGTGGAGAGAGAGGATTTGAAATTTGATAAAATTTGGATTTTATGTAATAATTGTATTAATTAATTAGGAAACAAAATTTCTTGGAAAAGAAAATTGTAATGAGTAGTTGTAAGGATGTAAGAATAGGGTATGGATAGTGTGTAGTGTAGGTTGTACTTGTGAATAGTAGACAAGACGTCTACTTTACCAGTTGTAACGAAAATATGGGAAAAAGGCTCTAACTGTAATTTTTATAGCCCGAAAAATTATAAAATTGATATTTTTGAAATCCTTATAAAATTTCGGTTCTAATGGATATTCCAAAACATTTTTCTGAGTTTGTGGTCCCGGGGCACATTTTTCCGTAATTGAGCTCGGGAAGGCCTAGAATTGAAAAATTCCCCAATTTAAAACTTTCTAAGCTTTAAAATATACTTTAAAACAATAATTCATATTCATTTACTTTATAAAACTTCTTTTATTATGAAACCGAAGGAAAGCCGGATTTAGGGTTTCTAAGCTTCTCTCACTAGACTTAAACTGGACTGGATTAGGGTTTCGCTTTTCAACTCCTGGGGTTTGCTTAACTACTAAGAATACCGAGGTTTACAATATGCATCTAGTCCTAAACCCGAAGTAACTCATAACCCTGATTTCCAATCTTTATAAAATAGTTATATATAATATATTGATGTTGGGTACTCCCCATGTCACGCCCCAAAGGGTACCCAAAACGCGACAGTCCTCCACACTCAATATTTAAACTTAAGTATGACATCCTTAGTCATCTCATAAGTTTACATATCTGGTGTAAGGTTTACTTGCATAATTTTTAGGATCACACTTTGAATCGAATAGTCTTAAAAAGGCATACATTAGCATTAAGAATAGAAATCACAACAAGATAAGCAAGTTTAAGTCTTGACAAAAGTCAAGGGGGCATACCCCCAAAATAATAATGGAAGTCCATCCATTCTAAATCCACATTACAAATACTAGGGTTTATATCAAGGAGATTTTCCTAGAAGTCCACGCCTCTAGTTAGGTTCCGACTTCTTTAAAAGCTCCTTCATCCAAATGATAATCCTATGAAAAGTGTTCTCTCGGAACAGCCAAAA
This sequence comes from Combretum micranthum, assembly GCA_024138025.1. Taxonomy (NCBI): domain Eukaryota; kingdom Viridiplantae; phylum Streptophyta; class Magnoliopsida; order Myrtales; family Combretaceae; genus Combretum; species Combretum micranthum. The sequence goes on from JAMXBD010000619.1 coordinate 132,041, forward strand.
ATAGGACACCACAACAAAACTATCGGGGTGTAAGCTACAGGCTTAGTGAGATCCATTCCCAAATATTTAATACTTAACAACAATATATAACAGACAAGTTATTAGCAACCATATGGAATGCACAAACACATGAGCATACAATACATAAGACCGTCCGCAAATCTTATGTTGAATGGATTTACGCCCTCCATTCGGGGTTAGGATGGTCCATAAGATATGCAACCATAATTTCTAATTCTGCGTGGGGTGGTCCATAAGTCATGCAACCATAACCCCGATTTCCTTCTCTTAGTTATACAACCTTTGTTGTTTTATGATAGTAGTTTTATGTGCCTACTACACATCCGTTAAGTTAAGCGATCTCACATCCTTAATGTTAACATAGGCCCCCTCGCCTTCCACTAATATACTATTGTCCCACCAAAGGTATATTAGCTAATGCAATGTGACTCACTACATGATATGCATGTACAATTTATTCATATAATCATGCATGTTAATTACGTAGATTAAATGTGATCGTAGAGAATTTCAGACAATCCAAGTCTATGCTAGCTCATACCATGATTATCCAACAAGTCTCATCCGATATACTTATTATTCATTCAACCACGATTAAATCACAACTCATCATGATTTTATCTTTTCCTAATTCTAATGCCACTACAATAATAAGTACATACATGAGCACAACTATTTAAGAAATGAACTCACTCGGCCATGGGGAGAAAACCACTAGTCGTAGTAGTCCTCGGGGAGTGAAAATCCGTCCTCCAAATCACCTAAGTACAAGGAATACCCGAAATGAGTATTTCTTATAAAGTTCTAATAACTTAACAATTTTAGCTACTAAGTTCGTCAATTTCCGCATAAGTTAAAGCCCTAGCTTCATTTGACCATATTTAATTCGTTTTAACTCGAAATTGAGCATATAATATACCGATTCCTATCTACTTCGAAAGATCTATCTATTCCTAACATTATCTTCAAATTTATAAAATTTTTAGGTCACGAAACAGAGGATCAGATCTGATCCGTAGGACTTTCCAATTCCAAAAAAAAAAAAATTTGCGAATGTTTGTGATGTTCCTAGCATATAGATCAACTATACATACAATATTGATGATTTCCTATCATGAATGGCATGATATGAACTTGATGCATGCATGCTCTTGACCTTCTTTACTAAAAGGAAATTTAAGAAACTTTTTATTTGTAAAACTCCATGACTAGTTACTTTCAAGAAAACTAGTTTCCTAACTTTGACCATTCCACTTGTTTCGGATCTATTTTCTTAAGAAAATCAAATTATCCTAGTTCAAATTGAGTCTTCATTATACCTATTATTTAAGCCTTCATTTCTACATAAAAACTTGCATTTTACACTTTGTAAATGTGTTTTCATATAGGAGTTAGGCAAAAATCCGAATTTTTCGAAATTAAATTTTTGGATGATTCTTTTAAAAAGAAAAAAAGAAAAAAAAACACTTGTTTAATGCATTAAAATTAAGGCCTTACTATACCTATTCCTTAAGGACTTCATTTATTACACAAAACTTTCATTTTGAGTTGAAAAATAAGTGTTTTCATGGCATTATTCCAAAATTACGAATTTTTTAAACTAAGTAGTAACTCAACATTTTCTATATTGTTTCTACCCTTTGGTTTACACATTAATCGCATCGAAACTCATTTCAACTTATAAAAATCGTTACTCAATGTTATCTATTACCTATATCCTTCATTTTTCACATAAAATATGATTTTTAGAGTTGATAAAAGGGTTTTTAAAATAGGGTTTTGAAATCATACGAATTTGTCTTTGAACCTTTCAAACAAAAACTTTTCCTTTGTAAGTTCCTGTTTTATTTGCCTAAGGATCTACCAACTACAACATCTATATACACAAAACAAAGCCTTTATGAGCATTAATGCAGGAAATGATAAATCATCCATAAGATCTTAAATGTCAAGCATGGTATAAGCATCTAAAAGCTAGATCTACTACTCATGATGTATGAAGTGAAGTTTAAAAGCATGAACATGGAATTTTTAGGCTAGATCTCTACTTTGCTCTACTTCTACATGCATGAACATGAAGATATTTCAACAAAAACTTAATCAAACACAAGATCTACTCTTGTGATGGCTTGATATTCATGTAGTAGTTTTCTTGTCCCTAGCAAGTGCTCATGGGGACTTAGATTGAAAACACTCATGAATAATCTTGCCATTACAAGATTAAATGGTAGAGAGGCTTAAGAATCATCACCTACGGTTAGATTTAGCAAAGAAATGAAGAAGAATGAAGCTTGTTGTTGTGTGTGTGTGATGGGGATAGGACTCATGGTAAGGAAAAAAAATGGAGAGAGTTTGAGAGTTCATGAAACAAATGAAATGAAAAATGAAGAGAGAGAAAAGAAAATGATTATTTATATTAAGTGATTTAGGGTTTGCTTGTGTTATAAAAAGAAATAAAATAAAGCAAATTGGAATCAAAGAGGGGAGGGGGCGCTGGTTCAAGAGTGAGGAAGAGAGGGAGGGAGTTTGATTTTATTTGTTTTGTAATTTATGTAATAATATATCTTAAATTGTAATAATTCTTAAGAGACAAACTTTTCTTTGAAAAGAAAATGTAATGGAGTGTTTGTAAGGATGTAAGACTAGGGTATAGGTGTGTGTGTAATAGGTTGTACTTGTGAATAGCAATAAATAGTAGACAAGATATTTACTTCACCAGTAGTAAAGAAAATGCGGGAAAAAGGCTATAACTGTAATTTTTATAACCCGAAAAATTATAAAACGTATATTTTTGAAATCTTTATAAAATTTCGATTCTAAAGAGTATTCCGGAATATTTTTTTGAATTTCTAGTTCCGGGGCTCGCTTTTCCATAATTGAGCTCGGGAATGCCCGGAATAGAAATTTTTTCAAAATCAAAATTTTTTATGGTTTTAAATATACTTTAAAAAAAATAATCCACATTAAATTATTCTATAGAGGTTCTTTTAAATTGAAATCGAAGAAAAGCCGGATCTAGGGTTCCTAGGCTGCTCATACTAATCCTGTTTAGGGTTTTGGTTTCCGATTTTCGAAGTTTACTCGGTTACTAAGAAAATCGGGGTTTACACCCTACACATCGTTGCATTCTGCCATATGGACCGGAATGACTCCTAATCTACCATAATTATTTCCAAGTGCAGCTCAACTAGGGACAACGATACACAAAGATCATTAGGGCGTCTCGTTAGTATCACACTCTGCGTGGTCTTTACTAACCAAAGCCATACACAATCAACACTCTTTACAATTTATATGTCGGATAGGATTTAGTCAAACTATTTTTCCTAAACCTACATGCATAAGCAACAGACAAGGTAAGGTAATACATGGTATTGCTCCAACTCAAATCTACCAACAGAACGTCTTAAAAGATTAAAACCCTAATCCAACAATTATCTTGAATCAAAATTAAATACTTAAACATAAACCATACTATTCACAAATCTATAACAATAAAGATAACACACCTGCTTCCTCTTCCTCACAATTAAATACAACATTCAACACCGTTCTTCCACAAATCCATAATTATTACCAAAATCCCTTCAATATATATATATATATATATATATATTCCTCAATTAACAATTTAACTACAATAACGAATGAATCTTATCGAACAACAAGATTAGATGAATTCTTACATACCTAGAACTTGTAGATCTCAAATCGAAATTAAGAATCCTAATCCACAATTCTCCTAAATTTTATAAATAAACCGAAATCACAAACCTATAATTCTCAAATCGTAGAAGTTATAAAACCCTAAGAAATATATTACCTTTTTCCTTTGAATCAAAGTCTCCCAGATCTCCAATCACTCTAGGGTTTCACCACAATTTTGGATCTCCTTCAAATCCATAGAACAACTTGTATTAGAAAGATCGAACTAAAAAGAATGATTGAAATAGACTAATGAAAGACCCACTTACCCAGGGTTTTGCTAAGGAAAATGTGTGACAAGGTCATGGGGTCTATGGCCTATTTATAGAGAGGGTTGGCTTAGGAAAAATGCAACCCTAGCTTAGGGAAAATGCCACTGTAGGCCGATCAGTACGCTAGCGGGTTTCCTTGCTACGCCGGCAACCATCATGCCAGCGCAAGTCCAATTTCCTTAACAAATTTTCGAAACTTTAACACCAAAGCTTAAGCCGTCATCCATTATATTTAAGCTGATGGCTTAGGATTCAAAGCTGGCAATTTAAATGCCGGCCTAAGTCAAATTCGTCCAATCATTTGCCTGTGACTTCCTCGTGACCAAATTCATCTATTCAAGGAAAAAAAATACCCTTTTATATATCACTATATTACAATTCTACCCTTCTTTATGACTTATTTATTTATACTTTACATTTTTACACACTTTAACCAACTTTAAATGTCTCATATCCATCTAATACACTCGAGCATCATCAAACAAGACTCATATTCACCATTCCCATCTCCATACAACCTTATAATAATCCAACTTCATATCCAATCCACAGCCAACCATCTATAGCCTATATCTTCCATGACTTAAGACTCAATACTACAATTTCATAACTTCACATTACATATCTAACAACAAAACTCATAACCATCTTATTCAGCCATCAACTAATAAGAACACTCATCATACACATACTCATAAAACAAAAATAACAAAGGAAAACAATAGTTAACTTACTTATTTATATCTTAGCTTGAAGATAGGAGTTTTGTAAACCCCCAAAGTTTTACGATCAATTAAGCTCAAACCATAATCAAAAGGTCAACTGGAAACCTTAAAGTCAACAAAACCCTAGTTAGACATGATAGTTTAAGTCCGGCAATCCCGTGCTTGTAATCCTAAGAGAGTAAATAAGAGGTTAGTGTGTAGAATAGTTCATAATGATATAAGAAAGCTTAAAAATATCATATTAGAAAAATTGCAATTCGTTTTGAACCCAAACGAATACAGTTTTCAAAAAACGTATCTTGAGGATCGAGTAAAAATATTCTGGATATACCGTTAGACTTGTAAAAATATAAGGTTTTGAAAAATATTATTTTTATGATTTTTCAGTAAGTAAAAATATCAGATATTGCATTTATACGCATATTTTCTTACTACCAGTACTTTATTAGTCACATCTACTTTACATTACACTATTCATTTATCTCTACTTTTTTTAACACCTACTCTTACACTCTATATACCTATTATCTTTACTTTTTACATTTCTCATAACTTTATAATACATCTATCTTACACATTATTACATTTAATTAACAAAAATACAAAAGATCACATCACTCTCCCTCTCTCCCCTACTTCACCGGCGCCCCCTCTTCTTCCCCCTTTCTTTTTTTTTTTTCAATTCTACTTTATTTAAATCGCTCAAAAATCTCTCTTCATTTTCCCATAAATACTGCCCCTCCTCTTTCATTTCTTTCACACTTTATGTACTCACAAATTCACTATAAAAAATCTCCAAAATTATCTTCTCAAAACTCTCCCAAAATACTCTCAAACTTCCTCATATATACACAAAACCCTTTCAGACATACTACTCCAAATCCTCTTTAGGTAAATAAAAAAAAAAAATTGTTTCCATATTTCTTTCTACCATGTCATATAACTTTACATGACCATGGTGTGAGTTTTCTAAACTTAATGTTATAGAAGCTATACTATGGTCATGTATTGTTTTTGTTCATGAATATCTATTTATATATTTTTATATTGTTATTTTACTTTGCTCATATTATTATTGTTATTATATCTAACTAAATATAATTATGTATCTACATATATATATATTCTTTAGAGCATATAAGCTCACTTGTAATTTATTTATTTTCATGCAAAGCAATTTATTTATTTTATTTCTTTGTAATTTATTTATTTCATGTTGTTTTAAGACTAGTCTCTAGTCTTAGACTTGTCCTCATCAAGTCAAAATAGTTTTTTTTTTCTTCTTGGGACTAGTATATTTTTTAGTCCCGGGAACCTTAAAGAGACTAATACTCCCAATACTTGAGTTTAATTATTATTTATTATATTACATTTGCTTGCTATTATTTTCATGATCATGCACATAAAGATTGTTGTCTAAACTTTAAAGCTTCAAATATGTTTTTTGCAAAAAGGAGATTTTATCACCTAAAAATGGTTCTATATGAAATTTGGAATTTATGATTTAATAAAAGTAAATCTATTCTTTTCAAAACTTTAGAAAGAACTCACTATAATTTTGAAGCTACCTTTATTTTGAAAAGCCTTTTTTTTTAAATCATTTCTATATTAAATTATCTTTCAAAAGAAGATGACTTTTGATAATAAAATGTTTTCCATAAAAACATAATATAAAGGAAACCCCATAAAAAGGGAAATGAGAGTTTTCAAACCATGATTTTCCAAGTAATGGTCAAAGAAAAATTATATAGAAAACTAATAGGAAAATTGACACTAATATTGAAAGTTTCGAAAAGGAAAAATAGTGAAATTTATTTTTATTAAAAAGTCATTAAGGAAAATAGTAAAATAAACATAAATATTCTTTAACAACAAAAGAATCAAAATTTTCATTTTAAAATTTACAAAAAAAAATTTCTTGTAAACCATGGTTTTCTAAATTTTTAACTAGCATTATTTTTACTAAAGAAATTTGGTTGGACAACAACACTTGAGCATGGATGAAATATGAGCCATATATCTATAAAAAGGAATTTCTCAACTATATAGATAACTAAGTATTTATCAAAGCAATTTTTGAACGATTTGATGTTTGAAACAAATGCTTTTGGGATAGGAAAATTCGTGGTGAATCTGATCGCCACTGATTCGGAGCCTAAATGACCTAGTTTGATGAAATTAGTTTTAAAAATGGATAGATCTTTTCGAATAGGTAGAAATCGGTATATTATATGCACAATTCCGAGTTAAAATGACCAAGTTATGACCATTTTAAGTTTGAATTCTACATGAACTTTGACGTTCTTATAACATGGCTTTGTCAAATTTTGAGAAAGTTATCAAGAAATACTCATTTCGAGTATTTTTCTTGATTAAGTGATCCCGAGGAAGAATACCCGCATCCTAAGGATTGTTTTGACTGAGTGGATTATTTGATCGACTCATCCATTTAGAAGAAGTATCACCATGGCAATGTGAGTTTATTTCCTTAATTACTTTACTTGATTGTGCCTATAGTTTAGTTGCACTAGAATTAAGAAAAGGCAAATCGATATGTATGTAAAAATTGTTGAAAGAATTCTAAGAATATCGAGGTGGAAATTGATTGTAAGTAATCTTTTGTTTTAGTAGAGGACATAATATGTATGAGATTCTATGTGATAAACCAAATTTATTCATATTTTGTGAATGCCAAAATGAACCTTTATTGATCATTTTTATTAAGAATTTGGCACTTCAAAACATTAATGTATGCTTTCAGGTCTTTAAAGGAAATATTTTTCAAGGAAAGCAAAGACGGGTCAAAAATGCAAATTTTGGATTAAGAAGAACTCAAAATGACAAGATCAAGCTATGTTTTTCAACCATTGCAAGGAGGAAGCAAAATTAAAGAATGAAAATCAAGCTTTTGAAAGACATTTGCAAGACATGACCTGTCTCTCACCATGTCAACCTGGAAATTGAACTTTGCAAAGGACATTTGTGAGACATGACCTGTCACTCGCCCTGTCGATTTAATAAAAAGTCATTCAATGAGAAAACGACTTTTTAACTACAGTAACCTCCATTTTAAGACAAAAACGTTTATTTCGGTTATGGAAGGAGCGTTATTTGAAGGGCCAAAACTCATAACCTCCAAAACCTTCATCTCTCCTCATCAAGAGCAATTAATTCCATTCAATTGAAGATGATTATAAAAAGGAGATGGTGGAAGAGAAAGAAGAGAAAGAAGATAGAGAAGATTTTGAAGAGAGTTTTCAAAAGAAAAAGAGTTCTGGAGATTCCAATAACAATTCAAGATCATCAAGGATTGAAGATCCGACACTTTGAGCTATAATCTTTTCGGGTAGTATCATGAGTTCGAATTTCTATTTGAATTTCATGTATTACTATTAATTACTATGAAGGAGTAGTTTTTCAGATCTGGGTTTTGTCGAATTTCATATTTATCATGTGTTGAGACTTTGTTCTTAATGAATTATTGAAGTTCTTTTGTTCAATTGCATGTTTGTTAACCGTTCTTAAGTTTGTATGTCCGGAAATACAGATTTATGCATGAATTTCATTTAAGTTAATTGAAAGATTACTTTTATGAATTGATCTATGCAATTGAAAAGATTTGTTTATAATTCTAGACATAGAATAGTAAGAATCTTCTATTTTTAAGAGTTCATGTTACTCATGCAAATTTTGGGTTGCTATTGATTAAGGAGACATCCTAATCGATTAATCTAGGTTTAGATAAATTGTTAGATTCGAAAGAATTGATAATTTGCTCAAGGAACTCTATAGCTTAAGAACTAATCTAAATTATCTAATAAAGATTGTCAATGATTCACATGATAAATTGAAAGTAAGACAAAACCTGGATTATTAGACCTTAATTGAATCTTGTTTGGTTATTGGAGTTGTGTTAATAGTGTTTTAAAGTAAATTAGATAAAATAGTAATCATCAAAATTATCGGTTACATAGTAGAGAAACGGTAATACTAGTACTTGATATCCAGATCCTAGAGGACGACACCCGTATTAATTCTATTCTGCAATCGATAGGTACACTGCCTATTGCCTTTATAGTGAATTAAGAACGGGATTTTATAAATTTAAAACTACACTTGAAGGCAATCATCAAGTTTTTGGCGCCGTTGCCGGGGATCTGGTAAGCCAATACTAGGAAAAGCTTTAGTATCTACTACTGTAACCAATTTTTTATTTTTGGGGTAATTCGTTTTGAGTGAAAGGTGTTTTCTTGATATTTTCATGACTGTGAACTATGAATTTCATTGGATTTTTGTGTTTGTATTGTGGAGGTGATCATGAGTCTTATAAATGCCCTAATCCATATTGTCATCCTTCTAACTCATGTTATACAAATGCATTATCCTCTATTGATTCATATCAACAATTTCCAGATACTGACCTTATGACTCTTAACGATATGATTTGCAAGGAGTGTGGTGGACGACATTGGACTTTTGAATGTCAAAGTGGGAGACCTGTCTCACATTTTTCTTCACATTCATATTATGACCATGCTCAAGCTACATTAAGTACACCATCTTCCTCCTTGAGCTATACTGAAAAGGATCCTCAAGAAAAATCTATTTTAGAACGGATCATTGATTCAAGAAATGATAACATGGATTTGTTTGTTAGTATGATGCAAGCAATTTTTGAAGCGGACTCATGGAAATCTTGTGCTCCTATTATTTACAAACTCATAAGTTTAGAAGAATTGGCCACTCTTCTAGGACCATCTCAAGAGTGGGTAAGTAGGTTGATTGAATCTTTAGAAACTCTTGGGAGACATGAGGAAGTACATGTGGAGATAATTACAAGTCCTTTCGAAGCATTAGGAGGAAATGATCTAAATATACAACTTGAGGAGTCATCAAAATTGAAGGATGAATTGGTAGAGAAGAAAAAAGAAATTGAAGATCATAAGGTAGATCTAAACAATCATGAAGATAAGATGGAGTCTATTAAGGAAAAAGATGATTTTGAGGAGACTAAGGTGTTGTATCTCAATCCTTTCCCTAGTACTCTAATTCTTGAGAACACATATATGGAGGACATTCCTCAAGCTACCCCAAAAGAAGAGATGTTTAGAGAGATGGAACAAGAGATAGCAATTGAAGATATTAATTTCTCTCCATCTGTTGAGATCATTGGATGTTTGGGAGATCATGAGCCTATTGGATATATCATTGATTTTGTGATAGAACCAATTTTCCAATACCCGTCTCCCCATGAATTGTTTTTAATATTTTTGCTGAATCTTGTTGTGCTTAAAAAGAAAACCAGGATGAGAAGCAAATTTATGCTAATTTTGATAAAAACTTGTGTCTGGGATACATTTGTTTGGGATCCTGGTGGATGAGAGTATGATTTTTGTTAATAAGTCGAGCCAACGACGTTAAAAAAGTGCGCTTCTTGGGAGGCAACCCATGACTAATTCTTTTATTTATTTTCTTTTGTTTTTGAACTCATGATTTTATTATTTTTCTAACAGATTAGGATGCTTGAGCAATAATTTTAAGGAAAAGATGGATATTGGAGAGGAAACAAGGTACAAAAAGACTAGAAAATTTGCTGTCAAAACGACATTCGTACGACATGGCCTGTCGTTTGGCCATGTAACAAGCTGTGAAAAATTTTCCAGGACGACATTCGCACGACATGGCCTGTCGTTTGGCCGTGTAACAAGCTGTGGAAAATTTTCCAGGACGACATTCGCACGACATGGCCTGTCGTTTGGCCGTGTAACAAGCTGTGGAAAATTTTCCAGACGACATTCGCACGACATGGCCTGTCGTTTGGCCGTGTAACAAGCTGTGGATAATTTTCCAGGACGACATTCGCACGACATGGCCTGTCGTTTGGCCGTGTAACAAGCTGTGGATAATTTTCCAGACGACATTCGCACGACATGGCCTGTCGTTTGGCCATGTAACAAGCTGTGGATAATTTTCCAGGACGACATTCGCACGACATGGCCTGTCTTTTGGCCGTGTAACTTACTGCCCCATTCCATTAAAAGACGTATGCTTTCATTTATTTCCTTCATTTATTTCATTTGTGCGTTTGGAATACAAAGAGACTTGCTTTGCAAAGATAAAATCCTCTCATTCTATCTTCTTATTTCACACAAAAAGTTCAAGCAAAAATCAAGGGAAATCCAAGTAAGTTTTTCATCATCTCTCATCTTTGAGTATCTACATATTCATGACTCCATTAAAGGTATTGATTTGGGATTTTAGGCTTTTTGATTGCATGTCACCCTAAATTAATTCGTTCTTGATGAAGAATGAAATCTTAGTCATGCGTGATTGATGGGTTTTTGAGCATTAATGGTTGTCATGCGTGATCCATTGTTGATGGGTTGTTGGGTTGTCCTAAGGTTAGTAGATATATGCGTGATCCATGGTTTGTTTGTAAGATTGTTGGTTTAGATGATGCATGCATGAATCTTTAGATCTAGGAATGGGTTGTTTGGTTTGATAAATGAATGAATGTATGAATGGGTGTTGGGTTGATGATATGCGTGATTCCTATGGGTCAAATGGTTGTTGGGTTATTTATGATTTTTGTAATCCATGTTGAATGGGGTTTGGTTTATTGCAAGATACCTTAGTTTACTCAAGATGAGTTGGTCGGATTGTTGTGATTTCATCCATGAGATTCGAGGAAGATGATGAAGAATCTGAAGAGGAAGAGGAAGAAGAAGAACCCACCATAACACCTACACCACCAAAGAAGAAGAAACAGAAAAAGAAGTGGATGAGGATGAAGATGATCCTGATTATCAAGGAGATTGATTCCTTGATATCTTACTATTCTGATGATTGCTGATAATATATTGGATAACTGTATCTATGAGAACCCAATCTTGGGTTAGACTCTATAGGGCTTACAAGTAGAATCATGAGTGCTGACATTTGTTTGTTTTTTTTTTTTTTTGTTTTATCTTTTGTCTATGCTTTTGTTTTGCAGCCCAGATGAACTCTGACCTGACTTGTTGTCACTACTACTCCTTTTTTGTTGAACTCTTGCAAGCTGCAAATTTATCCTTAAACAGGGAAGTCTCATCCTTCTTTTACAATTCCTCACTATATTATATATGTTTTGACATTGGGGACAATGTCTAATTTAAGTGTGGGGGAATTTAGGGAAATTCTAGGGATGATATTCTAGGGATACTATTGATAAAATTTGGTTTCCTGTGCTTGTTGTAAATGTGAAAAACCCCACTTTGCATTTTGCTATTGTACTTGAAAATATACTCAGAAAAATGTTTAGAAATAGCATTCATTTAATAAAAAAAAAAAAAAAAAAAAAACTTATAATACCTTACTCATCTATTTTGTGATTAGTATACTTAGTTGAAATTGTAGGATGAAATCTAGGTGTGGTAAACTTACTTGCTAATTAAGGATGGATTCTAGCGTCTAAAAGTGGATCGAAGTCCTTAGTTGAAAGTTAAATGGTTGTAGTTCTAAGCTTGTTGATTTGTATATTTTCTTTTCAAATATTTTGAGAGCTCTCCTAATCTTTGGTGAAAGAGTATATGAAGTTCATCACTTGGTGATCCTTTTTAGAATAAATCTCTTTGAAATAATCAATTGTTGTGCTAAAATACAAATAGCATGCCTCTTATATACAATTGATGAAAAAAATCAAAAGGCCTATACTCCAATGACTCAAGCATTTGAGTTATGAGTATCTTAACTTGAAGGTTAGAGTGAGTAGAGAGTTCGATGGGGTCCCTTTAAAACCCGGTCACTTGGGTGATGAGCCCGGGATGTGCCGACTCGATGAACTCACTATAACGAGAAGGGCGAAAAGGCAAAAGTTCATTAGATGAACTTGAAAAAGAAAGCTGAAAAGATGCAGGCTACACCCTGTCCAGAGGAAAAGGAAAAGAAGCGGGCAAAAACCCGTCCCTCTGAAAGCTAAAAATTTTAAAGAGATTTTTAATTAAAGGGAGAAAAACCAGGGGAAGAACAGATACAATTACTTTCACTTTAGATTATTGTGCTTAGAAAAAATAGTTGAAGGGTTTATATATTTGTTAAAAAGTGGTGAAGTATAACTAGGTCTCTTTTGCTATTGTTTGACTTTGTGTTTATTTTGTGACTTTGGAAGCTATTTTTAATTGGTGAGGGTAAAGTTTAACTTACCTGGATTAGCCTTAGAATTTTGATTAAAGTATGCCAATTACATTTAAATAATAGATTTGAGCAGTAGGTATAAAAGCAAGTTACTATAATAAAAATGAATGCTATGTTTAACTTATGAAATTTTTGAGTATATTTGATGATGGATTTTAATTGTTTGCTTGAGGACAAGCAAAAACTCAAGTGTGGGGGAATTTGATAAACCAAATTTATTCATATTTTGTGAATGCCAAAATGAACCTTTATTGATCATTTTTATTAAGAATTTGGCACTTCAAACATTAATGTATGCTTTCAGGTCTTTAAAGGAAATATTTTTCAAGGAAAGCAAAGACGGGTCAAAAATGCAAATTTTGGATTAAGAAGAACTCAAAATGACAAGATCAAGCTATGTTTTTCAACCATTGCAAGGAGGAAGCAAAATTAAAGAATGAAAATCAAGCTTTTGAAAGACATTTGCAAGACATGACCTGTCTCTCACCATGTCAACCTGGAAATTGAACTTTGCAAAGGACATTTGTGAGACATGACCTGTCACTCGCCCTGTCGATTTAATAAAAAGTCATTCAATGAGAAAACGACTTTTTAACTACAGTAACCTCCATTTTAAGACAAAAACGTTTATTTCGGTTATGGAAGGAGCGTTATTTGAAGGGCCAAAAGACTCATAACCTCCAAAACCTTTCATCTCTCCTCATCAAGAGCAATTAATTCCATTCAATTGAAGATGATTATAAAAAGGAGATGGTGGAAGAGAAAGAAGAGAAAGAAGATAGAGAAGATTTTGAAGGAGAGTTTTCAAAAGAAAAAGAGTTCTGGAGATTCCAATAACAATTCAAGATCATCAAGGATTGAAGATCCGACACTTTGAGCTATAATCTTTTCGGGTAGTATCATGAGTTCGAATTTCTATTTTGAATTTCATGTATTACTATTAATTACTATGAAGGAGTAGTTTTTCAGATCTGGGTTTTGTCGAATTTCATATTTATCATGTGTTGAGACTTTGTTCTTAATGAATTATTGAAGTTCTTTTATTCAATTGCATGTTTGTTAACCGTTCTTAAGTTTGTATGTCCGGAAATACAGATTTATGCATGAATTTCATTTAAGTTAATTGAAAGATTACTTTTATGAATTGATCTATGCAATTGAAAAGATTTGTTTATAATTCTAGACATAGAATAGTAAGAATCTTCTATTTTTAAGAGTTCATTACTCATGCAAATTTTGGGTTGCTATTGATTAAGGAGACATCCTAATCGATTAATCTAGGTTTAGATAAATTGTTAGATTCGAAAGAATTGATAATTTGCTCAAGGAACTCTATAGCTTAAGAACTAATCTAAATTATCTAATAAAGATTGTCAATGATTCACATGATAAATTGAAAGTAAGACAAAACCTGGATTATTAGACCTTAATTGAATCTTGTTTGGTTATTGGAGTTGTGTTAATAGTGTTTTAAAGTAAATTAGATAAAATAGTAATCATCAAAATTATCGGTTACATAGTAGAGAAACGGTAATACTAGTACTTGATATCCAGATCCTAGAGGACGACACCCGTATTAATTCTATTCTGCAATCGATAGGTACACTGCCTATTGCCTTTATAGTGAATTAAGAACGGGATTTTATAAATTTAAAACTACACTTGAAGGCAATCATCAAGTTTTTGGAATTTAGGGAAATTCTAGGGATGATATTCTAGGGATACTATTGATAAAATTTGGTTTCCTGTGCTTGTTGTAAATGTAAAAACCCCACTTTGCATTTTGCTATTGTACTTGAAAATATACTCAGAAAAATGTTTAGAAATAGCATTCATTTAATAAAAAAAAAAAAAAAAAAAAAACTTATAATACCTTACTCATCTATTTTGTGATTAGTATACTTAGTTGAAATTGTAGGATGAATCTAGTGTGGTAAACTTACTTGCTAATTAGGATGGATTCTAGCGTCTAAAAGTGGATCGAAGTCCTTAGTTGAAAGTTAAATGGTTGTAGTTCAAGCTTTGTTGATTTGTATATTTTCTTTTCAAATATTTTGAGCTCTCCTAATCTTTGGTGAAAGAGTATATGAAGTTCATCACTTGGTGATCCTTTTTAGAATAAATCTCTTTGAAATAATCAATTGTTGTGCTAAAATACAAATAGCATGCCTCTTATATACAATTGATGAAAAAAATCAAAAGGCCTATACTCCAATGACTCAAGCATTTGAGTTATGAGTATCTTAACTTGAAGGTTAGATGAGTAGAGAGTTCGATGGGGTCCCTTTAAAACCCGGTCACTTGGGTGATGAGCCCGGGGATGTGCCGACTCGATGAACTCACTATAACGAGAAGGGCGAAAAGGCAAAAGTTCATTAGATGAACTTGAAAAAGAAAGCTGAAAAGATGCAGGCTACACCCTGTCCAGAGGAAAAGGAAAAGAAGCGGGCAAAAACCCTCCCTCTGAAAGCTAAAAATTTTAAAGAGATTTTTAATTAAAGGAGAAAAACCAGGGGAAGAACAGATACAATTACTTTCACTTTAGATTATTGTGCTTAGAAAAAATAGTTGAAGGGTTTATATATTGTTAAAAAGTGGTGAAGTATAACTAGGTCTCTTTTGCTATTGTTTGACTTTGTGTTTATTTTGTGACTTTGGAAGCTATTTTTAATTGGTGAGGGTAAAGTTTAACTTACCTGGATTAGCCTTAGAATTTTGATTAAAGTATGCCAATTACATTAAATAATAGATTTGAGCAGTAGGTATAAAAGCAAGTTACTATAATAAAAATGAATGCTATGTTTAACTTATAAATTTTTGAGTATATTTGATGATGGATTTTAATTGTTTGCTTGAGGACAAGCAAAAACTCAAGTGTGGGGGAATTTGATAAACCAAATTTATTCATATTTTGTGAATGCCAAAATGACCTTTATTGATCATTTTTATTAAGATTTGGCACTTCAAAACATTAATGTATGCTTTCAGGTCTTTAAAGGAAATATTTTTCAAGGAAAGCAAAGACGGGTCAAAAATGCAAATTTTGGATTAAGAAGAACTCAAAAGACAAGATCAAGCTATGTTTTTCAACCATTGCAAGGAGGAAGCAAATTAAAGAATGAAAATCAAGCTTTTGAAAGACATTTGCAAGACATGACCTTCCGCTCACCATTCAACCTGGAAATGAACTTTGCAAAGGACATTTGTGAGACATGACCTGTCACTCGCCCTGTCGATTTAATAAAAAGTCATTCAATGAGAAAACGACTTTTAACTACAGTAACCTCCATTTTAAGACAAAAACGTTTTATTTCGGTTAGGAAGGAGCGTTATTTGAAGGGCCAAAAGACTCATAACCTCCAAAACCTTTCATCTCTCCTCATCAAGAGCATTAATTCCATTCAATTGAAGATGATTATAAAAAGGAGATGGTGGAAGAGAAAGAAGAGAAAGAAGATAGAGAAGATTTTGAAGGAGAGTTTTCAAAAGAAAAAGAGTTCTGGAGATTCCAATAACAATTCAGATCATCAAGGATTGGAAGATCCGACACTTTGAGCTATAATCTTTTCGGGTAGTATCATGAGTTCGAATTTCTATTTTGATTTCATGTATTACTATTAATTACTATGAAGGAGTAGTTTTTTCAGATCTGGGTTTTGTCGAATTTCATATTTATCATGTGTTGAGACTTGTTCTTAATGAATTATTGAAGTTCTTTTGTTCAATTGCATGTTTGTTAACCGTTCTTAAGTTTGTATGTCCGGAAATACAGATTTATGCATGAATTTCATTTAAGTTAATTGAAAGATTACTTTTTATGAATTGATCTATGCAATTGAAAAGATTTGTTTATAATTCTAGACATAGAATAGTAAGAATCTTCTATTTTTAAGAGTTCATGTTACTCATGCAAATTTTGGGTTGCTATTGATTAAGGAGACATCCAATCGATTAATCTAGGTTTAGATAAATTGTTAGATTCGAAAGATTGATAATTTGCTCAAGGAACTCTATAGCTTAAGAACTATCTAAATTATCTAATAAAGATTGTCAATGATTCACATGATAAATTGAAAGTAAGACAAAACCTGGATTATAGACCTTAATTGAATCTTGTTTGGTTATTGGAGTTGTGTTAATAGTGTTTAAAGTAAATTAGATAAAATAGTAATCATCAAAATTATCGGTTACATAGTAGAGAAACGGTAATACTAGTACTTGATATCCAGATCCTAGAGGACGACACCCGTATTAATTCTATTCTGCAATCGATAGGTACACTGCCTATTGCCTTTATAGTGAATTAAGAACGGGATTTTATAAATTTAAAACTACACTTGAAGGCAATCATCACTATGATCACCTCAAAATTGATAATAATGATGCTATGATATCTTAAATAAATTGATTCATGCATACCATGAAGTGATTCACATTGCATGGGGTTATTATCCTTGGGTGAAAAGGATAGTAGCACGATCGAAAGCAACACTTGGCGGTTATGATCGAAAGCGATTGCTTGGCGACATAGAATTAAACCAATACTTAGCGGTTATCCAAAAGCATGGCTCAACCCAAGTAGACTTAATATTCTTGGCGGTAATGATTGAAAGCATAACTTAACTAAAATTACTCATTTTGAGATTACTTATCACCAAACCCCGAATGGAGGGCGTAAATCCATTCAATATATAGTTCCCAGAAAACTATATGCCTTGCTTGCTCACGTATATGTTGCATTTCACTTAAATGCTTAAATAACTTGTTTGAATTTTGCTACACAAGAATTTGCTTATGGAAATAATTCTCACTAAGCCTATTAGCTTATACCCCTATAGATATCTTTTGCAGTTTAGCTATTTGTGGTTGAGGCCATGTGGACTTTGCAAGCAGGTATATTCTCTTTTTTTTTTTTTTTTGTTAAGGAATTTTTAGATGAAGTTTAGCATTAGTTTAGATGTAGACTTCATAGAAAATTTCTTATAATAGATTATAGTTATTTTAGCGGAGGAATGCCCCTAAGACTTGTAAGATAATTATTATGAATAAATGAATATTATGATTTTCCTTCTTAATTTGTTATTGTATCTTCTTAAGCTTCATATTTCAAAGTATGGTCCTCTAAATTTGTGAGAGCACACCTTACACTTAATATCGAAGCTTTTAGGAATTACTAAGGTTGTCATGCTTAAGCTTTAATATTAAGTGTGGCGGACTATTACGTTTAAGGTACCCTTTGGGGCGTGACAAGTTTAACTTGACTTTCTTGTGGATTTAAGAAGAGAAATTGAAGAATTGTGGAGTGTGTTTGTGTGGAAAACGTCAATTACAAGAGAGAAGAAGAGGAGATGAATTTTCTGTCAAATTTTTTTTGTTTATCTCATATATATATATATATATATATATATATAGTAAAATTATTGACTTTAGAGGCATTAAAGAGCAATCATGTGTGTGCTTGTATGGTAGTTATGGTGGGTTAAATGAGCTTTATAGGGTAGAAATTTAACTTAGTTCCAAGCACAAATTGTCCCCTACACATTAATGCATTAAGACTAACAATTACTTGAAATTAATGCAAAGTTTAAAAAAATTAGTTTGTACATTCATTGTAGTTAGATAATTTCATATAAGAATCTATATTAATATTTTTTATAATTTAGGAGTTAAGTTTATGAAATTCAATTTCTAAAAGAATTTAAAAATATAATTTAGTTGACAAATTTCTTAAATAATTCAATTGAAATTTTTGAATTACTATTCCTACTAGATCTATTTTACAAAAGCTATTATACTTTAATTTATTCAACATTCATGCATTCTAACATTCATATTTAAAATATATTAAATTTTCATAAATTTTAAATTCTATTTTCTAATTCTCCTTATGGAAAAACTTAAGGGTTACAATAGTCATTCAAAGATAATGGTAAATTTAGCAACTATTGTTCTCGCTTTAAGAAACTCTAAAATCACTATAATTAAACCACAAAGTCAATTCATCAAGATTTATATAATTCATGCACTTATTCTATGATAGGAATATTATCAACCATTTTGAATTCAAAATATTTAATCATTAAAAACTTATTTATTGATTGATGCTTGATGTTATACTTCTTTTCAAGTGCTCTCCAAATTTGCAAAGGTGATTTGAGGACATATATAAATTGTGCAAACTATATGATAATGTGTTTAGTATGTCTCCACAACATGCAAATCCATCCTCTTGTCACTTCTTCTTCGATACTTTAATTTTGGATATCTCTTCTACACTTGCTTCCTCTTTTGCATATTCAATTTGTAGAGTCTTCAGATCAAACAAATAAGTTATCTTGAGAACCGACAAAAGAAACATCATTTTGTCTTTCAATCCTATTGAAATTGATTCATCAAACTGATTAAGTTTGACAAATTCTTGGTTCATGACCCTTAATACAACATTTGCTTTACTTGCCATTAAAACTCTTCAAGATTGATAGAAAATTTCAAAAGAAAAATTAAGAGAAATAAGGACATTTAAAGGCACGTGAAGAACACTTTCCTTAAAGATTTTCACAAGTGCCATACAAAATTTTTCAAGAAATCTGTAGCTCTTCCCAAGATACAACTAAGAGTGTATCAAGAAAAAACTAGCAATCTTTTGTTCTTGTTGACCACATAAGTTTGTAGAATATTTGAAAGATTGATTGTGTATTTAAAAGATTGAGAGAGAGAGACAGAGACAGAGACAGAGAGAGAGAAATGAAGAAAATGTGTGAAATTCAAATTCTATTAAAAAAAACGTATATATAGTTCAACTAGGCACAAAAGCAAAAGCTTTTGGCAAGACCAAAGGCTAGATGTAATCCCCATTCCATCTTATCATTTACATTCTCGATTAGGAAATGACAAAAGCAAACAAATATATAGTTCTCTGGGAAAAAGTATGTCCAAAAAGAAAAATAACAATCCAAGTTACCAATCTAGCATAAAGATTTCCTTGAAAAAATCACATAGTGGAAGATGTGGAAATGATAAAGGAATCCTTTGCCATTCTTGCAACGGCTGGAGGAAAGCCGCATGCTTCTCACCTTACTTCTGCCATCACATTGGGCAACGGTGACTCCATCAGGTGTCGAAATGGATTCCTAGGCAATGGGATGTCCACACTATCTTCCAACATTTTCACAGCAGCACTCATTTCAGGCCTTGATTCAGGCAAATATTGTACGCACCATAGAGCAACCAGCGCCATTCTTACTGCCTTCTCTCTATCGTTGTCTTGAATGCTACACACAATCATGACATCTATGAGACTTCCCTTATCAAACTTC
This sequence comes from Combretum micranthum, assembly GCA_024138025.1. Lineage (NCBI taxonomy): Eukaryota > Viridiplantae > Streptophyta > Magnoliopsida > Myrtales > Combretaceae > Combretum > Combretum micranthum. Next base: position 152,252 of record JAMXBD010000619.1, read on the forward strand.
TTCCAAACCCAATGAGGAAACCATTCCTGACTATCGGGAAGGTTCATGTCAAGGTTTCTTCGCCTTCCCAAAATTTCAAACAAAAGCATACCAAAACTGTAAACATCACATTTATGAGTCACAGGAAATGGCATCCACATCTCAGGAGTAGCATAACCAAGAGTTCCTCTTCCTATTGTAAGCGTCGCACGTGTTTTTCCTCCGTTGCATAGTTTGGCTAGGCCGAAATCGGTTCCTTTTGGGCAAAAATCTGTGTCTAAGAGAATATTTTCTGGCTTGATGTCGTAATGGATGATTCTCTGCTGGCAGTCCTCATGCAAATAAGCAATTCCTTTACCAGTACCAGTTGCGATGTTGTACAGTATACCCCAATCCACGTTCGTCTCTTTGTAGAATAAGAGCCATTCGAGTGAGCTATTGTGCATGAACTCACAAACAAGAGCTCTCAAATGGGTTTCAAAGCAAAACCCATAAAGCTGAACGAGATTGAAATGATGAATCCTACCTGTAGTCCTCACTTCTGGCAAGAATTGGTCCTCTATTTTCTTCTATGAGCTATCATTCAAGATCTGATAAATCTAAAATATATACACTTTTCATCTCCAATTGATGCTTAATTGTGTAAATTTTTGGATATAAATATGATGATTTGGTGCTTTGATGAGTTTATTTGTGCTAAAACAGGTCATTGAAGGATTAGTAAGTGATTGAGAAAAGAATTAGTGAAGAATAGAGAAAATAAGGCGAAAAATGTTGCAACGCCGGCAAATATTTGAATCAATGCCAACGGCCTTCATGGACTCCATAGAAGCAAAGTTTTTAACACTGTTGTTGAATGCTGGCAGTGTTCGTTGATGAGATGCGGCCTTTGCAAATTCATCTTACGTTGGCAAATTTGAGCCTACGACGCCGGCGTTGAAATATGCTCTCAAATATCCATATTGCATTTCTTTAACGCTGGATTTCTACATCGCCGGCATAGGGAAAGAAACTACCGATGTTTATGCTGACAGTTGGAAAAAAATTTCGAATTTGTCTGTACTTAAAAAAGATAGGAAAGGGGGGAAGAGGAGAGTAGAGTTCAAAGTTCTTAGTTTCCTTTAGAATAGAGAGAAAATAGATAGTAGTTACATAGATATAACTCCCTAGAGTAGATCTTGCATGAATTTGTTCGTGATTAATTGTAGAAGACTTGAACAGTGCATTTGGGACACTTTGTAAGGTTTGCATTCTAAATTCTACGATTTGTTTTTAGTTAAGTGAGTATTATTTTATATTTGATGATAAATATGTACTCAGTTGTGATAATTATAATGTTATTAGTTGTAATTATTATGTTGTGCTAAATCTTATATAGTGAGAACGTGATTAAATCCAGATTTGCTTAAATGATTGTTGAATTAATGATATTTGGTTGTTAGATTCATGTAAAAATTCTTGTTTGATTCCTGAAATGAACCTTGTATTCGGGAGGATCTTGGTAAGTGAGAGATTAGTTGAATCGGGAGAAAAATCTGATTTCGTTGGAATTAATAATTGAGTTTTAACATCTAAATGCGAAAGCTGAGATATTATTTCTATTTAGAAACTTTCATTGTGACTAATGCAATGTTTTAAGTTGAATTTGAACTAAAGAACTAGGGAAATTTTGATTTACGTCATTAGGCAATTATAGAGTCGGGAGATTCATAATTGTTAAATTTGATTCCTTTGATAATCTAAGTAGCGAAAGCAACTAGATTGTTTTAAGGTCTATAAAGATTTTTAAGACTTTGGAAAAAGTTTTAAATCATGTTAGTTTCACTTGAATTTTCCTAAATCTAATTATTATAATAATGTTAGTTCAATTTGATTGGCAAATATTGGGATTTGATCTTAGTTCTCACTATTGGGTTATATAAATTTCTATTAGAAAAACTTAGTTGAGTAGATTAACTTAAATTAGAAAGTAGGTAATTAATGTAACTTATCAATTACTCTTAATTACATTGCCTAAATATTAACTGGAATCATTAATAATTGGTATTTATGCTTTCATCGTGGGAACGATACTTACTCAACACTTTATTATTTGATTCAATCTAGTACACTTGCTAGAAAATTCGCTTTTGAAATTCAAAAACATTTTTAGCGGATCAAGATCTTAACTGCCACCAATAATCCATCGGTTAATTTTCCTTTATAAACTGTCCCGAAGCTACCAGCACCAAGAGCATCCGCTAAATTATTAGTCGCCGCTCTTAGCTGCCGAGAAGAAAACCTCACAGGTTTCTCAAGACCATCCAGGATGACATCAATGGACGACAGGGATGAGGCGGATGGTCTAACTTTTAGGTTATTATCTGCAGATTGTTAGAATAGGCATGGAAGATAGAGAATATTCTCAAAAAGATAATAACAGCTGCAAATTCAATGAAGAAAATGTCATGGTTTGACACAGAGTATAAGCATGTAATATATTGACAACTTTATAAACTGCTAAACAAGTGTTGGGATTGCTTACACAAGAATATCAAGATGGCGGCAGTTCTTGCTTCTAACATCGCAGAAGAACGGTTCAAGAGCTGCAACAACCAAATCGGTAGTCTAGAAGAGGCTTGGGAAATCAGAATAATCCAGTTTCGTATAAACTTTAGAGTTTGATTTGAATCATGATTAAGTTACCAAGCTCCTCTAGAGCATATTCCCTGGTTCAAACATTAGACCAACACCAACAAATGTTGTTTATTGATCATGTTTATCTTGGAAATTTTGATCCCTCATTTGTATGTTTGTTTTTGTCTATTTCAGATTACCCGTCATTTTTTTTCGCAAGATAATAAAGAAAATAATATTTGTTGTCCATTTCGAGACAAGGTTAGGTACACATTTATTGGCACATTGGTATTATAATCTTTGCACTAGGAGAGAAGGACAAAATACTGCATCCATTTGTCAAGAGAGTTCGTCCTCCAAGATTCAGTCAATTCGCTTTGCTCCTTTCTGCGAAACATCTCAATTATAATAGGACAAGGGCAAAGGAAACCCAACATTACAATTCTTCTATTTTTTATCCTACTGCATAGCATTTTCTTTTCCATACCTTTCATGTGGTTATCACTTTGAGACCGTCGGATATTCAGCTATGAGTCTTCACCCTGCCCTTGATTGTGCACCATTATAATGCCCCAAATAAAATGACTAAAGCTACCGGGCCAAAATATTTATATGTGTGTATATATATGAACTACGCTAATACAAAAATAAATAATGCCGCCCTGTCATGGAAAACGCCATGTCCTAGAATCGGAGGACGTAAGCGGTTCACTCTATACTCATGCTACATCATCAATAAGTAAAGCGTAAAAGCTTATACATATACATAATTTATTTAACAAAAAATACTTTAAATGATAATAACAATAACATTAATTTATAAGAAATTATAAATCCCCATAAGCACAAAAATAATTGAAATTTGGCTCTATTTGGATTGTCTGATTTTCATCTACATTTGTATCTATATTAGATCTATATATGTAATGGGGCTTTGAGACATATGATATTACTTATTTATTTGGGTTTGACTTGTGGTCTAAGTGATAAGACCTAATGAGCCTGGTTTAATTTTTGGGATTGTAAGCCCCTAGATCTTTCAATAATATTAGCAAACCCTAGAACCGGAAGTTAAAACGAAACCCTAAAGCTAACTTAGTTATATGATTAGTCTAGTGAATCTAGATCTGGCAATCCCGTGTTCTTAAACCCCAGAAAACGAAATTGAAATAATTGTGGAATATGGTTCGTAATTATATAGGGAAGCCTAAAAATATCAATTTTGTAATTTTCAAGTGTCCTTCGGATCAGATCGGGATCAGTTTTCGAAAACCGTGCCCCGGTGCACCGGATAACAAAAATATTCCGACAACACCAATAGATCCGTAAAAATATAAGGTTTTCAAAAATGTTAGTTTTAGAATTTTTCGTAACTAAAAATAACAGATATAGGCCTTTTACACGTATTTTCTTTACTACCGGTATTTTAATTGTCTAGTCTACTATTCATAGTACTTTTTTATTATTCATTACTATTCACCTATCTCTACTTTTTCTTACACTCTATTCTTACACTCTACTCTATCATACCTATACCTTACAATTTACCTTCCTCATACAACTTTAATCACATCACACCTTACATATTACTTCTTTTAATACAAATTAAACAAAAATAATTATTTCTCCCCTCTATTCTATGTAGAACCGGCGCCCCCCATGTCCTCTTTCCCTCATTTTTATTTCAATTTCAATTAATTTTAATCACACAAATTTCCACTCCAAAAATCTATAAATACCCCCTCATACCTTCACTTCTTTCACATCACTTCTTTACTAAAGTTACTATACTCAAATTTCTCTCCAAAACTCTCCAAGGAAGTTCTTTCAAGAAGCTCTCTTTAGTTCATCTCTTTTAGGTAAAAATTCTTCAAGAAATTCCCATGTTCATCTACTTAGTATGAACTTAATGTGTGTTTTCCAAAACCATGAAGGTTAAGAAAGCAACAATAGGTTCATACTTTATTTTTGTTTATAATATCAATTCCTTTATGTTCCTTTATGTTTCTTTATGTTCCTCTAAGTTCATAACTATCTAAATATCTATATAGCTATATATAATATTTAGAGCATATAAGCTCAATGTCTTGCAATTTATTTATCTTCCATGTAATTTATTTACTTCATTGCAATTTATTTTCAAGTTGTTCTTAAGACTAGTCTCTCTAGTCTTACACTTGTCCATATCAAGTCAAAACAATTTTTATTTCTTTGCTTTTCTTTTTCTTTTGAGGACTAGTCTATTCTTAATCCTGGGATACCTTGATGAAGCTAAGGTTCCCAATACTTGACTTTATTTTTATGCTCTTATTTTATTTATCTTATTTATGTTGACTTTATATTTCTCATAATTATGTATTCTCATTCATACATGAATATGTTGTTATTATCTCAACCATAATAGAAATAAGTTTTCTCAAGTAATAAAAATAAGAATAAGAACTCTCTTTGAAAATAATAAATTTTGTCACATATAAGAAATTATTTTCGTAAATACTTGAAGTTTTATCCTAATAAATATTTTCTAAAGTTAGATAAGATCAGCTCAAGTTTTAGTAATAATACTATATGGTATTTTATCAATGAAAACAAAGTTACCAAAACTCTCTTTTAAACAAATGAAGTAAAGGAAAATTCCTTAAGCTTAAACAAAGGTTTTCTTAAACTCATATGTAAAGTTTTCATCAACATTTTAAAGTTTAGATAAGTTTTACAAAATTATCAAAAATAACCTTTCTAAGGATAAGCCTTACTTAGGAATAAAAATATTAAATGACATATAAGATCATTGATGATTATTCTTTTAAAGTGGATCAAACTATAGAAAGGCTTTAGAACATATAACCATAAAATATTTAGAAAAACTATGTTTTACAAAACACTAGAAATAAAGTTATGGGAATCCCAAAAGATTAAGATCTTTTTTTGAAAATTTAAGTATTCTCAATAACTAAGAAATGGAGTTAAAGAAGGAAATACTCACTTATGATAATTTAGGAAATTTTTCAAAAACAAAACTAATTTCTTTTCAAGTCTTAAGCTTATCTCACTTTTAAGACACATTGTTTTACAAAATCATTGTTGAGACAACACTACTAAATTCATGCATATGGTTTGAGTATATATTATGTGTATTCAAAGGATTTATCAACCATACAATATATCTATATTTTTGTACAAAAGCTCTTGAATAAAGAAAAGTTTGAAAACTCTATTTTTGAAATTCGTATCAAATCTGTATGCTATTATTCTGAGACCGAAATAACTTTCTTTGATAAAAGTAATCTTAGAAATAGATAGATCTTTTCGAGTAGGTAGAAATCGGTATATAATATGCGAAATTCCGAGTTAAAATGAGCAAGTTATGGCCATTTTAAATTGGAATTTCCATTTCATACGATTTTACGAATTTTCTAAGGTAGAATTGTAGAACTTGGATAGATCTTGGATGAAATACTCATGTTGGGTATTTCTTTTGGTTTAGGTGTCGAGGACGAAGATCTTCCCTTCCTAGAGGATTACTTCGAATCTTAGAAGAAAACTATGGACGAGTGAGTTTCCTTTACGTTAACGTATTCGCGCATGTGCTTGTAGAATAGAGCACTAGATGTTAGGAAAAGATAAAATTGATATGCATGTGGGATATTGTGGGAACTATGAATGTGAATTTTTATATACGATCAATGAATAATAAGTATATCGGAATCCAAATTATGATTGATATAAATATTTCTATGTATAAATTGTTATATGTGCAAATATTGTTTGATCGCTTTAAAATGATTTAATGTTATATTGAAATCCCCATATAATAAATTGCTCATGCATATCACTTAGAATATCATTTCGAAGTTTTTGCTACTACTCCTCAGCGTGGGACCGGAAAGGTAAGTTGCCTAGCTACATCTTAAGGGTTAAGACGTTTGGAGAATACGGCCTCAAGGTGTAGCCGAGCCGGATCGATAGCTTTGGGTAAGGATAGCCCGGAGGCTAGTAGTACGGTTCGTTGGAATCCCAAGACGCACGCAACTTTAAGGAGGTCGGTCGGGACCCAGTTCAAAGGATTCCCTAACCACCGATGGAGGGGTAAATCCATCACACATACGAAACCGGATAGTCGTATGTACTGTTTGATCATATGATTGTTGCATTCATATGCTTGTTTAATAAACTTGGTTGATTGCTTGTTATGAGTACTTTTGTGTAAGGAATATCTCACTAAGCAAGTCATGCTTATACTCTTATAGACTTTTGATATTGCAGGATTACCTATTGCACCCGAGACCACCTTGATTTCCCTAGTAGAATCCTTATTTTGAGAAGCTTTTGGAGGAATTCTATTTTGAAGTTATAGAGTAGATTTCTTCTAAAATCTTCTAGCTTTAGTTATATTATATTCAGTAGAATCATGTTGTTATATATTTATCGGGGGCATGCCCCTTAGAAGTTGTAAGACTTTATGTTTCTATGAAATATATTAAGTGTTGTTTTGTATGTTCCGCTACCAATATCTTAAAATGCATTACTTCAACGGTCTCCCTTTGTTGTGAATATACGCCTTGTACCGATATGGAAGCTTTCGAGTGACTGAGGTAGTCATCCTTTAGCTTTAATATTGCGTACGGCGGACTGTCACGTTTAGGGTACCCGTTGGGGAGTGACAGGGATGACTTAGGGAGATTTAGCTTGATGGGCTCGGAATAAGGATCGTTGAATCGATTTGTCGGATCCAACCTTTCTTAAGTAGGCTCATGCGCATTAGAGATTACTATTGGCCTTGGCCCATGAGGAGCACATTCAGGATAACTATGAATTAAACTTACTCCATCTCATCCGTCAATCACTAAGGTGATATGATAGTTGTCATCCATGTCAAGTGCCAATAAATACTCAGTTACTCCTCCTCATTTCCAACTTTTGGATAAAGAAAAAAAACAACATTATATGGAGGAGACTCTGTTCAGAAAATCAAACAAGACAACTTAAGCAATTTCTTCCTCAATTGCTCAAGAACGTTAGGGTTGACGTGCGAGGTCTACTCAAGTTTTCTTACCTGTCACTTGTGCATTCAAGACACTGAGACTGTCTGTTTCTCCTGCTCGTCATACTCTCCAAGCCATCCTATCATCAAGTGTCAATTCCTCGGTAGCACTTCAAAGTCACATATTAGACATGTGACCCACGCGACATGTGCATAACCACCTCAGGAAAGAACCCTGCATCTACAACATCTATATCTTATTTGTTTATCATTCATATCTGATCCATTTGATCTGTATATGAGTTAAATATGTGTTTCACCTGTATCTATTTCGTGCCAAAAAGTTTGTTTGAAAATGATAAAAATGAAATACCAAAACGATCAAAATAAGACAAACCAAACAGAACTTAATGTAGTCTAATCTAATCTAAATTATCTATAGTGTAAATCTTCTCTTGAATGTCTTCCATGCTAAATGTTACAACTGGGATAAAGCACATAAATCCCATGTTTTGAAAAACACATCCCAGAAAGGGAAGTCAAAATCCAGAATCTAGTACATACTCATTGCAAGTATACATACATAGTTATACCGGCACCTGAAAATTTCTATAGTCCCATCTATAATTTGGTACATACTTAATGCATAAAACAAACATATTGCTTTTATTTAGATGTAACACAGAATATGATCAAAGTATCTCAAGTAGGTACATTTACTTAAAGATAATGTAGAGGAAATAGTATAATTACTTTATAAATACATTTTCTTACCTTATTTGCTTGCAAATTGAAATAATGCAGCCATTTTACTCTGATTTTATATATTCACTTGTTGTGAATTATCTGTGTTATATCTATGTTGTGTGTGTGTGTAGAGAGAGAGATATGTGGATAGAGAGAGCGCGAATCATAGAAAATGTGTGTGTGTATAAATATACCAGTCATAAATTTAATTTATTACATTGAATGCTTGCTCAAATATTGGATATTAAATGTGGTTTGATCAATTTAAAAATTTAAATATTGTTATTTTTAATAATGTCCAGTATAACATATGTGTGTATGTGTGTGTGTGTGTGTGATTAAAGGCTTTTAAAACAATCATTATGTACAACAATCCTCGCATATTTAAAATAGCCATTAGTAAAATTTTAATGATATGTTATCTATTCGACGTCTACAAACATGGCAAACTTTATATAAGAAATAACAAAAATAGCCACAAAAATTTTAATTAGGTATTAAATTGACAATTTTAAAATTTAAAAACTAAATTACATTTTTATATAAAATTCATATACCCAATTTAACATTTACCCTAATACATTTACCCTTATACAGTGGCTTTAACATTTACCCTTGTACTTGAAGAAAAGTTCGGGCTGTAATACGACGTTAGCCCATTATTAAATTTTGCAAAATATAATCATAACGTGATCATGAGATGTTTCTAGTAAAATAATGCGACACATAAAAAGATTATAATCTTTAAAACACGGAAGTAATCTTTAAAAAGGTTATACATTTACACAAAGATTGCAATTACTATAAAAATTAAGAGAATATCTCATATAAGAAAAAGTTCTGAAATTATATATTATAGAAAAAGAAATAGATAAAGCTCTTTCTAAGGCACGAGATGTGCATAAATTTTTAATATAAAATATATACCATAAAAATAAACCTCAAACATTATTACAACCAATATAGTAACAACACATGTTCATGAATTGTCAAAAATATACTATAACCAGTATCGCTTAATATAGACTATTGGTTTTACACAATAATTAAGTCTTTTATATAATATATATATATATATATATATATGTGAGAGGCAATGACAAAAGGTTTAAAATTCTTTAAAGAAAGAAAGAAAGTTATATTATGTTTTATCAGATCATGTAAATATTGCGTCTCTTATCATTTTTTATATTCAAGGTATGACTCTTGAGTACATAATTAGATAATAAATAAATTGCTAGTGATGACAAGATACAATTATTAAAGAAAAAGGTACGATAAGATAAAGATGACTTCGAAACCCTGTGGGAAAAACTGAATAAAAAGCAAGTCACTCCCAATCTCATGCAGCTTGATTTAATTATGACCCTAATATTAGGAGAAAACTGCATGAAAGAATTAAGAAACAATTTTTTGGTAATTAGAAAATGCTAACATATCCAAGATTAGCAAAAATAAAGATATACATTAATATGGCATAGAACATGAAAGAAATTTGAAATATTCCACATGTTCATTGCAACATGCGCTTAACCCTTCCCATCCCATTTTCACCTGTAAAATACACAGAATTTTTTTTTTTTTTTTTTCAACAAGGCAGAATAAGTTACAACTAAACCTACACGTAGAATATATACCTATCGTCTTACTAAAAAAGGGAAGTTTCACACACCCTTCAAAAAAGAAGGGAACAAAGATGAGGTTTCAACTTCCAAGTCAGTCTTAAAAATGTGCATCCCAAGTCAGAACCAACCTGCATCAGAAAGTTGAACGTACATATCATAATGCACAACTCCTGAAATTTGTCAAATGTTTCAGCTACCAAAACGACAATCTCCATCAAGGAGGATATTTCAAGGATCTCAGGAAATAACAGTAGAAATTCTTCTGCGGCTCCCTCCCATATATATATATATACCCAGAATCAGATGGCAGAACTTGCCAAGGAAAGCTCATGAAGTTCGCTGAGCATCCACTCCTCTCCTGTTTGACCACCCAGGACAATAGCCCTTGTCCCCCCAACAACACATGTGCTGTGTCCCCAAGCAAATCTTGGGGGAAGACCTGGAACGTTCAATATTCTCCATGTAGGTTTCTCATCAGTTGGGTCCAGCAAATAGAGCTGTGATGCAGAGTGAAGACCAGCCACTGATCCACCAAAGATCAATACTCTTCCACCTGGTAGGTTCACAGCAACATGATCAAGTCTAGGAGGAGGAGCAATACCAGCAGGGTTACCTGCTCCAGGCATTCCACTTCCAGTTACACACCGCCAGCAAGGTTCCTCCTCACTCAAATCCATCGTGAAGACATCACTAGAACGGAATCGTAAGGGTCCACTCTTTGCTAGACCCCCAAACATCAATATTTTTCTCCCACCATAAACTGTAAGTGTATGGCCCAGCCGAGATGGTGGGGTCCAAGCAACTGGTATCTCTCTCCAGACAGGTTTTTCCATGGACAAATCAAGCAGAAATGTGTCACTAAGAAGTACCCCAGAGTCTGCACAGCCACCAGAGACTATCAATTTACTGCCATCAAGTGTGCAGGAGCTATGCCATGATCTTGGAAGTGGAGGTGCCAATCCAGAGATCTCACGCCAGGTAGGGGGATTTGCATCCAAATCCAAGACAAATACATCGTTAAGCAATCCCTGCCTTCCACAACCACCAAATACCACCAGATGAGACCCATTAACACAGGAAAGCGTGTGACCCCAGCGACCTGGTGGAGGAGAGCTGACTTGGACATGTTGCCATTCGGGATTGCTGGAGTTCAAATCTAATACAAAGGTGTCATTCATTGGTTGCATATTCACTCCTTCCCCACCAAAAAGGACAACACGATTTCCCACAGCACAGGCACTAAAATTGCAGCGGGATGGTTCAACAGCACCTCCAACAGTAACCTTCCTCCAGGCAGCTGCTTCAAGAGTTGTTAGTTCTCTTGCCAGCCGACCCCACCCGAGCCTCTTTGCCCCAGGAACAGTCTCTAAAACTCGAGTTGTTTCACTTCCCCATGCATTTTGGCACACCATCCTCCAAAGATCCTCATTTTTAGTCAATTCATAGAACCGCCTACAAACAGAACCAACAGCTGCAATATCTCTTGGTGTCAACCTTGACAGAATCTTCAGAGAGAGTACCTCATCACTCAGTTGCAATATCCCACAAAGGCCACGACTGACATTTCGTTCCCCTACTGGCAAGGAACGAAACGAAGACAGGCCCGATCGAATTAAATCAGCAGACTTTGCAGACTCCTTTACAGATGAACCAGGCAGTGGGCCCAAATCAACATTAGCTTCGGTGAAAAATTGAATTCCTATAACATGAGTAATGGTGTCATCATCTCCATAAATAGGAGTTAGCCGCAACCTGTTCATCAGTGGCGAACCATCTTTCCTGAAATTTAACAGCTCTCCCTGAAACTCCACCCCTTCTTCAAGACATCTCCTTATTTCTGAAACTACAGTTGAGTCTACCAATGGATGCCTTCTTTTAGCAAATGGGCCCCTACATTGCAAGAAACGGCTGCAAGGATACATTGCATGGAAGTAGGAAAAATATGTCAGATCATAAAAATAAAATCTGAAAGTAGTCATTGCAGTTGTAGCAAAGTGCAGCTATTTATTAAAAAAATAATTAAAAAAAAAAAAAGGACAGGAAGCGATGGTAAGTGTAACTCCATGAATAAAAAAGGCCAAGGAGCATGGGATGCTATGATAACTAAACCTCACCATAAACTCCATTCAGTCTGATGAACTATCTAGTACCAGTTTGCAGACCAGTCTTTTAATTGCGTACTTAATGGTTTTTCTGGGAGCAATTTAAATCTAACTGTAACTACAGATGTATACAACTACTCAATTAAGTACAGAGACATAAATCCTCTGCGTGGAAGTGAAGAGGACAGTAAATTTTTCATTTTTAGTAGTATTCCAGAATTGCTTAGTGCTTACAGTCAGCTCATCATTTGTTGTCACAGAGAAAACTACTCAACTATTACACATCATCATATGAAATCGTCAATAACAAAAATGGGATGTTGTTTTCATTTCATAAAAACAGAATGGAAACTGTCATATTATATATCCTTTTTAACATATAACTTCATAGTTTGATTACTCTGAATTCAGGACAGCATAAATCTTCATATTAAGTAAACTGTGCAACTAAATGATTTATGTCAAAGGATGCAATAAGACTGCCTTAAACTGCTCTGAGCTTGCTAAGAGCATAAGTTCATCACTTTTTTGTCAGAGAAAAATCAATGGAAATCATGTCACTATATCAAATTAATTACTAAAAAATGTGATATATTCTTTAACTACCCAAATGAGAATTTACAAATCATCATCAGCAGTAATTTTGCAATAAGATTCAAGGTGACTAACAAGCTGTAAGAATTCATATACCTCTTGATAATTTCCAGCATTTCAGTGTTGCATGAAATCTCAATAAATGAATGATTGGCCATCTCCTTAAAATGACCAATGTGGACGAATTGTGTATATAGAAGCTCGCCTAGAGTGTGTTTTGCCAGCTCTAATCACAGCGAATAATTCAATACCATGTGTCATTTAATCAAGACCAATATCTTAGTAATTAGAATTTTTACTTAAAAAGATTTCTCTTATACTAAATGAAAGATAGAGAATGACTAATTCAATATCAGAGATTATTATTCATAACCATCGTTTTTTAAAAAATTACACAAATACAATTTGTATAAAAGAAATTTTTAATATACCATCACTATATTTATTTGTATTGCGTGTTTAGTGTGCAATACACATTTTTGGATATCAAAGAACTACACAGCAAGCTTAAGTACATCGGTGTATTTAGAATCAATAGCACCAAGAGGACCCGGAAGAGGAGATGCCTCGTCATCGCCATCCCCATGACCAAAGCTGTTTTTATGGTGATGACAATGGCACATGCAATGACAGCGAGAATCAAAACAACCAAAAACCAACCACATCATCCTCCTTTAGAGCCCTTTTTTTCCTCCCATTTTGACAAAATGTGTGTGTGTGTGTGTTTGCTTTCAAACATTGTTGGCATTCATGCAAGATCTTAGCATAATGATCATGCATGGTGAACGCGCGATACAACTGTATCACCTAGAGTAAATGCGATACAAATGTGTATCAACTTGACAAGACGCAATACAATACTATCGCTCATTCATCATGCGATACTAGTACTTTTACAAGTTTGAATTAGTACCGTTGCTATATCTATTCTCTAACTTGCGATACATATAGAAATTTTATATCTCTTCTCCAACATAAAATATAGATGTGGCAATTTGGTAATTTTTTTTTGCACAATTTAGATTTTTGTAATTTTTTTATTGAAAGAACAGTAGACTTGTCTTTTACCCTCAATATCATGTACTTTCATATCAAAAATATCAAAATTAAAATTTTGGAAGGTTCTCATTTAATACTAACTGATTGAGAATTCTTAATTTAATATTAAGTTATTAGCTTTAGAGTGTTTTTCAATAATCATGAACTTTAATAGTAAAATACATGCACTAGATGGATGCCCAGATCATCACCTAAAAATGAATGTGTGGATGCATGACAAGAACAGGTTTAATATGTTTCATCATAATATCAACTATCTTCATTACCGAGCAACAATCAAGGACTATAAGAATGCTGATGAAAACCTTCACAGATATTCATGTCAAACCATTTTTATTGGCTTTTAGAATAATTAAGAGATTGGTCAGAAATAGAACTTTACAAAGTCATACGATTGCAAATTAAAATTAAAAAAAAATATCAGTGTAGGATAGCCAAGTATAACCAAGGAATTTGACCAATTTAGCATTAAGCAAATATTTGCTAAGATATGTCCCAAAAAAAAAAAAAATTGCTAAGAGAATTAAAATGTTGCTCTTTGAAAAACAGAAGGCATTATCCCAACAGAACAGCAAATCAAAGAGAGACAACAACACTACCAAAATTGTCTTTCAATGATTTAAACATGCACTTCAGATTACCTGCATAATGCACAGGATTTTTTATTTAACATGTTCCACAACAATTTTTTTTTTTTTAAATTATTGGCCAAACACAATTACAGTTCATATAAAGAAGAAGCTCGATACTTTAATTAGGCAACTGAGCAACTAAAATAAAGAAAGCTAAACGGTGAGAAGAATTGAGAATGCATAGTAACATTATAGTGACTACTTTAGAGCTTCCTTGAATGATGGACTGGTTGGCAGGAGGCTTTTCCAAGTTCCATCTAGCCTTTTCAAATTAACATGCAGCCTTTTGACAAGTTTTCTGTAGCCCAGTCCTAAGCGAGGAGCCTCAGTCACAACATATTGCCCAATCACACATGCCCAAGGGATACTCTTATTACAAGTTGGAATTAGGAATACCCAGCAACATAGAATATGGCTTCTTCCCATTTTTTTCCCAAAATCAATCACAATCATGTCAAAGTACATAGCCACTAATCATTAATTAGAGAAAAAGAACCCTACAAGTCTCTAAGACATCAAAGCATCTTTTTCAGCAGTATGCTATCCAAATTTTGGGAATTTACACCAAGACATGGTATATTTTATCTAAAGAATCCAAATGGAATTCAGTATGGAATTGATCTAGGTATAATTAAATAAAATAAAAAATAAAGCAACTTCAAATGTTTTCCATTGGCATCATTGGGAAGTCATGGACACTGCCTTTACAAAGTTCACAGTAAACCTCAATATAAGGCAACTAGATCTTCATACCAATCCATCCAGGAGTACTACAATGAAGGCTCTTGTATCCAAGTTCCAAACTCTCATCCAGTTCAAAAAAAATTCTACAATGGTAAGGCTTTTAAAAACACTTCATGTGTGTAGTGCTCTTTTCCAGAAGTTTTCCAAGAGGAAGATCCATTCATGCTAGATAAATATCTTTTTATGTCAACGAAAGAAGCTCATGACTTCTAAAGTTCGAAGTCCTCTCCTTCCCCCATAATTAGGACAAGAATTTTCCCAATCACGTGTACCACAAAAAACTCTCCAGTTTCTACAGGCATATTAAACATATAAGTTTGCAGGAGTTATTCATACTGCTTAAGCCAATTATAATAGCATAGCCTCAAAAACTGAAATAATACTATAATTCTTACTAATTCAACACGTAAATACAATGGCCCAAAAAAAAAAAACATATGTAAATACACTTCATTCTCAACCTTTGAACCCCCTCATATCTCTATTCAGATAAAAGAAAATTCTTCTAAGAGAAGTCAATTAAAGTAAGAGCAAAATCTACAAGCCAAGAGGGGTAGCATGCAATGTCAATTAAGTGGTCACTATATAGAACCTTAGGTCAAATGTAAAGAGCAAGGTCATATCGGTTGTGAGTTTCATTACATGACTACTTATTTAGCATACGCTTTTGGCAAAATGTGCAATTAACAACCCAAACTTACAAACAATCAATTTGATTCCTAGTTTTCATGTTCACTAAAACTACTTAAGCTAATGATGTCAAGTCCATTTGCCGATGGGGCCAAATGAGCAAATACTGGTGCAACACTTTTTCATTATCCTGGTATACCTAAAACTACAAAAAAACATATTAGAAAAGCACTACTTTATAATCAAATTAAGAAAATAACAGCTAAAAAACAAAATATAATAATAATTTTAAAAAATCAATAAAAATATTCATCGAAATCATAAGGAGCCCAAAGTGAATCAAGCAGACAAGGCCTTTTCAAATCTAATCTCAACCAAGGTTTTCCATCACATGACCAATGTAACAGAATAAGTGGTCTGATGAAGCTCCCTATAGCTTCCTAGCCCTTTCACATTATCATTACTCAAACCAACTTGATTCAACCCGATCAGCTCCATGTGTCTGACAAACACCAAAAGCAACGGTAGTGATGAACCTAACTTATAGATCCAATCTCTCTTCTATATCATCCACCTATCTATCCTCTTCATGTACCCCCTGCGTCTTCATTTCCCTAAATATATTACCATCACTCCTGTGTTGAAGTAACATAGCCTACATCCAGCAATTCACCAGAGAACTCACCATTCAACCATGAATTCTTCGTGAAGTACAGTGTGAAGCTCGCATGACAGTACTCCAGCACAATGATGGTCCGTGACCTTAGATTGGTTGAATAGAGCTTCAAGACGCTGTCAATGACTATCAGGTTGAATTCTAGGTACATCATGCGCTGAATGCTAGGTTCAAGCAAATTGGAGAGGTATTTACACACACAGTTGAGTGGCTGCTCAAGTGCTTTCCTGATCCTCAAGATGTCTCTTGTCAGCTGCATTTCCTTCAAATTTCCCTATTTTAAGGCTTTTATACCCAGCCAAAGTTTGAAACCCATGTACCTCTTTAAGAAGATGGAGACTAAGTTTTTCAGATTAGGTTTTTTACTTTCTAATTAGGATTATCAGAATAATTGAGAGAGAAGGAGAAGAAGAAGAAGAAGAAGAGAAGGAGGAGTAAAAAGAAGAAGAGCCTCAAATATGTTATTTTATCTAACATGGTAGGTGCCACATTCTTATTCGCTCGTCTGGCCACGTTGGCAAATAGAGCTAACAGCAGTAGCTTGGTGGTATGAGTGAATAAGAAAAATTCAATTAAGTATCAAATTAACTGTTTGTGAGATTGAGCAGTTGATTGCACGTTTAGTCAAACTTCAAGTACCAAAAGCAACATTAACCTTATTACTTAAATACCTTATTAATTTGGCATCTGTATATACATTTTATTCTCAACCTTTGAAGCCCCTTAATCTTTACTCAAATAAAAGGAAATTGTTCCAAGAGAAGTCAAGTGAATTAAAAGCAAAATCTACCAGCCAAGAAGGGTAGACTGCATTGTCAATTAACTTAGTATATAATGGATTTTGTCAGGCTCAAAATTCTAGCTAAAACTGCTAGAAGATTTGTAAAATTGAAACATAAAACCATAAGTTTCTACAACCTAAGCAAACTAGCTTTTAGAATCTAGAATTATGCTTACAAATGACATTAAAAAAAAAAGCTTAAAATACACGATGCAAATAAAAAATATATATAATCAGTGTCCACGCTGTTCTCAAAAAATTGCAAACATAATAATCAATATTATTAAATATATAGTTATAAAAATAAATACATTTAAAATGATCACTCCTACTTTCATGAGAGAGTGATCAGTGGTCACACTACATTTTCTCTCTCCATCTACTTTGATATTTTATAGATCTATGTAGGTGCATGGAATGCAATTGCATCAATTTGAAAATTAATGGGAAAAAAAGAGAAGCTATTTTTACACCAGCAAAGTAGGTGCATTATCCTCTAATAAATTGTGGTATAAATAATTATGATAACGTATAAAATTAAAAATTAAATATTGGTGGTGATATAAATTATAACGTACATCATTAGTATATAATACACAACAAAATCAAATCATTAATCATTACTTGTCTTGACATTATTCAAACCCCCACAACCTCTCCCAACTATAATCATCATCATCAATGTCAATGATAGTAATCGATGATATCGATATCCTATATATACATGTGTGTGTGTGTATCCATATCCATATCCATATCTTTTAATTCTAAGTCTCTCTAAGTTTCAATTCCCACTTCATCTTGACCACATCAATGTCATGAATCTCAACTAATCCTAAATCTTACTTCCATGACTCTCGAATTTATAAGTACATCAACTACCTTCATCACTTTTACCTTTTTCCTTACCCCTTCTTGAAAGAATACTTAACCAATTCCCATTTCATGAATTTAAAATTATCTTCTTCCTCAAAGAGAGATCTTCATCAACAAAAATAGTAATGTAATCTATTTAAGTTAAAGAAGTAAATATGATATCATTTCACTCAAAAGTTAGCGGGCAACTTTAAAATTGTTTAAGCACAAGTTTTTTTTATAGTTTCAGTAGCCCATTAGACTTGAATCAAATAGAGTCGCATGGAATCGATAGAATCAGTAAAATCGTATAGCTAAAATAACTATTCCAACTAGAGTCTAAACTTAAATAATTATGTATTTGTTTTTAACAACAAAAAGGTGCATAAAATTATACACCCGTAAAATCATACAAATTGACTTGCTATTTTCATAACCATGCTTAGCTTTTTAAACCACATCCATGTTGTGGAATTTGGGTTTCGAGAAACCCAAGTTTACGATATGCAAATTCTTGAATCCCGCGATCAATTGATTCATCGCTCTTGTAGTTGATATCCCTGAATAAGTCATGTCTCAGCTCTTTTGGCAATGATTCTAATAATGAACTTTTAAAGAATACACTCTAGCCTGAACCTTAGAGATTTAAATATTCTTTGTTGTCGTTTTAGATTATTCATCATAATTTCAATGTCAAAAGAATGGATGAAATGATTGATGGATATGAAATCCTTTTCAAAGAGCAAGGAGCATTTCAATGGTTTTTGCTTAGAGGTAAAAGTTGATGAGCAATGAAAACCCCGTACTTCATCAGTTGGAATAAGAAAATGGTAAATGCAGTGTGTTTGATGCAAAGCCTTTGTAAGTGGGAAATGGATAATGAAATTTCAGTGTGGTTGTGGAATCCAAAAGGAGTTATTTATGATTGCCTAGGCAAACGGACCATATATTCCTTAAGTTCCCCTAGAGAACTTCATTGGCCAATTGACCAACCTAGTATGTCATCAAAAAAAATTAAGGAGAATTATTGTCCCTTAATGTGGTTTTAATGATCAATTTTTTTTGGAAAAATAAGCCAACCAAAAGAGTTTTCAACCGGGGATGCCTATGCTACTAATCCCCATGCTACTAAAGTAGCTAAGTTTTGATTTGGTCCAATGGTCATGAGCCAAAACAAGCTTTCGTCCTTTGGCTAGTGGCTCAGCAAAGACTTTAATACTATAAATAAATAACAATTTTGAGGAACCATTCATCAAAATTTGTGTCGCGTGTGCAATGCTAAAGAGGAAATACATACTCATTCTTCACTTTTTAAGTGTAATTTCCTGAAGAATATCCAAATAAACATCAAAAATCATATCCAAGATACTTCAAGGACCCCTTTCAATGTGGTGCCCATTTCAAAGCTTTTAGAATCACTTGGGGATTCTCTGAGTTGAGATAATTATGTGGCCTCCTAAGCTATGGCATTTGAAAGGAAAGAAATGAAAGATGAGTAGAATTTAGTTCTCATTCTTTTTAGAGGATTAGCTAAAAGAATTCTTGTTTGGTTTTATGCCAAAAAAAAACAGTTAATTGATTACCCTTTTGTTTTCTTGTTGATTCCATCAATTTCCTACATACTGTTGTTTGTTTCTATTCCATATCTAGAGTTATACCCTTGTCTTGTATCCTTCTTTTATAGACTATAAGAGTTGACACTACCCAAAGAAACTCAATATTGCAAGCTTCCACTTTATACTCCCATCCTGACTTCAAACCATATCACTAATGTGTAGTTCTATCAATAGCTCAACCTTGTATGTTGCTATGTACATTAGTCTACTAAAAACCAAACCAGCTAATGGAAATAAAGCATTGCATTTGCTTTCTAAAACAGCTTTGCCTTATTCAATTAGCTAATGCACTGTAATCTTTACATTTCCATTAGCTAATTTAGCTTAGAGCTTTAAAAGAAAATAAAAAATAAAAAGAAGAAGAAGAGCAACAACCATTTGTATATTTACTACCGATGGCACAAGACCACATTTTCCAAAACCAAATTACTCTAAGCTACATTATCCACCACTATACAACTGATTACAACTAAAGAACAAACACCAGAACACTGCTAAACTTTCTATTTTAATAAACCTCAAATATGTTTTTATGAAAACAGCCATAGTACAATATAAAGAAGTATTAAACTAAGCTACTCAAACTTGTGTAAGATAAAAGATGGAAAGCAAGAAGAAATTAAGGAAATTAGACATCTCAGCCAACATTAATGAAATTCCAACGCCCTCCCCTCTATTTCTCTCCACTTTCCCGGGTCCCCATCCAAGCATCAAACCTCAACAATAATAATAATAACAACAATGTATTATTATAATTAAAAAAATTTAAATATGAAAATTTTTAATTTAAAAAAAAAAAAAAAAAAAAGGCCAACAACAACTACTGATGGTTTAGTATCATGGCAATGATAACAAGGAAAATGATTTACAAGATTCTGCTCAAACTTATTGTCATGTGATTTGCAATTTTTTTTTTAATTTATTTCCTTAAGCAATCAAATGTCAAATAGAGAGGAAAGAATGAATGATCTCTGTCCACACTGAGCAAGAAATCAAAGCACGTACTCAAAGTTGCAGCATAAAGAAATAAAAATGAAAATTATTCCTCAGTTGCCTTAGTAATTTCTTTTTTTTTTTTTTTTTTTTTTTGGGTCAACATTCCGACAAAAGGAAAAACAAAACAATCTCCCTCTCCATACCACAAGCTACCCTTCCACACTCATAATTCCTGCATTAAACCCCTGCAACCCAAGAAATAATTATCAATGGACCATGATTGCTGTTTGGGACATGGGATGTGATATATAATGTCCAATTTAATAGGAACCTAAAAACATTTGAGGAGTCCTTAATCAAAGCAGTGGCTTCTTCAAAGAGTTGCCAGGGCAAAGATAAATTCATGGTAGCAGGGAAATAAGTAAAAAGGATTTTCATGTTAGTCTGGGAAAAAATTCAGATGTTCTCATATTGCTTCACCACTTAACCTATCATGGCAAATTTTCCTAATTCCTATCTATCATTACAGAGTTCACTCATGTTAGATGACAAACACTTACTGCAATTTTTTAAATGACAGATATGACAAATTGCCTTTTGTGGATTCCTTTCTGAGTTGAATGATTGGAATGAAATGAACAATATATGGTAAATAGCATTTAGATGAACTGAAGGAGCTGCATGGGTTCTCTTTGAAATAAAACTGATATGTAGAACCTAGTTAGCTAAATGATATGACAGAGCCTTCACAGTTTTCTCTTCCTGATAGAAACAATTTGACAGAGCCTTCACAGTTTTCTCTTCCTGATAGAAACAATTTGCAGCAAATGAACAAGCTATGATGAAATTGCAGCATGGATTGAGAAAGAGGAACAAAAATCAACAAGTGCTGGAGTTTTCTTAGGAATACTAATGACAATTCTTTTGCAGTTTAAGGGATGCACATATATCCTTTGATCTTGTGGTTCCAGATAAGACACGATTACTGAGCATGCATCCAGAGACTGCACCATTTCAGTAGTGACTCATGCCAAAGTGAATATGTAAAAGACCATTTGAGACAAAACCTTGGGAGCATGAAGAAGTCCTAAGGTCTTCCTATTTTGTATAAAATATGGAAGAAGAATGAGTCTTCATGTGGAAACCTAAGCAGACACTTGTAGTCTTCTATAAGAACGCAGGTGAGAAATCACTCTCACATATTAACACCCTACAATGTCCTCCTCAAATTCTTTTCTCTTTTGTTTCAGTTATTTTCAGTTATAAAATTTTACCTAATACAGATCAGTTCCATGCACAATATCACATAGATAATATATTTAACCAAGCACACATAACATTCTTATGAATTAAGCTGGTTAACAAGGTAATCTAGAAAACTGATTCCACATCCACTTAGCTGATTAATCAAGATTGCATAAAATGTATCGAAGTGTCCTAGTTTGCATCCTTCTTTTATCTATATCATAACATCAGTTCCAATGCCCTTTCCACAGCTTGTTCTTAACAGTTCACCTTGAGGCTATGGCATCATTCTAGTCGAATCTCAAGCCAACAAAACAGAGATGCTACCCCATTCTAGTTTTTCAATTGTCCCATGACAAAGCATGCTAAGTCCATTTTCAGTATTCCTTTTAATGATAAACTTTGAGACATAGCCATTCTAGAGGGAGACACAGGTAAGATACTATTACATACAGGCTCAAAAACCCTAACCCTAGCAAATTCTACGGGCCCAAACCTCTTAAAACCTCTGACCTTAACAATCACACAAAAGAAGAAAAAAAAAAAAAGGAAGAAGGAGGAGGAGGAGGAGGAATATCAATGATGCAATTTCAGCCGTAAAAACAGATACACCAGCTCGATTTAGCTGCAACCAACTTCCCCATATAAACCCACCTTAAGCTTACTTCTCCTCTCAATATATACTAATTAAGTAAGCATAGATACAATCCTAAGATAAGGCAAAAATAACAAAATGCCAGGAAAGGAAATGAAGCATACCAATTGCGACCTAGAACTTCCTCAGCACGGTAGCCGGTGACCATCTCGAAGACAGTATTGACATAAATGATAGGATAATCAGGTTCGAGAGCATCGGCGACGACGAAGCCACAAGGTGCGGTGTGAAGCAAACTTTCCACGGGGAAAGGAAGTGGGCCGCCGTCGGTGAGCATAAACCCTTCTTCCTCATCCCCACTCAGATCCGAATTGCTATCCCACTCCATTCCAGTTCCAGTCTCTCTGTTTCACTCTGTCTCTGTGCCTCTCTCTATTTTTCTCCTCTTCAACCCATATTATATTTAGAAAAAAAAAAAAAAAAAAGAAACAGTCCAAAATTGGCAATCCGATAATTTGAGTATGAGAGTTGTTAGGATGGGAGGGGGTTGTGTGATACGAGGGGTTCTGGGTAAGAAGCAGACGTGTGGTGTGTGGTTTGGTGGTTGTTTGGGTATGGGGTTAAGGAAAGGAAGGTGATTTGATTTTTTATGTGTGGGTAATGGGTAATATCAAGTCGGGATGGGAGATTGGGGGTTCATGCGGATTATCACGTGCAGGATTTTGATATTTTCGAAGAAGTAAGGTGGGTTACGTTACGTTACGGTGGTCGCGCACATTTTGTGACTACGCGAACTTTCTACTCCTTCCTATGGATGG
Organism: Combretum micranthum; assembly: GCA_024138025.1. Taxonomy (NCBI): domain Eukaryota; kingdom Viridiplantae; phylum Streptophyta; class Magnoliopsida; order Myrtales; family Combretaceae; genus Combretum; species Combretum micranthum. Next base: position 175,483 of record JAMXBD010000619.1, read on the forward strand.
AGGGATGGATGGACGGGCTGATTAGGATCGACATCGACTTCTGCCGTTTTCAGAATTTGGATGGATAGTATTAGACTCGATCCATGTGGCTACGGTTGGAAAAAATTTGGAGGGGTTTCTCGACCCAATTGTGCTGTTAATGTTTGTCTATAAAGTAAGCTTTACTGGGATCAAGCAAGTAGGGATTTCCTCAAGGGCTCGTACTTTTCTCCACTTATTTGTTTGTAATACCCTTAAATAAAAAAAATCAAATTTATAATTTATTTAATACTATAATTAGTTTTTTCCTTTAAATACTTGATCAAAATAATAATAAACAAATGAAAATTCCATTGAATTTCTATTTAATTTCTTCGTATTGATGGTCAATTATGAAACATGAACTTTTCAAGCCCAATTTTACTCATTACTCACCTAAGCCCGACACGTTGAACCTAGGCCCAACTATTTTGATTTATCTCCAATCTTTAGAAAAATCCAGCTCCTCACAACTACCAATGGCTCCATTAGGAGACATGTTGGACTGGATTAGTGGCCTAATCTTCACATCCATGATAACCATCATCAACACTCTTCTCCTCTCTTCACGATTTCACAATGCAAGTAATAGCTAGGAGCTCATCACCTAATCCTCACATCCACAATAATCATAACCAACTCTCTCTCTCCCTCCCTCCCTCCCCCACCCCCTCACCACCGTCTCCAACGAAAAAAATGATTTCACGATGCAAGTAATAGCTAAGAACTCATCTCCTATAAATATCTCCCCCATATATCACTAAAGACAAGTATGTTACTCCAATGACCCTAATATCTCTTAAATTCTATACTTTTAAGATGCAATCTGATGTAAGCATCAAAGTGGTGATGTGAAATAATACCCTGACACACTATTGATCATAATTTATTTTATAGGCATAATTCATCATTCAAGCCCAATGCTCATTTCCTCCTCTACCAAATTTAAACTAACAACATTTGGTGTTATCTAAGAGAATAACTCCTTAAGTAGTTCCCTTTTTTTACTTTATTTTTCAAAAACCCATATGGTCCATGTAAGCCCCGAAAATTTTCAGTAAATAATTCCAAAATAAACATCGAAAATAAACTCTAAAAATGACTTCAAGTTAAAATCGAACTTCAACTAGCACTAAATCACGAACGAATCTAGAAATTTCTTAATCTTGAGAAAATGAGAATCCTTAAAAATAAAATAAGAACTCAACAATCTTTAAATCTAAAACCACTACGTATGACAAATTATATACATAACTCTGACTTATAAAATCGGGTAATATAGAACTCAAAAGCAAATTATTGAAAAGTATATAACGATTAACCTTCGGAAATAAAACCCAATTCAAGAATTCTGAAAACGTAAGAGGTATTAAATACTTACAAAAATAAAATTTAAAATAAATTTATCAAACTAAATCTGATGTATAAACATAAAACATCAGTTTTCAAATTGACAAAGAAGTAAACCAGAAAATCACCCGGAAACCCTAAATGGAATATAATAGTGTAAGTCTGGCAATCTCACGCTCTTAACTCTAGAGGTCGAGGTGTAGTTTAAGTGTGTAGAGTAACTCGTAGTAATATAAGGTCGCTTAAAAATATCATATTGGTAAATTTTTTACCTATTTTGAACCCTTTTAGGTACAGACTTGAAAAGCGTGTCCCAGAGTTCGAGATATTAAAAATATACCATTAATATCATTAGACTCGTATTTTCATAAGGATTTCAAAAATATCAGTTTTATACTTTTTCGATAACTAGAAATATCATATTTTTGTGATTATATTCGTATTTCTTTACTATCAGTAATTAACTAGTCTTTTGCACTATTCACTACTATTCATTACACAATTTTACTACTCTTATAAACTCTTATTTTTTTATAAATATTTTATATATCATAGAAAATTCTGTTTTTCCAAAATTTAGTTCCTTTCGGGTTTTTACGGGATCAGTTTCCGTTTAAGACCCAATACTAAAAATAAAATAAATTAATTTAATAATTGAAAAATATTTTTATTTTAATAAAATAATTTTTTAGAATTTTTTGGGTTATAAAAATATCAATTATAGCTCATATTCGCGTATTTTGATCATACCGGTAACTTATTTGATAATTCATTAAAATAAATTAATTAATTATCTTATTTTGATTATGAAAATTTTGCTACAAAAAATTGGAATTCTTTTTCTATTTTTTTCTTATTTTCTATTTATTTATGAAGAAAGTACTTTTACAAACCCATACCTTTAGTACATCTTTCACACATCACTTCTTTTTCACTTCAATCTTTCTACACTTCACTCATCACTTCATGGCAGATTTTTTACCTTCTTTTGGCTGCCTTTTGTCCTTTGAAACCCTCCAAAATTAATTAAAATATCCCTCTTTCAATCCTTCTTCAAGAAGCTACACATATCATTAATTACACATTACAATTTCAAGTTAAAAACTAACTAAATTCCCTCCCTCTCTCCTCTTCATTTCATGCCAACCATGAGGAAATAATTGCTGCCCATTTCTTTTTTTTTTTTTTTACTTTATTAAAGTGTCTTTAAACTCATTCTATCTTTCTCTCTCATTCACACATTAACCCTTTGTCATTCCTTACATTTTTCCTCTTTTTCTCTCTTCATTTGTTCTTGTTCTTGTAAGAACACTTGTTGCCCCTATTCTTTATTGGAGTTCCCACACATATTTCTTCAAGATTCTTTGGTAAAACTCTTATTCCAAGTTTCCATAGTTGATGTAGGTTGAGTATAGTGAGAGTTTCATGCATTAAAGGACCTTCCATAAGCTTAAAAGTTAAGGATGATGATGCCAAAATGAAACATTTATCTTACTCATGATTATTCTCTTGTATTATTATTATTTTCTTGCTAAAAGTAGTTATATTTTATAAATCTAACTTTTATGTAACTTTGATTATGTTAATGTTTAGTTCTACGAGTTTATAGTTTACTACCATGGATTTCTTTTATATTTATGTTCATAGAAAGTGTAGATCTTGGTTTTCAACTCAAACAAAAATGGTCAAATTCGTATCTAGGCAAGACCCATATTTAAAAACTACTTTTCAAGTATCAAAATGGAATTTTTACTTGAAATAATGAAGGCTTAATAGGTATATATTATCAAGACTTCATTTTATATGGTTCAAAGGTGATTTTCAAAGATTATTTTTCAAAACAAAAATCTATTTTCGGATCTAGACAAAGGCATAACTTAAAAACATGTTTTCCAACTCAAAAATGAAGTTTTTTCAAGATATGGAAGGCTCTTAAGATAGAATATGTAAGGGATGAATTTTCATAAGTTTAGATGGATTTTATCAAAAGATATGTCCAAAAACAAATTTTGTAAATTCGGATCTCAACCAAGACCAATTTTGAAAACCCATTTTTCAACACCAAAATGAATGATTTGTTTAAAAAATGAAAAGCTTATTATGGAATAGGTATCAATAGGAAATGTTTTTGATAAGTAAATGGTAGATCTACTAATAGAGATTCTCAAAATAGGAAGAGATTACAAAATATAAAATTTAAGTTTTATCCTAACCTTGTGAAATTCGGATGGTTTCAAGACCATGCTTTAAAAACCCTTTTATCAACTCCAAAACTTGTGTTTTATATGAAAAAAGAAGAGCATAGGTCAGAGATATCATCTAATAAAGATTGTTATAAGTTAAGATGAGATTTGCTAAGAAAAACATGTAGAACAAGGTGTAGAAATAAAGTAGGAAAATTTGAGTTGTTTGTCATTTTAAGAAATTCGTAATAATGGGGTAATGGTATGAAAACCCCTATTTTTCAAACTCAAAATGAAAGTTTTATTAAAGAAATGAAGTCTTTAGTGGCTAGGTATGGTTGAGCCTTAAGTTTCTAAGTATCAAATGAGTTTACTTAAAGGAATCACCACCAAAAATAATTTTTACAAAATTCGGATTTTGGGATGAACCATATTTAAAAACATGTTTACAAAGTGTAAAATGAAAATTTTTATTGAAAAACAAAGGCCTTAAGGAATATACATAATGAGGACTTAATTTTAACAAGAATAAATGAATTTTATCAAGGAATTTTTCTAAAAATAAGTGGGAATTGTCAAGAATACAAGATTAGCCTTTCTAAGTGGATTTTTTATAAAGTCTTACAATGAAAAAGTTTTCTAAAAATTTATTTATTCAATATCATCAAGAACATGTATATATATATCTCATGACATATCATTTATGATAGTAACTTGTTCATATTACATGTATGCTTGCTTTGGATAGTAGAAACTTCATGAACTTTCACAAAATCAATTTTCTAAAATTGCTTTCGCTACTGCTCTGAACTTATTAGATCTTTTTGAAGCTTCAAAGTTTTCAAAACTTAAATATGATATTAGAAATAGATAGATCTTTCGAAGTAGATAGAAATCGGTATATAATTTGCTAAATTCCGAGTTAAAAGGACCAAGTTATAGCCATTTTAAGTTGGAATTCCCGCGTAGGATGAGCATTATGAATTTGATAGTTTGTATGAGATAGAATGGATTAGTTTTGAGTTGAAATACTCATCTGAGTATTTCTTTCCTTAGGTGTCTTTGCTTTCGAGGATTCGTTGCCACTCGACTATTACGATTAAAAGACCAGAGTCCAATGGACATGTGAGTTTTCCTCTTATTTTGATATCTTGCTTGTGCTTGTAGCTAGTTATATTAGAATTATAAGAACAAGATAAAAACCGATATGAATGGAGATGGGATAGATGATGAGACTTTGATATATGTATGCCAAAGAATACTAAAGCATATCGAAACCATGATTCGATTGGATAACTGCACTGTTCATATTATTTTTGTTAATGTGTATGATATTGGTCGGTCGCTCTAAAGAATGTATGAATAATTTGACCTAAGCAAAAATAAATTGGTCATGCATCGCATCGGTCAAGTTGCATTTGGTAGCGTGCTACTCCTACGCAGGTCAATCGGTATGGTCCAAGGACTCGTTTGGAGAATGAGACCTGGTATCAGAGTTCATTCATAGGGAACTAAGGCACACCGGGGATGCATCTCATGTATGAGCCTAGCCAAGTCGAGTGCTATAAGGCTGGAGGGCTTGAGGACTAGCAGCAGTTGTGTAGACTTTCAATACCATCCCTAACCCTAGATACGAAGGGCATAAATCCATTATGTGTATGGGTTTCGGATACCTATACTTAATTGTCTGCTCACGTGTTTGTTCATGCATAGCATATGGATGATTTATAACTTGCTTGTTATGGTTCGAAATTAAGGGAACTCTCATTAAGCTAGTGTAGCTTATACCCCACTAGATGTTTGAATAAACAAGTTGACAGAGAATGCTACCTGGGGACCGAGATGGTTGAAGCCGATGACTTCGGAATTCCGGCAGAAAGTAAGAATACTTGAAGATATTAGATAGGTCTTGTGAATTGCTTTGTAATAGTTTTATGTAGTGAAATCTTTTAATGAATTGTAATTGAAGTACAATGAATCATATTTCCTTTACATTGTTTTTCAAGTTGTATCAATATAAAATGTATTACTCCGATGTGTCTTCTTCATATGTTAAACACCTTGTACATAGTATGGAAGCCTTCGCGTGACTAAGGTGGCCATTCCTAGACTTTAGTATTATGTATGACGGACTGCCACGTTTAGGGTATCCTTCGGGGCGTGATAGTCCCGACTAAGCAATCAAGAGGAGAGAGGAGGATCGATTGTTGTTTAAAATTTTCAAAAATAAACCTTTATATGCAAATTTCCCTTCAAGTTTACTTAGTGTGATGATATGATAACATTAAGTAAACAAATATAAACAACAAATAAAGTAAACTACAATAAAATAAATAAGTCTAAGATTTATAAAGGTTCCTCCTTATGAGTCAATCATCTCCTCCAGCTCCACTGCCGGAGATTTAGTTTTGTTCCACAAATCAAAAAATACAAAATGAGAGATTACATCTACTAATCACTCTTTCTCTATCTCACTCATTCGGCTAAACATGGGTTGCAAGATAAAGATGTGATCTTCTCATTATCACCCAATCTACCTCTCAACAAAAGAGTAGAAAAATCCTTAAAGTGAGTATCAATTGAAACTCTCAAGTTTAAGCTTAAGTATAGTAAGAGTTTAGGAAGAAAAAGTTTAAGTGCAGGATGCTTCTGACAGAGCTTCTCATCGAATAACTATGGTACTTCTTAAATATAAATGGTGAAACTCTAATCACAGAAGCACCTTTTGATGTAATGGCTTGAAGTTCGTCGGAACAACAAAGTTAATCATACCTTGGGCAGAGCAATTGCAAGACGGGTGACTTCCTAGGAAGCGCTGGTACCAAAGGATAAAATTGTGTGGTGTATAGCCAAACTAGATAATACCTCGGTAGGCATAATTCCAGGGCGTTACAAGTGGTACTAGAGTAATTCATCATGCAGAAGTAGAGGAGTGTCTTCCATGCTAGTATGATTCTGGATTTGTGTAACGAAACTAACGATAAGTGGAGGAGTATGTGATACCCCTCAAATATAAATAGTGGAACTCTAATCATAGAGGTACCTTTTGATGTAATAACTTAGAATTCATCGGAACTCCAAAGTTATGCGTGTTTTAGGTAGAACAATCCCAAAATTGATGACCTCTTGGGAAACGTTGGTACCAAAAGATAAAACCGTGCGGCGTATGGCTAAAGCAGATAATATCTTGGTGGGCAAAGTTCCAGAGCATTACAATAACAATAAGCATAAATTAGCTTTAAATTTTCGAGCTTATAAGATATGTCATGATTGTTTTTTAATTCCAAGCACTTTTATATCTTGGATATAACAATAGTAAGATAAAATAAGAATAGTCGTTTTTCTCCTTGAATATCCAAAGTAGACATTGTCGATAAGCTTTACATGATTTATGGAAAAATATCTCCTGGTTTTGAGGAATTTGAATTCGAACATTGAAGATGAAATATATCTATCTTGGCCCTTTTGATATGTCGACGGCAACTGTTGTAAAAATCTTTCATACTCATGACTAATATGAATAGCACCATCTCTTGGACACACTCAAAATTATTGAAAATTAAATAATCTCAATAAGATATATTCTATTGTGACATGGATTCATCAAGCCATATCTTTTTTATCTCCAACTGATCACATTTTTTGTAAAAACAAACAACAAATTGAATGTTTCTTTATATGATTATTGAGGCTCTATTTATATATGTCTTCATCCTATAAATAAAATCTGAATTTCTAAAAATCTTGAATTTGTAATATTGTATAAGTATCCAACTCATAAAATCCCCATGAATTTAATCCAACTTAGTGGATTACATTGGATGTATTACCCAAATGCATCTAACAAGTAGAGTTGGGTCTTCATTAAAACATCCAACTTATATTTCAAAAATAACTCCTGATAAATTTGTTTTGTAACTGTTCTAATTCAATAATGCTTTTGACAAACCTTCTAATCAACCTTCTAACAAAGCTTCTAATCACCTTATTTTTCTATTTTTTTAGACAAATTTGTTTAAGGTTATTCATTATAAATTTTGTATACTTAGTAAAACTATTAGATAGCTGCTTGTGTTGTGATGCATGTGGATCATTTTACAAAACATGAAGTCTATTAGATAGCTGTTTGTGTTGTGATGCATGTGGATCATTTTACAAAACATGAAGTCAAAGTATTTCAAAAATTTATAAAAAGCTAATAAGTTCTATTTAAATTCGGTTGCTATTTAGTGTGGTAAGTTGTTCTTCTTATTTAAAACCATTATAAAGACCACGAAGGTGAGGTTTTTGAAAATTTATAAAATTAATAGGTTCTATTCAACTTCAGAAGCAACTACCAACATCAAGCAAACGCACCTACCGAAGTAGAATAGAAAATATTGTGTCGTATTCTAAAGGATCGTTGGCATCTATCTTACTCACTTCTCATCTATTATCTAGCCAAATAAAATTTAGAAAGCCATGATAAAAGAAGAAGTTATCCTAAGGTTAGTGAAAATTTATAGATGTTTTTAGGGAAGACAGGTTTGTAAAAATGGAAGATGGAAGCTCAGGGTTTGCTTCACCAATTCTTTATCATGTGATTTCTTGACAAACTCAGACAAAGAGTTGTATGCTGGTGTATTTGTATTGTTGGAATCATTAAGGTAAACTAAAGCCTCTCTCAAGGTTAGTAGCTATAAGTCTAAACTAGATCACCGGAATCTCTTCACAAGTTATCAGCAGTTTAGACCCGCATAAAGCTTAAGAATCTTTTATTTTTAAAACCAACCTAATGAATTACAAAGTAATCGACGGAAAGTTTCACCATCCCTCTCTTAAGGCAATTATGAATAACTCCATTATAGCCACAAATCTATTCAAAAGAATGATCCCTCAGTCTATTCAGTTAAAATCAAACATGAATCTAAAAGGTGTACCACACATTTAGACCTATGAAAATAAGTTTAAGCTACTAAATATAAATACTCAGTCAATAGTTACTTTAAAGCGCATTTGAAATCACATGAATCAGAATTTGGGTTCACAAACCCTAAGTTATAGGAGATTATTTCTCTATGGATGCAAATATTAAGCATGGTTCTGAAGAAATAAAATGGAATTAATGAGGAATATTACAATTGAAGTTCAGAATTTTGCAAAAATACAAACAATGGGCTAAAATGATTTTACCTCGAAAACTTGAGATTTCTAAAGCAAGAAGAAATAATTCTTTTGCCTCAAAATTCTCTCTCTATACTACGTTAGGAAATTTATACTTTTTTTTTTACAACATACTAATCGCACGCCTATGCACTTTTGTTTATAACCTCCAGTACATAAATCATGATGATTTTATTCGCTGACATGATGGGTTCTTTATAATTAAATTCATTCTCTACTCCCATGCACGTATTGTAAATGCTAGCTCATAAAGTTGCTTGTCACATGGTAGGTTGAGCGCTCGAATATTGCATGAAAGTCAAGGATCAACCTAAGCTATGGCATTCTACTAAAATACTTGAGTTTTTGTCCATTCTTCAATCGAAGGGTAATTTAAATATGTCGCAGGCTCAAAACTTGAGCTCGACCTAAGTTGCACTTCTGAGCAAAAGTTTGATCTTCATCCAACATTTGTTGCAAGTCAAGTCTAGGGCTCGATAGCATAGTGTGACAAAAGCTGTCCTTCAAGTCTTGAGATCAATCACCTCAAAACATTCGTCGACAATCACGTCAAGGGCTCGATTCAGTGCTTGATAGGCCAATTTAGGGCTCGACAGGCATTTTTACAGGGCTCGATAGAAATCTATCTTTAAATTTTGCTATTATTTTACTTTAACTCTGATTCAAAACCCTTTGATTCAACTTTCTTTTATTTTCTTAGCTGAAAAATAATATTTAAACATTAAAAGCAATAGTCTCATAGGAATTTATCCAGTAATGCACCAAATTAAGCTCAAATTCTTATGAAAAGAATAGAGTGAAAAGGAGTTATCAGTTGCAATCACCGATATTAGGCAAGCATACCTACCAAAATAGTATAGAAAATACTTGGTCGTATTCCTTGAGGATCGTTAGTATCTACCTTATTCCCTTATCATCTATTATCTAGCTAAAGAAAATTTAGCAAAACATAATGAAAATAGAAGCTAAACGAAGGTTAATGCATATATACATGTTTTCAAGGTCAAATTAAGGATAAGTCTATAAAATGTAAGATGAGACTTAGGATTTGCTTCATCAATTCTTTATCATGTGATTTCTCAAATAAACTCAGAGAGTTTTTTACTAGTATATTTGCATCGTTGGACTCATGTGATAAGATCATATTTTATACAACTTGTTGATGTTCATAAGAGCTAGAATGGATATTTGTTTTGATTAAAATTCATGTTTCAAGACTAATTTGGACTAAGAAATCAAAACAAGAAATTTTGAAGTGGAAATTGGAAAAATTGAAGTATACGCCGGCATTTCAACATTCAAAGCCGCCGGCGTTCAGACGGCTTACACTCAAGGCCGCCGCTTACACTGCCAGCTTTGCCAGCCTTTAAATCAACCAACTTTACGCCGCCTCAAAGCTGCCGGCATAGAAGTTGAAGAGGCCAGCGTACATTGAAGGCCGGCAGCTCATAATGGAAAAGTCACCAGCTTTGAAGGAGTTATAATGTAAGCCGGCTTATAAGCCACCGGCGTTGAGGCTGTGTACATCAAGAATCAGAAGCGACATGAATACAACACTTGCTTGAAGGAAATTGAAGAGACAAATCTGTTGGAGTGTCTAGGCCGGTGTCAAAGTCGCTGGCTTTGGAGCAGCTTTCGTTATAAATTGGCAGAACCTTTCATTTCTCATCCAATACACCGGCTAGATCTACATCTAGGTCGCCGGCGTAGAAGCAGCCTACCTGTGTAACCGAAGTTGAAAGCTGCTAGTGCACTACCTGCGCAAAGGAGAAATTGAAGATACGCCGTCTGTAAGCCGCCGGCGTAGGATCCATAACTGCAGGCATACGAAGTGAAACAACAAATTTCATTTAATGTCTTGCACGAAATTTTTCCTATAAATGGGGGTTCTACCCCCCCTCCAACAATCATCCACAATCCACAAGCAGTAGCAAAGTAGTACACTTTATATAGAATTAGTCTAACATTTTCATAGAGATTTGTGAGAGAAATTTGGGAGCTTTCAAGAATTGTAATTGAAGATTATGATACTTGAATTGGTGATATCTAATCTCTTTCTTATGCAATTCATTACATTTATCTGAATTATTTGTTTATAATGGTATCAATTACATATTCTTATCTGATTTTTGAATCATCATCCATGAGTAGCTAAACATAGCTTTGTAGGAAGTGATGAAGTCCTAATTTTGCTAAAATGATTATTGAATTTATGTTATAGAATTGTTAGAATTATGGAATATTTGTATTGAATCCTAATTATCTATTTTATTTCTAACTGAAATTGAATTGATAAGAATTTTGATGATTTGGAAAAAGAATTGAGATTCATAGGAATTCATGAATTGAAATTAAACAACATTTGTGGAAACAATCAAGTTTGATTTTAATTTAGAAATTGTTCCATGTAGTTCATGCAATATTTTATTTTAATTTCTCACTAAGGAATTAAGAGAAGTTAATTTAGGATATTAGATAATCATATAATTGGAAAATTTATGATTATAAATTAGATTCCAATGATAATTTGTCTAGTGGAAGCTAATAGATTACTTTATGGTTAACTAAAGCTTTGTTTTGGTTTTTACAATTTCTTACAAATATCCATAATCCTAATTGTTCATATAATACAAATTCAATATGATTAGTAAAGATTAGGATGGATTCTTTTTCTTCCAACATTCATCTTATATAAATCTCTCACATTCTCATTTGCATTCATATAGATAGAATTAGTTAGCAATTGATCAATTTTGATTACCTAAATATTAGTATAAGCTAATACCAATCTAGCAGTTAATTTAGTCTCTGTGGGAACGATACTCTACTCATTCTATATTACTTGATCAAGACCCAGTATACTTACTGGTAGCATCTGAAATTTTATATACACTTTCCGCTCAAATCATCATGAAGGTAAGTTAAAGCCTCTCTTAAGGTCAGAAACTTTAGATCTAGATTAGACCACTAAAATCTCTTCACAAGTTATCAGCAATCTAAATCAGCATAAAGTTTAAGAATCCTTTGTTTGGAAACCCATTTAAAAAATATGACAACAAGTGACAAAAAGTTTCATCATCCTTCTCTCAAGGTAATTATGAGTAACTTCATTAGTAGCTTAGATCTATTCAAAAGAATGATCTCTCAATCTTTTCGGTTGAAATCATATATAGATCTAAAAGGTAAACCACACATTTATATCTATGAAATTAAATTCAAGCTACTAAATACAAATACCCAATCAAAAATTCAATTAAAAAGCGCATTTGAAATCACATAAATCAGTATTTGAATTCATAAAACCCTAAGTTTAGGAGATTACTTCTCCATATATTTGAACAATAAGCACAAACTCAAAAGAAATAATATGGAATTAAAGACGAATATTGTAATTTAAGTCCTAAATCTTGCAAATTACAAATAATTGGTTAAAATGATTTTACCTAAAAAACTTTGGGATTTCTTACAAGAAGAAATAGTTCATTTGCTTAAGATTTCTCTCTCTATTCTACGTTAAAAATATGTTATGTATGGTGTAATATACAAAGTAATTATAAGTGATAAGTATTCACAAGCTACCAGATATTAAGAAACCTATATATTGATGTTAAAAATAAGTTAAGGTTAATCAATTATGTGTTGAAACAGATTGGCATCGATTGGATCAAGTTTATTATTTTCTACAATGAAGGCCGACAGTTCTGATGAGGAAAGCCGCCGGCATAGGTTTTAAATTTGCTAGCGTACTCTGTAACAGATTGTACGCCGCCTCCTGGAGAATTTACGCAGCTGGCGTATAGATGGTGTAGGAAGGGAACAGTAGCGTTTTTCTTAACGCTGAGAGGAAAGCCGCCAACGTTCATTAGGTTTCTTCTCAACACCGACATGAAAGCCACCGGCGTAGGACAAAGATTTGCTGGCGTATGAAGGGAGAAATTGAATTCTGGAAATCAAAGCCCCGACGAACGCTGTCGGCGTTCGTGTGATTTTACCAGCGTATGGTGTAAGCCAGCAAGATCTAGAAGTAAGCTGCCGACGTAGGGCCGACGTATGACCAAATTTCTATAAATACGAGACGCGAAAAACATTTTCGACATATTTCTTTTATAATATTTTCTCCTTTGTATAAGAGAGTTTTGGAGTGTTCTTGGAGATTTATGCTTGGAAAATCATCGGGAGAATATTTTCTGATCCAAAGTAAGTAATCTTAACCTTTTCATTGGGATTCTATACAAATTTATACAAGTTTCTTAGGGTTTGGTTGAATTTTTATATGAAGGTTTTTGGAGAAAAACCCTAGCACGTGTAAGATCAGTGAATTGTTGAATGTGAGACAGGTTTTAACGATTCAAAATAGTAAGTAAATCTTCTCTATTATGGATTCCAACAAAATACGATCTAAACAATCCTTATATGTTCTTAATGTATTGCGAATTAGGGTTTTGGTGAAAATAATTGATGATTGTAGAGTTTTGTGCGGTTCCTTGTTATTCTTGAGGATAATTGTGGAGTTTGATCGGAATAGACAGTACAGATAACGGAGATTTCTTTTTAGGTTAGGATTTTTGGAGAATTCATGTTTGTTAAGGTATTTTGATAATGCGATCATGTCTGTTGATGTATATATATATACATTGTAACAGGACATTTGGAGTTTGTGAAACTGTTTTTGGTGTGGATATAGGAGATTGTGGAGTTTGGGTTGGCTTTGTTGTTGTTGGTATCAGGTTCTGAGGATTTGATTTAGATTCCTGAGATTTAGAAAGGTACGACCAATCCATTGTTTGATGTATGTGCTTGTAGATTAGAATTTTTGTGAATGGATGTAGGAACAGAATTCGCATAATGAACTTAATAAATATTCGGCTTTATAATTATCTATCTGGTTGTGGTTGGCTTTGACCAGTAGAGACCTGGCAGACAGTGATACTAGTGAGGCACCCTGATGATCTTAGTGTGAAGTTGTCCCGAGTGGACTCGTGCTAAGAAATGATTCTGGTAAAATTTAAGTGTTCAGGAATTAGGATGTTTAAGGAGTACCCACTCATCCATATATGTATATGATTACTTATTTTCAAAATCAGTTAGTTATTTTTAAAGTAGAGTTTGAGTTACTCTGAGTTCGGAATTTATGTATAACGGATTCTGAACTGTGTTGTTTTGTTGGACTAAAATAGATAATAAACTGTTGTATGCATTTAGTTTAGTTGCATTTATTTATACATGTTGTTTGTGCATAACCTTGCTTGAACTAGATTGGATGTTATTGTACTGGGCTTCGCCGCTCATTCTGTTATATTTCAGGTGCAGGTGATGATAGTGTGATATATGATCTATCAGGTTTTGATATCGTCTATGAGGATGGGGATGGCGTTAGCGGTCCTGACTACCCTGCTGATGACTGGTTGTATAGTCATAGATGATATAGGATGGATGAGAGAAGACTTTTTATGTCTGATTTATATTTTGTTCATTGAAATTTTAAGTTGTATTTGGAGTTTTCATGTGGTGACAATTTTAGGGCATGGTTTGACTTGTTGACCTGCAGTTATGTCAACAATGTCTAGTTTGTTGATTATGAAGATTATATTCTTATCATATGATTTATTTATGAGGACCACATGTCTTCTTTTATACCATGTGAGTTATTCAAGTGTTATTCAGGTTAATTGTGGAAATCATAGCCTTAGCGTGTCCTATTAAGAGAGGATATGTGACGGGTTGTAATGCCTTAGTTTAGGGCGTTACATATGGTATGGGTGTCTTATTGGGTGTCTGTGCACATTTTTAATAGGCTACATGTCACACATCGAGGGATACTCTAGACGTGGCAGTTCGCCGTACACAATATTAAATCCTAGGAATGACTTCCTTAGTCACACAAAGCCTTTCATATCATGCATAAGGCGTACAACACATCAGAGGGAATGCGTCGGAGTAATGTAATTTACTTTGATAACAATTGAATAACAATGTAGAGGAATACTTAATATTAAACATGGATAAGATCAATTATAATTCTTAGGGGCATACCCCCATGAATGTCTTTAGGACTTTACAAATACACTTCATAGAAATCTCTAAACAGTAACATATCATATATAACTCACAAAGAAATTACACGAAAGTAAATCCATCCTATGTTTCCCCTCCTTCCATAAGAGCTTCAAAGGTTTGAACATGATTTCTGTCACGCCCCGAGGGTACCCTAATAGCAGTAGACAAGTCTCACTTGAATACTATCACTAGATTACCTTCAGAGAACAACAGGTTTTCAAAACAACAGGATCTTTTAGTTGCTTGATAAGAAATGATAAATACATGTAAGAATTAAATTAGTGAATAAACATTATAGAACTATTACAAACCAAGTAGACTTCTTGAAGTTCACAACTGATACAATAGCACTAACTAATCTATTATAAGAAAACATAACCATTATTACCAAATATAACCATAGACTTCCAGCTCCTAAGCTTTTATCGGAGCCATACTCCTAGAAGTGACTAACTAGGGTCGTAGGGTAAACCTGAAAAGACTATTGGAGTATGAGCGAAACCATAGCTCAGTGAATAACCAGATATATTATACATCACACAAGTCATTAGCAAATCATATGCAATGTAAGCACTCAACCATATGCACAGATACAAGCTTGGATGATCTAGAATCCAAACAAGAAAAAGATTTACGCCCTTTTTTTAAGGGTTACAAAACCATTACTCCATGACCCATCTGCCCAGGAGAGACTAAGTTTACAGGAAAATTAACGATTTCTCGTTTTAGGGTTATCACTTTGAATATAATCAATTAAACTGACCATTTCCTGCATCCACCTTAGAAACTCCCTAAGTATTAATCATTTAATCTCTATATTTATATTTTTCTATTTAGATCTATATATAAAACAAGTTTCGGGTTTGAGATTTAGCTTTTCTTTTAATCATATCTTGAAGTATCAGTTCAAGATACGAAATCTCGTTTTTGGTACCATCTATGGTTAAAGAAGTTCTTTATTTGATTTCTAAATCCTTTATCTAACCGAATTCTAGGTATTGATCTATTCTTAGACTTTGATTAGAATCTAAGTCTATTAGCTAGTTCATACAATCTATTGTAAAGTCGTGTACTAGTATGGAAAATTTCTGGGGTTTACATTCTCCCCCCTTAAAATAAGCTTTGTCCTCAAAGCTTGAGCACATACCTGAATTTTCAAACAAATATGGATAGTTTTTCTTGATTTCCTCTTCCAATTCCCATGTAATTTCTTCTGTTCGGAGATCCCACAATACTTTGACATAATGAATTTCTTTATTCCTGAGAACTTGCACTTTCCGGTCCAATATTTTAACTGGATGCTTTTCGTAAGTAAAATTCTCCTTCAAATCAATTGGCTCCAAATCAACTACCTTATCTAGATCCGGTACATATCTTCTTAGAACCGATAATGGAAAACATTATGTATACCAAACAAATTGGGTGGCAATGCAAGACTGTACGCCAGGTTTCCAACTCTTTCTAATATTTCAAATGGTCCAATATACCTAGGATTTAACTTGCCTTTTGTTTGTCTACCATGAAGACTTTTGATTGGACTTATCTTTAAGTATACATGTTCTCCTTCATTAAATTCTAGTTCTCTTCTCTTCAAGTCTGTCCAGCTCTTTTGTCTATCATGCTGTAAGCCCCGGAAAATTTCAGTAAATAATTCCAAGATGAACTTTGAAAATAAACCCTAAAAATCACTCCACATTAAAACCGAACTTTGAACGAGTCCTAAAATATAAATGAAAGTAAGAATTCATTAATCTTGAGAAAAAAAAAAAAATAAAATAAGGACAACAAAAGTCCTTAAGTCCAAAAACCATTACGTAAGATGAACTGCTTACCTAATCTATAATTCATAAAAATCGGGATAAAAATAAAACACAGTTATAATTTGCTAAAAAGCAAGTTAATCCATAACATGACAATTTTAAGGATCAGGAAATCACCAAAGGCCAATTCCATAATTAGGCTTTGGCACGATTAAGAAAACTTTATCTGCCAATAATAAAATATAGACTTTGGAAATCCCCCAAACGACCAGACTAATAATCCTAAGAGACGGAAATCACAATAAAGCCCTCACGATCAAATCAAACTTCCAAGAATCATAGAACGAGTTAGAAATTGAAATCTCGTAATCTTAAGAAGGAAGAATTCAAGAAACAAAATAACAAATTAAATAATCCTTAAGTTGACTAATTGTTCATAAAACCTTAAATCGAAGCAAAATAAATTCGAAAACAAAACACTATGAAGATCCTTTTTCAAAGCAAATTATAAGAATCAAGATTTCCCCAAAATCATTCCAAAAATCGATAATTGACTCAAACTCAAGAAAATCATATCCGGTAACCATTACCGATATTACTCCGGATATAATAATTCAATTCAAGATTTCCGAAAGCAGTGAGAGATATTAAATACTTATAAAAATAAAATTTAAAATAAATTTCTCAAACTACATACGTTGTATAAATAGAAAATCTCAGTTTCCAACTTGGCAATACCTAAACCGGAAAGTCATCCGGAAACCCTAACCGGAATACAATAGCTTAAGTCCGGCAATCTAGCGCCCTTAACTCTAGAGGCCAAGAGGTAGTAAATAAGTAGAATAGCTCGTAGTAATATAAGTTTGTTCACAAATATCAGATTGGTAAATTTTTGACCTATCTCGAACCCGTTTGGATACAGACTTTGAAAAGCATGTCTCGGGACTCGAGATATCAAAAATATACCATTAGTACCGTTAGACTCGTAATTCCACGAGATTTCTAAATATATCAGTTATATAATTTTTCGGGTTATAAAAGTTACAGTTATAACCTTTTTACCGTATTTTCATTTCTACCGGTAATTGATTATTCTTTTGCACTATTCATTTCATTTCATTACACAATTTTATTATTTTTATAATGAATACCCGGATTTCCTAGTAATCAAGTAAACTTCGAAAACCAGAAAATGAAACCCTAAACCGGTTTAGTTTAAGCTTCGTGAGAAAGGCTTAGAAACCCAAATTCCGGCTTTTCCACGGTTTCTAAATAAGAAACTTTTATAAGAAAATTAATTTTTGGATATAGTTCTTGATTATATTTCAAACCAAGAAAAGATCAGATTTTGAGAAAATTCCAACTCCGGGTCATCCCGAGACCCATTATAGAAAAGCGTGCCCCGGAACTAGAATTTCAAAAATTTCTTTATGAATACTCATTTGAATCGAAATAAAATAAGGATTTCAAAAATATATTTTTCATAATTTTCCGGCTTATGAAAAATACAGTTATAGCCTTTTTATTCGTATTCCATTACTACCGGAAATTAAATTGTCTTGTCAACTATTCACTACTATTCAAAAAGTACCACCTATACCACCTACACTACCTATTAGCCACCCTACAAGTCTAACTCTTACCATCAATCAAATCCTTTCCTTTCTTCCATAACTTTTATCCCTTCGCTTCATTTCAACTAATGACAAGTGATGCAAATCACATCAAAGTTAAATCAAGATGGAACAAAGCAAGCTCTCTCCCCCCCCCCCCCCCCCCCCTAAACTTCAAACCGGCGCCACTTGGACCCCCCTCCCATGCTCCTTTTGAATTTTTTCCTTATTCATTTAACCTAATTCCACTTCCTATATAAACTATCTTTTCTCTCTCTCTCCTCATTCTTTCACTTTCCAAAATTTACAAAGTGCAAAAGCTCTCTTTTCTTCCCCATTTTCTCTCTTGGCCGAAACATTTAGACTCCCCCACACACATTCACACAACTTCTATTTCCTCTTTTTATCTTCCAATCCACTTCAAGTAAGTAAAGTTCCATCCTTTCCACTTATAAAACTTTGTTATGGCTAAGTGATTTTTGGATATTTCAACTCTATGTCCCCATGATCTTTTAGTAGAGACAATGAGATATCAAAACAAAAATCCCGAACCATTACAAAGTGGATCTAACTTTTAAAGAAGCTTTCATACCAAAAGCTTGATGTTCCTTCAACAAAAAGCGTTTTTAAATAAAGATCTTTTATAAAAATATAGTTTTTATGTTTTCAAAACTCATTTAAGCACTTGATATAGTAGATCTATCATTTTACTACTCTTATTCATGTAGACATTTAAGATCTCATATTCATTTTGAGTTTATGTGCATTCATAGTTTTTAATGTTTTGTCTTAGTAAAAACCTTCCTAGTATGTAGATCTATGGTTAGATAAGTTAATAAAGTCAAAAAGGAAAACACTTTTCAAAATATGAACTTGTGTAAATTCGGATGACTTTGAAACCTAGGTTAAAAACACTTTTATCAACTTCTAAACATGTATTTTACAAGAGAAATGAAGCCTATGGGTAATAGATAATGTTTGGTAGTATTTTTCATGAGTCTAAATGAGATTTTTCTAAAGAAAATGTTGGAAACAAGAAATGAAGTCCAATAGAAGTTTTGAACTAAAAGTCATATAGATGAAATTCGTAATAATGTATGTAGGGTTAAAAACACTATTTTTCCAACTTCAAAAATGATATTTTCTTAAAAAATGAAGTCCTTAGGATATAGGTATAATAAATACTTAAAGTTTTAAGTACAAAATATATTTTTCCTAAAGGAATCAACTTGAAAATGGACTTTTGTAAATTCGGATTTTTGGAAACCCCTAGTAGAAGACCCACTTAAAAGTTTATAAATGAAGTTTTATTAAGAAATAAAGGCCTTAGGATATAACTAATATAAGGGTCAAAATTTTTAAACAAAGTAGAGTTTTTCTAAAGAAAATCCTTGTAAATGTAGTGTGGTCAAGTGTAGTAAATTCACTTACTAAACATTGGTATAAATGGTTTCTAAGAAAAGTTTTTTTTAAATTCTTTAAACAAAAAGTTTAAGAACATAGACTCATTAAGTTCACATCATGACATTCATGATAGGGAAAATCATTACCATTGCATTTAGTTCATTTTACACTTAGGAATCTCAATGCATTCATGAAAACCGCATTTTGGAATTGATACCCGCTGTACAGATCTGATCCCTCAATTCCGAGGCTTAGATATTTTCAAAACTTGATTTAAACTTCGTATTTAGAAAGCTCTTCCGAAGTAGATAGAAATCGATATAAAATTTGCGAGATTCCGAGTTAAAATGACCAAGTTATGGCCGTTTTAAGTTGGAATTCCCGCTTAGGACGCGAATTACGAATTTGATAAGTTCGTATGAAGTCGTTGGATTAGTTTGAGTTGAAATACTGATTAGAGTATTTCTTCCTTTTTAGGTTATCCCGAGTTCGACGATTCCCTACCACCGGATTATTATTACTAGAAGACCGGTGATCCAATGGCTGAGTGAGTTTTCTCCTTGTTTTGTTACCTTGATTGTGCTTGTAATTAGTCGCATTAGAATTTTAGGAACAAGATAAAAATCGATGTGAATGGGGATGGGATATATGATGAGACTGTGATGAATGTATGCCAAGGAATACTAAAGCATATCGAAACCACGATTTGATTGGATAACTGCACGGTTCTATTATTTATGTGTATGATATTGCCTGGTCACTCTAAAGAATGTATAAATATTTTGACCTAAGCAAAAAGTAATTGATCATGCATCGCATCAGACATATTGCATTTGGTAGCGTGCTACTCCTACGCAGGTCGATCGGTATGGTCCGAGGACTCGTTTGAGTATGAGACCCGGTGCCAGAGCTCATTCTGGGTACTAAGGCGCATGTGGATGCATCCTTGGATGAGCCTAGCCGAGTCGAGTGCTAAGAGCCAGGGCTTGGGGACTAGCAGCGGTCGTGTAGACTCAATACCATTCCTAACCCAAGATACGGAGGGCGTAAATCCGTTCTGTGTGTGGGTTCCGGTTACCCATGCATAATTGCTTGCTCACGTGTTTGTTCATGCATAGCATATGATTGATTAATAACTTGTTTGTTATGGTACGGAATTAAGGGAATTCTCACTAAGCTAGTGTAGCTTATACCCCAATAGTTGTTTAAATGAGCAGGTTATTCCAAAATGCTAAGTGGGGACCGAGATGGTTGAAGTCGAGAATGACTTCGGGATTCCGGCAAGATATGAGAATGCTTGAAGTTTTTGGCTAAGCTTTACGTTTTGCCTTGTAATAGTTTTATGTAGTGAAGTCTTGGGATGAATGTAATTGAAGTTTGATGATTTATATTTTGAAGTATAGTGTTTTGTATTTGGAGTATAGTGGATTGTATTTCCTTTACATTGTTACTCAATTGTATCAACATAAAATGTATCATTCCGATTTGTCTCCTTTATGTGTTAGACGCCTTGTACATAGTATGGAAGCCTTCGCGTGACTGAGGTGGTCATTCTTAGGCTTTAATATTGTGTACGGCGGACTGCCACATTTAGGGTACCCTTCGGGGCGTGACACATGCGCTGCTTTCATTCTTTGTTGTATTGTTGAAATCTTCTCAATTGTTTCTTGTACCAATTCAGGTCCAACTAATACTTTCTCTAAGTTATTCTAGAATAATGGTGATCGGCACTTTCTACCATATAAAGCTTCATAAGGTGGCATCCTTATGCTTGAATGGTAACTGTTATTGTATGCAAATTCCACTAGTGGTAAATGTTGGTCCCAATTTCCTTTGAATTCCATAATACATGCTCTTAACATATCCTCCAGTGTCTGAATAGTCCTTTCTGTTTGTCCATTAGTTTAAGGATGATAAGCTGTGCTAAATTTCAATTGGGTTCCCAAAGCTTTTTGTAATCCTTGCCAAAATCTGGAAACCAACCGTGGATCTTGATCTGATACTATACTAACAGGTATACCATGCAATCTCATAATCTCCTTCAAATATATTTGTGCCAATTTTTCTAATGGATATGTCATGTCAATTGGCAAGAAATGAGCTGATTGCGTGAGTCTATCCATAATAACCCAAACAACATCATGACCCGTACTTGTCTTAGGTAATGAGCACACAAAATCCATGGAAATTTGATCCCATTTCCATTCAGGTATTGGCAATGGTTTCAACAACCCGCCTGGTTTTTAGTGTTAAGCTTTTATCCTTTGACACACATCACATTTAGCAACAAATTCTGCAATATCCTTCTTCATTCCACTCCACCAATATGCACTTTTCAGCTCTTGGTATGTCTTTGTTTCTCCTGGGTGTATAGAATATCCAGAATAATGTGCTTCATACATTAACTCCTTCCTTAAGTTTTCATCACGTGGTACACACAATCTTTTATTCATTCTTAACACCTCTTCTTCATCCACATGAAAATCCTTGTACTTTCCTTGGGATATTCCTTGTTTAATCTCTTGCATTTCAATATCATCTTTCTGAGCTTCTTTAATCCGTTGAAGCAAATTAGGTTCCAAAATTAAGTTTCCTAATTCAACTTCCAAACCTTGCATTGAAAATTCCAAGTTTAATCTCTCAAATTCTCTGGTTCTTTTTGTTTCGTCAAAATTGAGGCTACTTCTCCATAACTCTTCCGACTCAATGCATCTGCCATGGCGTTCAGTTTACAGGATGATAGTTAATGGTAAGATCATAATCTTTAATCAATTCCAACCATCGTCTTTGTCTCATGTTCAATTCTTTTTGTGTAAATATATACTTCAAACTTTTGTGATCCTTATATATTTCACATTTCTATCCATACAAGTAGTGACGCCAAATCTTGAGTGCAAAAACAATAGCTGCTAATTCTAAATCATGAGTGGGGTAATTCATCTCATGCGGTTTTAATTGTCTAGAAGCATATGTTATTACTTTCCCATTTTGCATTAACACACATCATAAACCATTTCTGGATGCATCAATGTAGACAGTAAATAGATCCTTATTGGGCAGAACCAATATTGGTGCTGATATTAATCTTTTTTTCAGTTCTTGGAAACTTTGTTCATGTTGATCATTCCACTCAAATTTCTCATTCTTCCTGGTCAATTGTATCAAGGGTCGTGCAATTCTTGAGAAATCTTTCACAAATTTCTGATAATATCCTGCCAATCCCAAGAAACTCCTAACTTCTGTAACAGTTTCAGGTCTTTCCATTCCACAATAGATTTAACTTTTACGGGATCAACCGATATTCCTTCTTCAGAAATGATATGTCCAAGGAATGATATACTTCTAAGCCAAAATTCGCATTTAGATAATTTAGCATACAGCTTATTGTATCTCAGTATTTATGACACACTTCTCAAGTTCTCATCATGTTGTTCTTTAGTAGATGAATATACAAGTATATCATCTATGAAAACAATCACACAGATGTCCAGCAAAGGTCTAAAGATACGGTTCATCAGATCCATGAAAACTGCAGGTGCATTAGTTAGTCCAAATGGCATAACCAAAAATTCATAATGACCATACTTAGTTCGGAATGCAGTCTTTGGTATATCCTCTGCTTTAATTCGGATCTGATGATATCCTGACTTTAAATCAATTCGAGAAAATACCTTTGCTCCTCTCAACTGATCAAAGAGATCATCAATTCTAGGTAAAGGATATTTGTTCTTGATAGTCACTCTGTTTAATTCTCTATAATCAATACAGAGTCTCATTGAACCATCTTTCTTCTTCACAAACAATACTGGTGCTCTCCAAGGTGAAACACTAGGTCTGATAAATCCTTTATCCAACAATTCTTGTAATTGCACCTTTAATTCTTTTAATTCCGTAAGTGCCATGCGATAAGGAGCTTTTGATACTGATTCTATTCCAGGTATCAAATCAATTGAAAATTCCACTTCTCTGTGTGGGGGTAATCCAGGTAACTCGTCTGGAAATACGTCCGAGTATTCACACACTGTTCGAATGGTATGAACATCTAATACTTTGGATTCACCCTCAGTTGTTCCAAGAATATACCCGTTTAACTCCATATCTTCTTCATTTTCCACCTCAATTGCTGTTATTCTATTCCCGATTCCTTTGAGTATCTCACCCCTATACTCCTTTATTTCTCCTTGATTATTGACAAAAGATACCATTTTGAGATGGCAATTAACTTTTGCTTTTACAGTAGTTAACCAAACCATACCTAGAATAATATCATATTTTTGCATATCTATCATGATTAAATCAGCAATTGATTCTTGATTTCCAATCTTTAATGGACAACTCTTGATCATCTCCCGTGTTACTACTAAGTCTCCAGTTGGCGTAGTAACTCTCAATTCTTTACTCATGCTTTCGATTGGTAATCTTATACGCCTTGTTAACCCAGTATTTATGAAAGAATGCGTTGCTCCGTGTCAAACAAAGCATACGCAGTCTGATCTCCTACTTGAATTGATCCTATTTATCAATTATTAAATTCATTATTCAATTTATAAGGACTTCTATTGCTCATTTACTTGTGGTTGTGTCTAATAATTTTAGATAAACAATTATGTAATTACATACCTGCAATGAGTCCATATTCTTCGGGATCAACTTCCTCCTAAATATTTTCTTCATCTTCCTCTTCTATTTCCATATTCTCAACAGGATTTCCATACATGGCAAAAACTCTGGCCGTCGTACTGGCTTTATTGGCATGTCCATTTTTTGATCCTGAGACTCCAATCTTTCCTTTTGGCTGTGAAGATCCAGCTACTGCACTCACTTTCTGTGGACAGTTGGTTGCTATGTGCCCAACTTTGTTACATACATAACAAATTATAATATTTCTTTTTGGACAATTATTTGCCATGTGCCCGCTTTCTCCATAATAATAACATTTGTGTTGCAATTGTGGACAATCCTTTGGATAATGAAAACCCTTACATTTCCAACGTGTAACATTATTCTTCCCAATTACTCCTCCTTTGTTCACATTGAAAGGTTTAAAGAATTTAACCTTTTTAGGCACATAATTTGCCATAGAACCATCATACATTCTCTTCCCGAAAATGGTTCCTTTCTTCTTATACCTCTCAATTTCATACTTCCTTGCTCGTTCAATAATTCGAGCTTTTTCTATCATAGCTGCAAAGTTATTGACTTCAAATTCAGCAAGTCTCCTTTGAAAATGAGGCTCGAGTCCAGCCATGAAAGTTTGTCTCTTTAGCTCATCACTGTCCCGATAAGCATCTGGAGCAAACTGTAACAACCGATTAAACTCATGTTCGTACTCATCAATCGTCTTAGTTCTTTGCGTCAAATTCATCAAGTTAGTGCTATATTTTGCTTTTAGATTGCTTGGAAAATATTCCTTCAAAAATTCTCGTCTGAATACTTCCCAAGTAATTGGTTGTGGTAAACTTCTTTGTTTTGAATTCCACCATATTCTTGCTCTCAATCTTAGTAAATAAGTCCCATACGATACTTTCAGAGCTTCAAGTACTTAGAAAACATCAAGGGATTGTTCAATCTGAGCTAGCCAATCTTCAGCTTCTTCTGGCTTTCCCGGTAATCCTTCAAAGTATCTGTTGCATTTAATGAATTGTGGCAACAAATTCCTCTGAGGACGTAAAAGTGGTAGTGGTGGCAATTCTTGTTCATATCGAGGCGATCCTTATACCTCTGCAGCAGATTCATTTGGGTTTACTGGTCCATTTTCCTGAAATTTAACCGGTGGAGTATGCCTTTCATTTCCTCTAGGAGTTGGTGGAGGCATTGCTGGTGCCCTAGCAGGTGGTGCCACATTTGTTGCTTGAATATTTTGCAAAGCTTGCAAAATCAAGACATTTTGTTGTTGGAGACTTTGTAAGACATCCTCTAGTCGGTTTTGGGATGATGTAGGAGCATTTATTGGTAGATTTCCAGAAATCCTGGCGTTTCTACTTTTATTTCTTCCTCTTGGCATTCTATTAACATTAAACATGTTGTTTAGATTATATCATAATTCATCCTCACCAAAAGACATCAAAGTCATTCATATATATATATATATATATATATCTCACACATTTATATACATAACCAAAATACATATGAACTTATCGTGGTTAGTGTATTATGTACACATCAAAAAGGGCACTACCACTATAGTCATCTAAAGGTACATGTACATCACCCTACATAACATATGCATATCATCAGAAGTCTATCGATATCACCCTAACCCTATTATGTCCTCATAAATAGATAATACATACATCATCATCATATTATACTAGACCAAACTCAAGGATAGGATAAAGACGACTCTTGCCCTTCTCCTGAGGACCTAAATGAGGGTAATCATCCTCTCCATCTGAACTGTTGTCACTAATCTCAATCATTGTGTCTCTATCTCCTGGGGTGGCCAAAGTTAGATCTGTATCCATCACCCGAATACCTCTGGGTAGGCCTCAACTCACTCTCAGAACTAGGTGGTATATCTCTCTCAATCCACCCTCCATGTGCTGACCTGATCCATCTAGCATAATTATAATCAGAGACATGCTTTTCTGCCTCAATCCTTCGTCTCTTACCTTCTTTTTCATCTAGCAATTCCGTTGTTATACTTCTTTTATGAACAATAGTCGGAACCGACTCCTGTACCACTCTATCCTACAGAGAAGAAGGACGCTAGAACTCACCTGTTATCTCAGGTATAATAGGAGGTTTCCTCATCAAAATGCGTCTAGAATAGCTGCATCTGCTAACCTGTGCAAGCATTTGATCATCATCATAAGCTGCATCACCTCTCACCCGGGTATGATCATTTCTAATATCATGGGCATAAACTGCTCATCTCCCAATAGATACCCATACTCTAAAATCTGGAGGCTCTGGTCTCACAGATCTGGATGAGACTATGAATACTATATTATCAATTTCCAAGCCACCTCCTTTCTGAACTACCAATCTCTCAAATCTATAGAGCATCTCTATAGCTTATCCATTATCTGGAAAAACCCGCTCCATCAGAAATAACTATTCTTTAAACAAATGCTGTAGTCCTCTTTTCCAGGTACTGAGAATCTCTTCTAAGGTTTTAGTAATCCCACATAAATAAGTCCTCTATCAGGACTCACAATCTGCGCCTGTAGTTGTCAATGTCTCCTCTTCCTGCATACTAAATATCTCCCATCTAATATGACATGTAGCAGGATTAGTCTACACACAATAAAATTTGCATGATTAATAATAATCACATATTTTATTCCTAATTGTGCAATGTACTCTACCCATGGCTACCCAACTACTTATTAGAGAGTGCTAATTAAATCTAAACTTACTACATTCACCAAATGTAATTCCTTCACATATTATCATTCTTATACTAGCAACCATGCTCTGATACCAACTAAATTCTGTCACGCCCCAAGGGTACCGTAGTAGCAGTAGACAAGTCTCACTTGAATACTATCACTAGAGTACCTTCAGAGAACAACAGGTTTTCAAAACAACAGATCTTTTAGTTGCTTGATAAGAAATGATAAATACATGTAAGAATTAAATTAGTGAATAAACATTACAGAACTATTACAAACCAAGTAGACTTCTTGAAGTTCACAACTGATACAATAGCACTAATTAATCTATTCTAAGAAAACATAACCATTATTCCCAAATATAACCATAGACTTCCAGCTCCTAAGCTCTTACCGGAGCCATACTCCTAGAAGTGACTAACCAGGGTCGTAGGGTAAACCTGAAAAGACTGTTGGAGTATGAGCGAAACCACAGTTCAGTGAATAACCAGACATATTATACATCACATAAGTCATTAGCAAATCATTGCAATGCAAGCACTCAACCATATGCACAGATACAAGCTTGGATGATCTAGAATCCAAACAGGAAAAAGATTTACGCCCTCTTTTTAAGGGTTGCAGAACCATTACTCCATGACCCATCTGCCCAGGAGAGACTAAGTTTACAGGAAAATCAACGATTTCTCGTTTTAGGGTTATCACTTTGAATATAATCAATTAAACTGACCATTTCTTGCATCCACCTTAGAAACTCCCTAAGTATTAATCATTTAATCTCTATATTATATTTTTATTTATTATTATATAAAACAAGTTTCGGGTTTGAGATTTAGCTTTTCTTTTAATCATATCTTGAAGTATCAGTTCAAGATACGAAATCTCGTTTTTGGTACCATCTAGGGTTAAAGAAGTTCTTTATTCGATTTCTAAATCCTTTATCTAACCAAATTCTAGGTATTGATCTATTCTTAGACTTTGATTAGAATCTAAGTCTATTAGCTAGTTTATACAATCTATTGTAAAAGTCGTGTACTAGTGTGGAAAATTTCTGGGGTTTACAATTTTCTTAATATTCCGATCTTCGAATGTAACCGTAAACATACCAATTTCAACAAAACCCTATGGCGGTGTAAGCTTACAACGAGCTTAGTGAGTTATTTCGCACTAGGATTTCAAACAAGTTTTATTAATTTTCACGCATATGTTATACATGTTATGCACAATCACATGATTACACAAATATATATGGCCCTTCCGATTCCTTATGTAGGAGTAGCAATCCTTATGATGTGACTTGACAGATGCAATATGTGTCCATTTAATTTATATTAAGGTTGATTATAATTATGGTAAACTTAAAGGTGATCAACCAATTATCATACACACATAAGTAACATGTAATATTAACGATATACTTAAACAATCATTTGTGGACTTCGATATGCTTAGCATCTATTGTCATACATACATAAAGGCATATACATATAAACCCATACCCCATACATGCCCATTTTATCTTGTAGATCTAGTGCAACTACCTACAAGCACAAGCAAGGTAACGAAATTTAGAGGAAAAACTCACTTGTCTATATAGTCTTCTTAGTCGTAGTAATCCCCAAGAAGGGAAATTTCATATTCTTCATCACCTAGAAAAAAGAAATACCCGGGATGAGTATATTATAAAATTTCTACTTAAACTTTTTAATTCTATTTGATTATTTTTGTCAAAATTCGGATTATGTAAAATTCCAACTTAAAATCGTCATAACTTGCTCATTTTAACTTGAAATTTTGCGTATAAGATGTCATTTTCTACCTACTCGAAAAGATCTATCTATTTCTAAGGTTATTTTGATCATTTGAAGTCATTTAGGTTCGATAAATGGGTCGGTACAGCTCTGGCACAAAATCAATTTGTAATTTTTCTCAATTCTATTTCATTCAAAAATTCTATAGCAAACACATAAATATTTATATAGTTCAAAAATTATTTTAATATATACATAGACTTATATTATATGCATGATTCTAGTATTGTTGTCTCAAAAATAAATTTGTAAACAATCATTTTGAAATATAGAGTTTTGTGAAGGCCATCCTTTGACTTGTGATTTAATTGATATATTGTGAACATGTGATTCAAAAATAAGAAAATAATAATCATAGTTCAATATATATTATGAATTCTCAAGGGTCTCATTTTTTAAAGGAGTTTTATCTAATAATTTATTTTACAAGACATGGTTTTATTAATTGGTGGCATGAAACTCTAAGTATATTTCCTTATAGAAAATTTCTTTAAGTTCGATTCCTAAACAAAGTTTTAATTCTTAGATTTTATAAATATGAAACTTAATTAAAGAAAATCATGACTTCACATTTTGAGTTTATGAATATTTTATTTTCATGATAAACTTCTTTTAACTAATTATCTTTCGAAACATGAACCTTTATGTGGTTGTGAGGAAAAACCATCCTAAGTTGTATAGAAAAATGTTTCAAGTTTTATCATATAAGGAAAATTAAGTAAATGACCGGTTCTAAACTTTTATGCTTATAATATTTCTTTCTTAATTCGAAATTTGTCAACACATGGACCTTTAGGGGTTGTTGGAAAAATCTTTAGTTTGCTACAAGTGAGTGTCTATTTATTATAACTATTATTTCCTTAATTTTATATAAAGAAAATAAATTTACTTCTTAAAACTTAGTTCCTTAAGTTGTATACTTATTTTTTTTCTAAGTGGATTTTAACTAGCGAGTGGATTTTAAACTTGAATTAGAAAAGTTGTTTGGTTTTTAGTGATTGTTAAAGTGTTGGTGATAATCTTATAAATAAGTTTTTAATAAAAGTTTGCATAATAAAAAATTATCAACATTAAGATTTTTATAATAAATTTTATTTTGGTAGTTTAAAAAGAGAGTGTGTAATGACACTATTTAATTAAATCTTAAGAGGTCTACAATATTAATACTTAAAGATTTATGATGAATTTGTCTAATTTTTTAAGAGAATTTGTTGAAGCAAAGTTTCTAAGTCTTAATAGGAATTTTTCCTGAGTAACAAAATTATTTTATTATAAAGAGTCTAGTCATATTGTTCTTTATTAAAAAAAGAAATCCTTTTATTTTATTTAAACAACAACGAGATAATCATGTATGAGTATGAACTTGTAGTCAAGTACCATGAACAAAATAATTCATATAAAAGATAAAAGACATAGCACATAATAAAAGTTAAGTATTGGGAAGTCTTAGCTTGTATCAAGACTTTCGAATTTAGACATGAGCAAGTCCTTTAAGAAAATAAGAAATCAAATAAGAAAATCATGGGAGTCTTAGATCTATTTCAAGGCTTCTCGAATTTAGATTATTGACAAGCCCAAAAAAACAAGAAAAATTATTTTGACTTGATGAAGACAAGTTTAAGATTAAAAAGACTAGTCTTAATATTGTAGATGCAGGGGTCCTTGCTGACAGTGGTTACGCACACATCGTACGGATCTCGCGCTTGGCAATTGACTTTGGAGTGCTACTGAGGAAATGACACTTGATAACGGGATGGCTTGGAGAGAATGACAGCGGAGGAGGAACAGGTAGTCTCAGTGTTTCAAATGCACAGGTGACAGGTAAAGAGCTTGAGTAGACCTCGTGCGTCAACCTTACAGTTCTTGAGTAGTTGGAGTAGAAATCATTTGAGTTGATTTATTTGCCTTATTTGTCATCTCTCTCCAGAAGTTGCAAATGAGGAGAAATGATTGAATATTTATAGGCACTTGGCATGGATGACGACCGTCATATCACCTTAGTGATTGATGGATGAGATGGAGTAAACTCAATTCATATTTATCCTGAATGAGCTCCTCATGGGCAAGGCCGGTAGTAATCTCCTGTATACAGGAGCCTATTTGAGAAAGGTTGGATGCGGTGGACCAGGCCAACGATCCCTGTTCCAAGCCTATCAAGCCAAATCTCCCCAAGCCATCCCAATATAATTGAGCCGGACTCGTTAGATCTTGCCACCTAGCCTACGAGTCAAGCCCAAATAAATAAATAATATTTATATCTATATTTTTTAAAGCCCTATTACAAATATAATAACACAAAATAAATAAATAAATTACAAAGCATGAATAAATAAAAATTATGTTAGTGAGCTTATATGCTCTAAGAAATATATATACGTAAATATATTTAGTAACATATAAGAGTTAGATTAGAGTAATAAATAATGCATAATATAACATCAATATAACAATAAAATTTTTGCATGAAAAAGAACAAAACATGAATATATCGTTATTTTTTTACTACCCATGAGTTCAAGAAACACATACTTTGGTCATGTTAAGTTACATAACATGAAGAATGTTTAGAAACATTTACCTAAGGTTATGTGAAGATGAAGGAAGAAAGAAAGCTTTGATAGTTGTATGAAGATGGTGATGGTGTAGGAAGAAGAGAAAGTTGGGAAAAAAATTTTGGGAGAGAAAAATTATAGAGAAAAGTTGAGAAATGATTTTGGTAAAGTTTTGTTATGGTAAAAGAAAAGTATGTAAGAAGTGAATGAGAGAAAGGGTATTTATAGATAAATGTGGATGGAATTAGGAGTTAACTAAATAAAAGAGAAAGAAAATGAAAATGAAATGGAGGGAAAGAGAGAGAGAAGTGGATAGCAAGGTGAAGGGAGGGAAAGAGAATGTGATAAAAAATTAATTTTAGTAATGGAAAGTAAGTAAAGTATAAGAGAAGTTAAGTAAAAAGTAAATGTAAGAAATAAATATATAGATTATAAAAAGTAGGTGATAAGAAAAAGTAGAGGTGGATGAATAGTGGAAATAGTATAATGAATATTATACTAGACAAATAAAATACTGGTCGTAATAAAAATACGCATAAATGGGCTATATAAGATATTTTTAAATTTCAAAAAAATTCAAAAATTGATATTTTTGGAATTCTCATATTTTTACGAGTCTAACGGTGTTATTGAGGTATTTTTACTGTTTGGTGCATCAGGACACGGTTTTCGAAATCTACTCTCGTTCGGGTCCAAGACGAACTAAATTTCGATGAATATGATATTTTAAGCTTTGCTATATTATTACGGACTATAACCTATTATTAAATTAATTTTATTGTTTACAGGTTTAGAGCGCAAGATTGCCGGATCTAAATTCACTAGATTTTGTTTTTGCTTTAGGTTAACTTTAGGATTCCTATTTAACTTCTGGCTTTTTAACTTATTTGTAAGATCGTAAAATTTTTGTTTTTTTACCATGTTATTTTTTTTGTTCAAAATTTATGTTTTACTTTTTTTATGATTTATTTAATATTTTTCAGTTCCTAGGATTGTTTAATCAAGTCTAGGTTTATGGGTTAACCTTGTTTGACTTTTGGTGGTAATTAAAATTTCTTATTCTAAAATTCATCGAAGGGTTTAAGGTTTAGTATTTTGTCGTTGAGTGTTATTTGGAGATATTGTCTTGATTTGCATGTTAGGGATCGGATAGATGATTCGTTTCACATATGGAGTTTGAGTCAAATGATTATTAAATTTATATACCAATATTTTTTCTTTTTTTTTTAAGGTTCTCTTTTTTCTTAAGGTTTGCAAAATTTTGTATTTTGACCTTGTTTAGAATTCTGTTTTAACTTGGGTCAGTTTTCAGAAACTTCGTTTCAGTATTTAATCATAGGATTAGTTTATAAGAATTTTGAAAAATTTAGGGGTTTACAGTACAAGCATAGAAAATCATGAGGATTTTATTTATTAATGTGGCAGATTCTTTATAATCAAATTCGTTTTTATGCTTACATGTGATAAACCTAAAATTTATATACTTTTCATCTATCATTTGATGCTTAATTGTGTTAATCTTTATAGAAATGTGAAGAATTGGTACTTTGATGTGTTGATTTATGTTGAATCAGATCATGGAGAACTTAGAGAATGAATCTTTGAAAGAATGAAGTATGAGCAAGAAATTGTCGAAAAACAGAGCAAACAGGGGCGAAAAGTAGAAGCAACATCGGCTTTGCAAAGCAACTACACCACCATCATTGCAGAGGTCTTCAATAAATGCCGGCAAATAGGCGTTTAGGGCAGTGTTGGGCATTACAGGGACAAAAATCTTAATGTTGGATTCAAATGCTAACAGTGTTCGTTTTGGGAATAGCGACTTCTACAGCATACATTTACACCGGAAAATGAGGATGTAATGCAGTCGGAGTTGACACCGGTGTTCGACTCCCACAGTTTAAGAATTCTTAACACTAGCTTCTACACTGCCAGTGTAGAATTTGTAATTGCTGGCATTTGATCTGGTAGTTAACAGACGTTGTGCGGTTAAAAAAATTTAAAATGTTTAAAAAGAGATGAGATCTAGAAGTTCAAAATGAAAAAAGGAGGAGGAGTTTTTAGATACAGGACATATCCTTAGAATAGAGAGTAGCTTAGAGAACTATATCATAGAATTAACTTCCAAAATCATTCTTTGATCCTAATTGGTTCCAGAATTTGTTCGTATAGTTGTTGATCATCATTGTGGGAAACTTTATACGGTTTCGTTCTGCTATTAATTCAAGTTTCTATGTTTAACATTATCTAAATATCTTATATTTAGATCATTATAAGTTTTGTTCATGATATTGATTTTATAAGTGTTCTTATTTCAATGTTAGGTTAAATTCTAATGGTGGGAATGTGATTAAATCCATTATTTGCTAAAACAATGGTTGAGTTATGTTATATGATTGTTAGAACCTTGCAATATTCATGTTGATTTCCTATAATGAGCCTTATATCTGAAAAGATTTTGGTTAATTAGAAGTCAGGTTACTCAAGAGAGAAATTTGATTTCATTGGAATTTATAAATGAGATTTAATATCAAAATGTGGAAGCTATATAGCTGATTTAGGAACTATCTTTGTGTTAAATGCAATGTATTTAAGTTGAATTCTCGCTAAGGGATTAGGGGAAAGTCAATTTAAGTCATTAGGCAATTAATGAATTAGGAGATTCTTTATTGTAATGTCGATTCCTTTGATATTCTGAGTAGCAAAAGCTACTGTGTTGTTTTAAGGTTAAAAGGATTTTTAAGAACTTCACAAAGAGGTTTTAATCTAGATAGCTCCACTTGAATATTCATGAGAACTAATTGTCAATATAACTTGATTTCGACTTGATTAGCAAAACTCGAATTTGATCCAAAGTCCACTATGGTGTAATATAGGTTTCTGTGATTAGGTAACATCTGAGTAGATTAATTACAATTAAGAAGTAGATAAAGTAGTGAAAGTAGGTAAAGTAGTGTTTTTGAAACAATTAAATTTAATTATTTCGCCTAAATATTAGTTAGAACTGATAATAGTTTAGTACTTAACCTTTCCTCATGGGAACGATACTCACTCATCCTTTTACTACTTGATTCGATCCAGTATACTTGCTGGTGAAATCGCTTTTATAAATATAAGATCATTTTAAAGCGGATCAAGTTTTTGGCGCCGTTGCTGGGAAAAGATTAATATTAAACAAATTTTGGTTCTATTAGTAATTTAGATGCACTTTACGGTTTGGTATGTTTTTTATTCTCTTTTCAGGTTTTATGCAAAGGAGTGGAAGTCTAGAACTTGTAACCATTGTTCCTGAGATTGAGCACACTTTGCGTTTATTGAGAAGAGTAAACAGAGTAATGGAGCAAGAACAAGCAGAAGCAATGGTAGAAGGTGATAATCATAACAATCAAATTCAAGCTCTTGCTAGAGCATTATGGGATTACATAGTACCAACTGTGTCTGGATTCCCTATCAGACGACCAACAGTTTAAGCCAACAATTTTGAGATTAAGCTTGGACTAATACAAATGGTCAAAGCTCATCAGTTTGGTGGATATCCAAATGAAACACCAGATGATCACATCGCCAAGTTCCTCCAGTTTTGCAACACCATTAAGATGAATGGTGTAACCGATGATGCGATTCGTTTGTAGCTTTTTCCTTTCTCATCGAGGGATAAAGCTTTGGCTTGGTTTAACTCGCTACCATAGGAGTCAATCAACAATTGGGCTGATTTGTCAAATAAGTTTCTAAGGAGATTTTTTCCACCAGCAAGGACAACTATGTTGAGAAATGAGATAACAAATTTCACCAAGTTCTATGGTGAATTTGTATGAAGCTTGGGAAAGATACAAGGAAGCGATCAGGAAGTGTCCTCATCATGGACTGCCCGACAATCTCCTCATAGAGATATTCTATTTGAGTTTAGATGAGACCTTAAGATCATTGGTTAATGTTGCTTCAGGGTGCATTGATGGGGAAGAGCTATGATGAAGCTAGCTCATTAATAGAATAAATGGCATCCAGTGCTCACAATTAGAGTTGTGAGAGGACTAAGTTAAAAGTAGTAGCTGTGTAGGATAATGAAGCAATGTCTCAACTTACAGCTTAGATTTCTGCTTTGACAACTCAGGTGAGTAAACTTACTACTTCAAATTCTATTACTCCTAGTCAAGTTTTGTGTTATGAAATTTGTTCAAGTCCACATCTTTTCAATGAATGTCCTTAAACTAACTTACCAGCTTCATCAAGTGGGGAGCAGATGAATAATGTTATAAATTACCCAAGAGGCAATCAAAGACCATTCTCAAATACATACAATCCAGGATGGGCTAATCACCCGAATTTCTCATGGAGGAATGAGAATAATGTTTATAGACCACCACCTGGATTTCAAAGACAAGGTCTGATGAGAAATGCTCTTCTACTACCCCAACATCAACAACAGAACCATCCTTCAATTGAAGATCTGATGAAAAAATTCATGCAAAAGATAGAGACGTTGATGAATAATCAACAAGCTACCGTTAGAGATCTTCAAGGACAGATAAGTCAGATTTCTCAACAAATCAATAGTAGACCATCAGGATCCTTACCTAGTAAGACTGAGGAGAATCTTAAAGGAGTGAATGCTATCACTTTAAGGAGTGGTAAGGAGGTGGAAATTCCTGATAGGAAGGTTGAAGAGAAGGAGGAGGTTCCATTGAAAGACAAGGGGAAGAGGAAATTAGAGGAACTGGTGCAAAGTTCACAATATGTGAAACCATATGTTCCTCTAGTTCCTTTTCCAGGAAGGTTAAAGCAACAAAAGCTTGATGAGCAGTTTGCCAAATTTTTGGATGTGTTTAAGAATCTCCAGATAAACATTCCATTCTTGGAAGCGATTCAGAGATGCCATCCTATGCCAAGTTCATTAAGGAATTGTTATCTAAGAAGAGGAGGATAGATGGAAGTAAACTGATTATTTTTACAAGAAAGTGCTCTATGATTCTACAGCAGAATTTGTCAAGCTTACCTACAAAGCAAAGAGATCAGGGAAGTTTCACTATTCCTTGCACCATTGGCAATATTCATTTTGATGAGTTTTAATAGACTCTGGTGCAAGTATAAATTTAATGTTGTACTCTATTTTTAGGAAACTAAGACTGGGAGAATGCAAGCAACATATGTTACCTTGCAACTTGTTAATAAGAGTATCAAATAACCGAAGGGTATTGTAGAGAATGTCCTGGTGAAGGTCGATAAATTCATATTTCCAGTTGACTTCATAGTCTTGGAAATGGAAGAAGATAGAGAGGTGCCCATGATCCTTGGTAGACCATTTTTTGCTATAAGTAAAGTGTTGATAGATGTTGAACAAGGTAAGCTTACTTTGCAAGGTATGGATGAACATGTTATTTTTAATGTGTATGATGCTATGAAGCATTTTGATGATAGTAGAACTTGTTTCACTATAGATACCATAGATGAGCTTATTTTTCATTTTGTAGATGAAGAAATAAAAATAGAAACTTTAGGGTCGGTTTTAAGAGATATTGAGGATTGGAGTGAGGATGAGGAGGAAGAAGTAAGTTTTGAGGAAGTGTTTGAAATTAGATTGAGGATGTACGAGGAGTTGGGAACAAGTGAGAAGAAACCAATTCCATCTTTGACACAACCTCCAACTCTAGAATTGAAACCATTGCCTGACCATTTAAGGTGTGCTTACTTAGGAAATGATGAAACTTTACCAGTTATTGTTTCATCATATTTGTCAAGTGACCAGGAGAATAAGCTGTTGGAAGTATTGAGGGAAAATAAAGAAGCAATTGGATGGATGATTGCTGATATCAAAGGAATTAGTCCTTTGATTTGTACTTATAGGATTTTGATGGAGGATGAGTGCAAACCTACAGTTCAACCACAAAGAAGATTGAACCCTACTCTTAAGGAAGTAGTGAAGAAAGAGGTACTCAAACTGTTGGATGTAGGAATTATCTACCCTATCTTAGATAGTAAGTGGGTTAGTCCTGTGCATGTTGTACCTAAGAAAGGTGGTATGACTGTAGTGAAGAATGAGTCAAATGAATTAATCCTTACTAGAACTGTGATTGGGTAAAGAGTACGTATTGACTATAGAAAGTTGAATAATGCCACCCGGAAAGACCATTTCCCACTCCCATTTATTGATCAGATGGTTGAAAAACTATCAGGGCATGCATATTACTGTTTTCTTGGTGGATATTCTAGATATAATCAAATCTATAGTGCTCCATATGATCAAGAAAAAACCACTTTTACATGTCCTTATGGCACTTTTGCCTTTAGGAGAATGCCCCTTAGCCTTTGCAATGCACCTGCTACATTTCAGAGGTGTATGTGGCTATTTTTTCTAATATGCTTAAAAATTTCATTGAGATATTTGTAACACCCTCAAATAAGGCATTACAACCACGTATCTCCTCTTATATAGGATACACAAAGGCTCTATTATCCACAATAAAACAATCATCACCTGTAAATACTCATAGGATATCTCATAGGATACGAAACCTGTTAAAACTAAAAACTCATACTTCATAAAACATAGACTCCTTATTCAAGAATAAAATTCAAGTTGACATCATAGTCAACAAATTCAACAGAAACTAAATACTGTTTACATTAAAAATCTTTTCATGTAAAACTAACAAAAGCATCCAACTACTATTCTAAATGATCAATCATGTCTTCTCTTAGAAATTTGATATATGAAGTCTAACTCTCGGCTGAGTAGTCAGGTCCACTATTGCCATCCCTGCTATCAAAGAATAAGTCATATCCGGAAAGATCATACACTATATCTTCTTCACCTGTACTTGAAATTTAAAAGAATGAGTGGCGACGCCCAGTATTATAACTCCAATAAAAAAAAAAAAAAACAAATGCATATGCACATACAATAGACAGGTAATTCATGCAACTTAAATTAATGCAAACAGTCATATTATTACTTTCTTAAGCCAACAAAACAACACAGTTCAGTATTAGGTTTACTCTAATCCTGAACTCGGAGTTACTCAGACCCCATTGAAAATCATACAACTCTTTGAAAATAATAATCATATACATATATGGATGAGTGGGTACTCCCCACACACCCCGAATCCAGAACACCTAATTCTACCGGAATCATATCAAGGCATGAGTCCACTAGGAACAACCTCACACCAAGATCATGAGGGTGCCTCACCAGTATCACTGTCTGCCAGGTCTTTACTGGTCAAAGCCAAGCACAACCAAGACATACAATTATTAAACTGAATAAAGATTAAATTTATTAAGAAATTCTGTTCCTACAAGCATTCAGTCAATACTAAACTTATAAGCAAAAACAACAAGCAAGGATTGGTCGTACCTTTCTTAGTTTCAGGAAATTCCAATTTGTATCTCCTAAAAATCCTTTATCGACAACACTCACAACCAAATATTTTGAATCTGTACAACACTTCAATCAATAATGACAATATAACAACAACCAAATCTCTAAATTCCTATCAACAACATACATATATAGAACATATAAGAACATGATATAAACAAACCCTAATGTAATACAACTCTCGAAATCCTAACCTGACAAAGAAATCACCAAGTTGCACCGTTTAACCCGATCAATCTTCCACAACAATTTACAGAACTCGATAATCCTCAAAAACCCTAATATTCATAACAACAAGAACAATCACATTCATATCAAGAATGAACCTTTATTGAATCTTTACGTTTAAAAGACTTTACTTACTTGCTTGGATCACCAAACCCGAATCTTTTCTCAAAATTTCGGATTCCACACAAAGCTAAGGTTTTTCTTCAAAAACTTTCATGAAAATCCATAAAACCCTAAGAAAGACTTATACAATTTCGTATTTAATCCATGAGAGAAGGTTAAAATCACTTACTTTGGATCAAAAACACCTTCCGGATGATTCTCTAAGCCTAGATCTTTAAGAACACTCCAAAACTCTTTTATACGAAGGAGAAACATGAATAAATGTTTCTATCAAAAATCGTTTTTCGTGTCTCGTATTTATATAAATTTAGTCATACGTCGGCCTTACGCTGTCGGTGTGCGTGTAGATCTTGCCGGCGTACACCCTATGCTGGCAAAATTTACACTAGCACTAGCAGCATTCATCGGGGCTTTGAATTCCCAGAACTTCGATCCTACCACATACGCCGGCAAATCCATGCCCTACGCCGACGGCGTTCCCAGTCGACGTTAAGATAAACCTTAGTATACACCGGCAGCATTCCATCTAGCATTAAAAAAAAACGCTACTGTTCCCTTCCTACGCGTCTTTATGCCGGTGGTGTAGATTCTCCAGGAGGCGGCATACAATCTGTCAAAAATTGTAGAAATCCGAACTTCAACATTTGTTCTACAACCAAACTTAAACCCTTACAATTTACTTGTTTTAACCTTAAACTCATCCTATATCATCTCATGATTCATAATTCATTATATTTCATCTTTATTTCTGTATATTACAATATTCATAGATGATTTCTCTATTTTTGGAAAATCTTTTGATGCATGTTTAGAAAATTTAGCTAATGTTTTAAAAAGATGCAAAGAGACCAACTTAATCTTAAATTGGGAGAAATGCCATTTTATGGTTAAAGAGGGAATAGTCTTGGGGCATAAAGTTTCTAAAAAAGGGATTGAGGTGGATAAAGCTAAGGTAGAAGTCATAGAGAAATTGCCACCACCTACAACCATAAAAGGAGTCATAAGTTTTTTAGGACACGTTGGCTTTTACAGGAGATTATGCGATAGGAGCAGTATTGGGACAAATGTGAGGTAAGATCTTTCATGTAATATACTATGCAAGTAGAACACTTAATGAGGCCCAAAGAAATTATGCAACCACTGAAAAAGAGCTTTTAGTTGTAAATTTTGCATGTGATAAGTTTAGGCCTTATCTGATTAGTTCTAAAGTCATAGTGTATACTGACCATGCTGCTTTGAGATATCTTTTTGCTAAAGCTGATGTTAAGCCTAGGTTAATTCATTGGATATTGCTATTGCAAGAGTTTGATTTAGAAATTAAGGATAAAAAGGGAACAAATAATGTTATACTGGATCAAATCAAGTAATGAAAGGATGAGTGAGTATTGTTCTAACGAGGAAAGGTTAAGTACTAAATTGTTATTAGTTCTAACTAATATTTAGGCAAAATAATTAAATTTAATTATTTCAGAAACACTGCTTTACCAGCTTTCACTATTTTATCTACTTCTTAATTGTAATTAATCTACTCAGATGTTACCTAATCACAGAAACCTATATTACACTATAGTGGGACTTTGGATCAAATCCGAGTTTTGCTAATCAAGTCGAAATCAAGTTATATTGACAATTAGATCTCACGAATATTCAAATGGAACTATCTAGATTAAAACCTCTTTGTGAAGTTCTTAAAAATCTTTTTAACCTTAAAACAACTTGGTAGCTTCCGCTACACAAAATATCAAAGGAATCAACATTACAATAAAGAATCTCCCGATTCATTAATTGCCTAATGACTTAAATTAACTTTCCCCTAATCCCTTAGCAAGAATTCAACTTAAATACATTGCATTTAACACAAAGATAGTTCCTAAATTAGATATAATGTCTCAGCTTCCACATTTTTATATTAAATCTCATTTACAAATTCCAATGAAATCAGATTTCTCTCCCGAGTAACCTAACTTCTAATTAACTAAAATCTTTTCAGATATAAGGCTCATTACAGGAAATCAACATGAATATTGCAAGGTTCTAACAATCATATAACATAACTCAACCATCATTTTAGCAAATAACGGATTTAATCACATTTCCACTATTAGAATTTAACCTAACAATGAAATAAGAACACTTATAGAATCGATATCATGAACAAAACTCATAATGATCTAAATATAAGATATTCAGATAATATTAAACATAGAAACTTGAATTAATAGTAGAAACAAACCGTACAAAGTTTCCCACAATGATGATCGAGAACTATACAAACAAATTCCGGAACAAATCATGATCAAAGAATGATTTTGGAACTTAATTCTATGATATCGTTCTCTAGGCTATACTCTATTCTAAGGATATGTCCTCTATCTAAAAACTCCTCCTCCTTTTTCTATTTTTTTTTTCTGAACTTCTAGATCTCATCTCTTTTTAAACATTTTAATTTTTTTTCAACCGTACGACGTCTGTTAATTGCCACATCAAACGCCGGCAATTACGAATTCTACACTGGCAGTGTAGAAGCCGGCATTAAGAATTCTTAAACTATGAGAGTCGAATGCCGGTATCAATGCCAGCTGCATTACATCCTTATTTGCCGGTGTAAATGCATGTTGCAGAAGGTGCTATTCCCAAAATGAATACCGGCATCATTTGAATCCTTCATTAAGATTTTTGTCCCTATGATGCCTAACACCACCACAAACGCCGATGGCATTTCCTTTAGATTTGCCGACGTTTATTGAAGACCTCTACAATGATGGCGGTGTAGTTGCTTTGCACAGCCAATATTGCTTCCACTTTTCGCCCTGTTTGCTCTGTTTTTCAACAATTTCTTGCTCATACTTCGTTCTTTCAAAGATTCATTCTCTAAGTTCTCCATGATCTGATTCGACATAAGTCAACACATCAAAGTACCAATTCTTCACATTTCTATAAATATTAACACAATTAAGCATCAAATGATAGATGAAAAGTGTATAAATTTTAGGTTTATCAACTTCCCCACACTTAAACTCTTGCTTGTCCTCAAGCAAAACAATTTAATTCAACATTGAAATCTGAAATAAAACATACACTTCTTTCTTTAACTTCACGACTTGCATTTCAGTGCCTACTGCTCAAACCAAACTTTTTTATGTAATTAACTTACTTTAATCAAAATTAAATAGCAAAACTAAACTAAACAAACTTTAATCCAAAAGTAAACACATAGTCCAAAAAGGAAAAATATCCATTTAAGCTTTACTAGATTTTTAGCCAAAATTCAATCATAGCAACACAAAATGAAAGCATGTGGTATCTATCTTTTCCTTAGATCTTTCCTTTATTAAAAGTTTTTTTCAATTGCTAAATTTGCATTCATAATCTTTATTCTCCTACAAACATTTTTCTCTTGGATTCAGAGGGGAAGATTTTTGCCTTCATCTTTTCTTTTCCTCTGGACGGGGTGTAGCCCGCTTCTTTTCAGCTCAATTGCCTTTCCACACTTATTGCTAGGGTGAGTTCCTAGAGTCGGCGCATCTGAGGCTCATCACCCAAGTGATCGGGTTTTGAAGAGACCCCTACAAACTCTCTCTCTCTTTAACATTATAGTATAGATATTCATGACTCAATTACCTAAGTCAATTGAGTAAAGGCTATGTTTGTTTCTATCTCGTAATAGAATGCTCCTAATTTAACACTTTTTATCAAGGATCACTAAGTTAAAAAGTCTCATC
This sequence comes from Combretum micranthum, assembly GCA_024138025.1. Taxonomy (NCBI): domain Eukaryota; kingdom Viridiplantae; phylum Streptophyta; class Magnoliopsida; order Myrtales; family Combretaceae; genus Combretum; species Combretum micranthum. Next base: position 218,185 of record JAMXBD010000619.1, read on the forward strand.
TTCCTCTTTCACTAAATGTTAAAAGGACTATATAAAAGCTAAAAATTTCTTAGAAGTAAACCTGTTTATTTTTCATAGTAAGACTCGATCAACTTTTAGAATTCTAATTCCTAAGCTAAACATAAGGTAAAATTATTTGTTAAAGATTTATCTACTTAATTTTAACTAAGTAAACCAATCACATGTGCTAGTGAGTAAGACATCTAAGCAAGTCATTTTACGATTTCAGATTTCTTAAAAAAAAAAAGGCCTTACATTTCTGCAACATATCCTGCTCATTAAGGATAAAATCTCCAAGTGTGAGTTTTTATAATTTGACTTCATATGTCAAAAAGTATTAAAAAAAATTCAACACATACATAAGAAGTCATAATACACTTTCATCTCTTATTTTTCATCCCTTCCCCACACTTAAAATTAAATAGTGCCCTCACTGTTTGTCATGCTCAAGAACTAGAAAGGATTGAAAAACAGAAATACGAGACGTGTTACTTCCCTAGTAGCCAATTCCATGGTCATAAACTAAAACCGAGCAGAACTGATAGAAAGTAACTTTGTCAAAAACCCTGTTCCACAAAACAAAAACAATCTAAAACAAAGAAAACAAGAAACACACAAAGAATATGTATAGATCTAGTCTCAGTGAAGTAAGTCTATCCAAAATGGGTCTTCAATTACATAAAAAAAAAAATCATAAACACAAAAAACAAAAGGAAAGCAAAGATAAGCTAGCAGGGACTCTAGCTTTCTAGTCTGAACGGGACTCGTCTTACTCAGAAGAAGTGATGTACTTTATCTTCTGTTCTACAGTTAAATTAAAATAGGAAATAGCATATTTGAGCACATTAATGAATGTGCTTCTGAATTTCTTGTTCTTCCTTTTCTCCTGTTTAAATTCTTCTTCAACTCTCTCATCTCAAACTCCAGCTTCTCAAATTTATCTCCAACTAATTAAGATGGAGACTGTGGAGGCGGTGGTGCTAATGACCTGATGGTCCTTCAGGTGGTTGAATTGGAGGCTGATTTTCTATAGCTTCAATTTCTTCTAACTGTTGTACTCCTGAGGTACTCTTACCAAACCCCATGACCTAAATGGGGTAGAAGAAATTCTTTTGCCAACAATTTTTCATCATTTATTGGTTCTTTGAACTTGCCCATACCTTTTAAAAGCTTAGTTATATACCTCCACAAAAAATTAAATTTGTTCGGGTATCACTAGCTTGCCTCCAACTTCAATGCCCATATCAACCTTGTACCCTGAAATGATACTGTACAGGTAAAACATATAAAAACTAGTCACTTTAATGTGACTAGTTTTCCTGCATGTCAATGTGTGGGCAATAATACGATGAAGTAATTTATGTTTAGTCCTTATATGTAGGCATAGTCAATTATTTGGTTAGTAAGATCATACCATATGGTTTGTCCTACTAACAACGAAAGAAGTTTTTCCATGATGTGAAATTTTATTTCTGGGATTAGTCGTGCTTATTTAAAAAATGTGCTGACCAAGTAATAAGGCGATGTGTGCCTGAGTCTGAGCAGTTTAGCATTATTGAACATTGTCATTCAAAAGAGGTAGGAGGTTATTTTGGAGTAGAGATGACAGCAGCTAAAGCGTTAGCTTGTGGATTTTATTGGCCCAAGTTGTTCAATGATTGTAGGAACTTTATTATGACTTATGCTCAATGCCAATGTTCAAGCAATATATTTAGGAGACATGAATTACCTTTAAATAATATTCTGGTGATAGAGCTTTTTGATGTATGGGGGATCGACTTTATGTGTCCTTTCCCTTCATCTTTTTCTAACAAATACATACTCGTGGTAGTGCATTATGTTTCTAATAGATCGAAGCTATTGCTTTGCAAACTAATGATGCCCGAGTAGTTGTAAAATTTTTGAAAAAGAACATATTCACCAGATTTGGGGTACAAAGAGCAATTATAAGTGATGGGGGTACGCATTTTTGTAATAAGCAATTTGACAAACTTTTGTCTAAATATGGAGTTGTCCATAAGGTAGCTACCCCCTATCATCCCTAAACAAGTGGACAGTTGAGATATCAAATAGGGAAATTAAAAGGATTTTAAAAAAACAATTAATGCATCACGAAAGGATTGGTCTTTAAAGCTAGATGATGCATCATGGGCATATAGAAACAACTTTTAAAACACCTATTGGAATGTCTCCTTACAAGTTCGTTTATGGTAAATCTTGTCATCTACTAGTAGAGCTTGAGCACTAGGCATATTGGGCCATAAAAGTCATAAATTTTGATGGAAAAGTTATAGGAGAGAAAAGAATGATTCAATTGAATCAAATGGATGAGTGGAGGAATGAAGCATATGAAAGCGCTTGCATTTACAAAGAGTGAGCAAAGAAACAGCATGATAGAAACATCTTGAAACAAGATTTTTAACCTGGACAAAGTGTTTTATTATACAATGCTCGTCTCAAGTTGTTTCCAGGGAAGTTAAAGTCAAGGTGGTCAGGACCACATATCATTACTTGAGCTTTTCCTTATGGTGCTGTTGAGTTGAAAACACATGATGACCGAACTTTTAAAGTTAATGGTCATTTACTCAAGCACTACTATGAAGGAGAAACTAAAGACAGTGAGACCACTATCTTGAGAAACAAGAACCAATGAAGTGAATGAAGGAAGTCGGGCTAAGCGACTATAAATCTAAGCACTGCATGGGAGATAACCCATGAAGATCTAGGTAAGTAGGTCGGTTTGTGTATAAATGAGTGTTTGTTTGTTTGTTTGTGTGTTGTGTTTGTGATTAGTAAGTACAGATCAAGTGAAGTTACTGTTGGAAAAGTATGTGTGCTATTGGACATTTAGAAGAAAGAGTAAGAAATGTAGCAGGAATTGCAGCAGAATTCAATATTGACATTTCGAAGTCGAACACCATCGGTGTTCGAGCCGGTATTGAAGAGGACAGAGGTAGAAAACTTTAACACCGGTGTCTAGGAGCATCAACGCCACCGGCATTAAAGCAAGGATGAAAGAAGCCAGAACCAAATTTCTTAACACCGGCAAATTAGGAACATACACCGCCGGCATTGCTTAAAGCGTAAAAGAGGTTAGTTCCAATTCTTAATGCCAGAAAATTTGTAAAATACGCTGCTAGTGTAGAGGCAGCGTAATTATTTGGAAAACTTTTCATTCACAATGAACGCTGGCATTTGATAAACGTACGCCACCGACGTACATGTTAGTTCCCCAGCGTTGGACCTGCAACTCGCATTTAAGTAGGTTTCCCTTGTCTCTCTCTATTCCATTATCACTCTCAAAATCTCTCATAATACTCTCGCACTCTCCCACTTTCTTTCACACACACTATGATGTTCAATCAATTGGTTGTGTGGATTGAAAAATACCATCACCCCATTGAAGTAAGGTATAGTTCTATCCTTTTGCTTTTTTTTTTTTTCATCTTCTTGCATGATTGTAGTGTAGATGAGGTGCTTTAGAGATTTTAGTGATTGGATGTGGAGGAAGGGATTTGCCTGATTGGATTGGTTATGCTGTTTGAGAAGTATGGATGATTGAATGCTGTTATTTGGAGTGTTGCATTAATATGTTGCATGATTGAAATTGCGAATGATTGTTGTTGAGTGGAGCTAGGGTTTCAAATTTTGATTAAAAAATTTGGGTCTAAAAAATTTGGGGCTTTTGCTTGTACAAGATTGGAAATACTTGAAAAAGTATTGATAAGTGTAAATTTGGAAATGTATGCCTTAAATGGCAAACAAATTGTTCAACTCAACTTAAGACCCAAAACAGATGAGAATTCTTAGTCTTTCAATGATACATATTTGTGAAACAATATTCAAACAAAATTTACCTTATGATTTCAAACTTCTTATTTTTGAAGTATTCTCATCTAACGTTCAAGTCTATGCTGCCAATGTAGTTCCAAACAGTACTAGTGTTGAATTTGGAATTAGTTGTACGAATTGTTTAACCCAATTCATATGTCTGAGATATATTGCTAATGTTTGATTTCGCTTATTTTAGACATATGATCTTGTTATAACATAATTGTCTTACAAATGATTGTTGGGTTAATGGCTGGTAGATAAGACTTATTCTAGACTTGAATAGATTGTTTCAATTTGATATTCATTTTAGAAATGGCTCCTAAAAAGAAACAAAAAACAGCAGACGATTCTTCTTCAAGGTCACAGGCTATAAATATTCTTTCTAGTCAACGATATGCTAAGGAGAAATTAAAGGAGATAGAGTTCATGAGCAATCACTATTTAGATTGGAGTGTGCTAGAAGAGTATGGAGTTGTAGAATCTATCAGAAATATGGTTCAAGATCCAAAGTGGTTTCAAGTGTTTAACTTAAGGGAACCAACATATAAGAATTTGACCATTGAGTTCCTCTCCACCATGAAGTATGAAACTGGTGAGGATGATGACGAGCCACCAAGAATTCTTTTCCAAGCTTTTGGGGAAATACAAACTATGCCACTGAGAAAAGTTAGGGTTTTCTTAGGATATTATCAAGATGAAACTGAAAACTCCAGGTTACCTATTGGATGGCCCGAGGATGTGCTCATGGAAAACTACTGGTTTGATTTTATTCATCCAAGAAGGGATCCTTATAAACCTTCTAAATCTTTGAATTCAACCTTTGCTCATCCTAAACATGAATTACTTCATCATATTATTGCCTACACACTGACATGCAGGAAAAATAGTCACAGTAAAGTGACTACTTTTGATATGTTTTACCTGTACAGTATCATTTCAGGGTACAAGGTTGATCTAGGCATTAAAGTTGTAAATTTTATTTGGAGGCAAGCTAATGACACCCGAACAAATTTAATTTTTTTTGTGGAGGGTATATAACTAAGCTTTTAAAAGGTATGGGCAAGTTTAAAGAACTAGTAAATGATAAAAAAATTGTTGGCAAAAGAATTTCTTCTACCCCATTTAGGTCATGAGGTTTGGTAAGAGTACCTCAGGGAGTGCAACAATTAGAAGAAATTGAAGCTATAGAAAATGAGCCTCCAATTCCACCAACTGAAGGACCATCCACGTCATCAGCACCACCGCCTCCACAGTCTTCATCTCAAGTTGGAGATGTCACACCCCATAGGGGTATCCTAAACATAACATTCCACCACATACTATATAAGACTCTCGAATTTCTATCCGAGCCCTTCGGGAGTCTTGTATAGATGTAAAGCGTCCCTTTACGATAATAGAATACTCTAATCAATGGAGTTAAGAAGTCTAATGTGGCATTCATTAGCCATAGATAATAAACCAAAACACATATATAAATTACAAGGTCTAAGGGGCATTCCCCCGTAAAATAATATTAAGTCCATTACAGTCATCCAGAGTCCTTTGGTTTCCAACGGAAGTCTAAATAAAATTGAAGTAAACTTCTAAGGGAAACTCCTAGCTCCGGTACCTGAGCTGTAGCCTGCCTTAGCCTAAGCCAAATGAATTCATGCTGTAACAAGTAAAAACTATATGGGTGTAAGCTAACTAGCTTAGTGAGTAAGAACTTCCATATCACAATTAAGACAAATCATTCAAGAAAGTGATTATTCAATCAAGTGAAATGCATCACACAAGTGGATTTAACAAACATATGACCAGCTGTAAATCATATGTGGATGGACTTGTGCCCTTCATCCCGGGTTAGCAGATTAACGAATCCTACGGTACGATGTCGTTTAAGCTCACGGTTAACTGAACAATAACTCGTTTTATGGATCACGATTAACCAACATATTCGTTTTATGAATCACGATTAATCAACATATTCGTTTTATGGATCACGATTAACTAACATATTCATTTTATGGATCACGGTTAACCAACATATTTGTTTTATGGATCATGAAAAACCAACAAATGCTAATGCTCCATCCCCATCTTGATATGAATGAGTTCAAAGTTACATTTAATGCCCAATAGTCAATTAATCCGATTCTTTTAGGTGACCAGACAATCTTCACATACAATCAATTATAGCTCCTCTCTATACAAACAATAAATTATCACCCGGCTTCGATATTCTTTAATTCCAACTTCACATATCAACATCAGTCAAATATAATTCCCAAATACCCCATCATGCATATTCATTTTTATCTTTGCCTAAGCAACTAATGCAACTATCATTACAATCACAAGTAATAATTGAAATCAGAAGTAATACTCACTCGGCCATGGTACGCCGGTCTCTTAATAGTAGTAGTCAGGTTGTAGGGTATCGTCGTGCTCGGGATCACCTACCAAATAAGAATAACCTAATAAGAATCTCATCACTTAACTAATTCAAACTATACATCTAGACTTTAAACAAAATCGTGATTCTCGCTATTTGCGGAAGTTCCAACTTAAAACGGCCATAACTTGGAATTTCGCAAACTTTATATCAATTTCTATCTACTTCGAAAGATCTATCTATTTCTAATATTATTTTTAAGTTTTGAAAACATTAATTTCATGGAACAGAGGGATCAGATCTGTTCTGTAACTTTTCTATTTCCGAAAAATTGTTTTGCATTTGGTAAAATATGTCTAGTTGATGATTCATGTATAGATGGAATATGAATGAATTCCTAGAATGAATGTAATGTAATGAGTTCAATATATGCATGATCTTGATGATTTTTGATAATGAACTTTTAAGAACTCCTAATTATTACAAGACTTCATAAAAGTCACTTCTTAAAAATCTATTCTTTTAAATTTTGCATTTCCTAGGATTTTAGGATTTTATTCTTAGAATTTACTTGCTAACTAAATGAAAATGAGTCTTCATCATCTATACTATCCAAGACCTTCATTTATACATAGAAATTCACATTTTCCACCTTGCAAATATGTTTTTATACAAGCTTTTCACAAAAATCCGAATTTTGGAAAATTTCATTTCTTGCATATTTCTTATGAGAAAACTTGTTTAATGCATCAAAATTTGAAGCTTTACTATATCTATTGTCTAAGGACTTCATTTAACACATAAAACTTGCAATTTGAGCTCAAATACTAGGTGATCACATATGCATCATCTCAAATTACGAATTTGACAATTTGATCACTAACTCAAAATTTTCCATTTTGATTCCATTAATTGTTTTACACATTACTCATGCCTAAACTCATTTTAACTTGTGAAAATCATTCCTTAGAGATACCTATTACATATACCTTTCATTTTCATGAAAAATATGAGTTTTGAAGTGGTTTCAAGGGTTTTTAAAATAGGTTTCAAAAATCATCCGAATTTTCTACTAGACATTTCTAACAAAATCTTTTCTTTTTCAAGTTCCTTATCCTATATCCATAAAGATCTATCATCTAACACATCTATATATATGCAAAGCTAAGCTTTTATGGTCATTAATGCATGAAAGCTCAAAATATTCACATGAACATAAATGTCAAGATAGATATAAATGTCTAAACACTAGATCTACAACTTATAGTGCATGAACATGAGTTTAATGACATGAACATAAACTTTCCATGCAAGATCTCTACTTTACATGCATGAACAAGATAATATTTCAACAAAATTTCATTAAACCCAAGATCTACTTCTTGTGATGGCTTGATATTCTTGTATTAGTGTTTTCCTATCCCTAGCATTTGCTCATTGGGATTTAAGGTGGAAAACACACAAGAATGGTCTTGCCATTACAAGATAATGTAGGAACAAAGCTTAGAATCATCACCTAAATGAGGATTTGGAGTAGAAAAAAAGAGGAAATAAGCTTGTGAGTGAGTGTGTGTGTGTATGTAGGTCACGGCAAGAAGGAGGAGGAGTAGAGAGGGTTTTGCTTCTTTTACAAATTTTGAATGAGTAAAAATAAAGAGAGAGAGAACATAAGCTTATATATTAGAAGAATTAGGGTTTAATTGAATAAACGAAGTAAAAATAAAACAAATAAGAGGGAAATTGAGGAGGGGGTGCACCGGCCATATGTGTGGGAGAGAGAGAGAGATTTGAATTTTTGATAAAATTTGTAATTTAAGTAATAAAATGTAATAAATGAAATAATTAATTAGGAAAAAAATTTCTTGGAAAAGAAAATGTGATGAGTGGTTGTAAGGATGTAAGAATAGATGGGTAGTGTGTAGTGTAGGTTGTACTTGTGAATAGTGGTAAATAGTAGACAAGATATCTACTTTACCGGTAGTAAGAAAATACAGGAAAAATGCTATAATTGTAATTTTTATAGCCCGGAAAATTATAAAATTTATATTTTTGAAATCCTTATAAAATTTCGGTTCTAATGAATATTCCAGAATATTTTTCTGAGTTTCTGGTCTCGGGGCACGTTTTTCTGTAATTGAGCTCGGGATGGTCCGAAATAGAAAATTTTTCGAATTTAAAACTTTCTAAGGTTTAAAATATACTTTAAAATAATAATTCATATTCATTTACTTTATAAAACTTCTTTTGTTATGAAACCGAAGGAAAGCAGGATTTAGGGTTTCTAAGCTTCTCTCACCAAGCTTGAACTGAATTGGATTAGGGTTTTGCTTTTCGATCCCCGGAGTTTACTTGACTACTAAGAATACCGGGGTTTACAGGAGACCAACTTGAGAAGCTGGAGTTTGAGATGAGAGAGTTGAAAGAAGAATTTAAACAGGAGAAAAGGAAGAATAAGATATTTAGGAGCACATTTATTAATGTGCTCAAATATGCCATTTCCTGTTTTAATTCAACTGTAGCACATGAGATAAAGTACAACACTTCTTCTGAGGAAGGTGGGTCCCATTCAGAATCAGAAAGCTAGAGTCCCTGCTAGCTTATCTTTGCTTTCTTTTTGTTTTTTGTGTTTATGATATTTTTTGGGCATGTAATTGAAGACCCATTTTGGGTAGACTTACTTCAATGAGACTGGATCTGTACATATTCTTTGTGTGTTTCTTGTTTTCTTTGTTTTAGATTGTTTTTGTTTTGTGGAACAGGGTTTTTGACAAAGCTACTTTCTATCAGTTCTGCTCGGTTTCAGTTTATGACCATGGAATTGGCTACTAGGGAAGTAACACGTCTCTTATTTCTGTTTTTCAATCCTTTCTAGTTCTTGAGCATGATAAACAGTGAGGGCACTATTTAATTTTAAGTGTGGGGAAGGGATGAAAAATAAGAGATGAAAGTGTATTATGACTTCTTATGTATGTGTTGAATTTTTTTTTTCAATACTTTTTGACATATGAAGTCAAATTATAAAAACTCACACTTTGATATTTTGTCTTCAAAGAGCAGGATATGTGGTAGAAATGTAAGGCCAAATTTTTTTTTTTTTTTAGAAATCTAAAATTGCAAAATGACTTGCTTAGATGTCTTACTCACTAGCTAATGTGATTGGCTTACTTAGTTAAAATTAAGTAGATAAATCTTTAACAAATAAATTTACCTTATGTTTAGCTTAGGAATTAGAATTCTAAAAGTTGATCGAGTCCTATTATGAAAAATAAGCAAGTTTACTTCTAGGAAATTTTTAGCTTTTATATAGTCCTTTTAACATTTAGTGAAAGAGGTAGATGAGACTTTTAACTTAGTGATCCTTGATAAAAAAGTCTTAAATTAGGAGCACTCTACTAAGAGGTACAAACAAACATAGCCTTTACTCAATTGACTCAGGTTATTGAGTCATGAATATCTATACTATAATGTTAGAGAGAGGGAGAGTTCGTAGGGGATCCCTTTAAAACCCGGTCACTTGGGTGATGAGCCCGAGATGCGCCGACTCTAGGAACTCATTCTAGCAATAAGTGTGGAAAGATAATTGAGCTAAAAAAAAGCGGGCTACACCCCGTCCAGAGGAAAAGAAAAGATAGATTCAAAAACCTTCCCCTCTGAATCTAAGAGAAAAATGTTCGTAGGAGAATAAAGATTATGATTGCAATTTAGCAATTTAAAAAGACTTTGAATAAAGGAAAGATCTAAGGAAAAGGTATACCAAATGCTTTCATTTTGTGTTGCTAGGATTGAATTTTGGCTAAAAATCTAGTGAAGTTTAAATGGATATTTTTCCTTTTTGGACTGTGTGTTTACTTTTGGATAGAAAAAGCTTAGGTTAAACACTAGGATTAAAGTTTGTTTAGTTTAGATTTGCTATTTAATTTTGATTAAAGTAAGCTGATTACATAAAACAGTTTGGTTTGAGCAATAGGCACTGAAATGCAAGTCGTGAAGTTAAAGAAAGAAGTGTATGTTTTATTTTAGATTTCAACGTTGAATTGAATTGTTTTGCTTGAGGACAAGCAAACGTTCAAGTGTGGAGAAGTTGATAAACCTAAAATTTATACACTTTTCATCTATCATTTGATGCTTAATTGTGTTAATTTTTATAGAAATGTGAAGAATTGGTACTTTGATGTGTTGATTTGTGATGAATAAGATCATGGAGAACTATCTTTGAAAGAATGAAGTACGAGCAAGAAATTATTGAAAAACAGAGCAAACAAGGCGAAAAGTGGAAGCAACACCGACTTTGTAAACCCTTGAAATTTTGGTTAATTTTAAGTTTAATCTTAGAATTAAAAGTCAACCGGACACTTTAAAGGACAACAAAAGACTATTACAAACCCTAGAATTTAGATCTGGTATTCCCGTATTCTTTAGCTCAGAAAACGAAGTTGAAATAATTAGTGATAATAGTTCGTAATAATATAACAAAACGTAAAAATATCAGATTCATAAATTTCAAGTGTCCTTCGAACTCAAATAGGATCAGTCTTGAAAAGCATGTCCCAGAGCTTGAAATAGTAAAAATATTCCGATGATACTGTTAGGACTAATTTAATACATGGATTTAAAAAATATCAGTTTCGTAATTTTTCGGTATCTAAAAATAACAAATATCGTAATTATACGCGTATTTTCTTACTATTGGTATTTTACTAGTCACACCTATTTTATATTACACTATTCATTACTATTCTACACTATTCATTTATCTCTGCTTTTTCTAACACTTACTCTTACAACTCCATACATCTATTATCTTTGCTTTTTATCTTTCCCATAACTTTATATCACATCTACCTTACATATTATTACTTTTAGTAAAAAAACCTCTCTCCCTCTCTCCTCATTGTGCGCGCCCCCCCGCCCCCCCCCCCCCCCCCCCCCTCCTCACATTCTCTCTCTCATATTTTTTTTTATTTTTCTTTATTTAAATCACTCAAAAATTACTCCCCATTTTCCTATAAATACCCCATCCTCTTTCACTTTATTCACACATCTGCTGCCCACAAAATTACTCTCCAAATTTTCTCTTAAACACTCTCTCAAAATTTCTTCTCAAAACTTTCTTGTACTACAAAACCATTTTTACTTTAGGTAAGAAATTCTCTTCAAATCTCTCTTAACATGTCATGTAACTTTACATGACTATAGTGTGAGTTTCCTAAACTTAATGTTATGGAAGCGACACTATGTTCATGTTTTGTTCTTGTTCATGAATATGTATTTATATATTTTTATGTTATTGTTTTATTTTTCTCATATTATTGTTGATATTATGTTAATCTCTTATATGTATTTAACTAACTATAATTATGTAGTTATATATAATCTTTATAGCATATAAACTCATTGTTATTTATTTACTTCCAAGTTATGCAATTTATTTATTTATTTCATGTTGCTATAAGATTAGTGTCTAGTCTTAGACTTGTCCTCATCAAGTCAAAACAATCTTCTCTTTTTTTTTTCTTTATTTCTTTTGGGACTAGTCTATTCTTAGTCTCATGATACCTTGATGAAGCTAAGGCTCCCAATACTTGATATTTCTATTCACTTGTTTATTTTATTACTTATTATGTCTTTCTTATGTTTTCATAATTTCATGATTTCATATTCATGATCATGCATGAACATATTGATTTTGTCTCAACAAGCTAAAGAAGGAAATGTTTTCTTAAAATAGAAGTTCTTTTCAAAATAAATGTGGTCATGAATGAAATGATTTTTCATAAAAACTTAGAAATCTATCTTAACAAAATCTTTTTTAAAAAGCTAGAGGAGTTCATTATAAATTTTAGTAACCAAAGACCATAGGAATTTTTAGACAATACATACATACACTTTACAAAGTCATAAAATGGAAAAGTATTCTTTATTAAGATTTCATATTCTTGTTTAAGAAAAGTTTTACTAAACTTCATTTTTCCACCAATACTTTGGAATATAAAGGAATAGACTAATTTAACAAAACACCAAGAAATTTTTTTTCGTGAGAATAGAATGACCTTAAAGAATAAAATTGATGAACAACTTAGGAAATTATTTTCTTCTTTTTAAGTGAAATAAACTTTAGGAAAGGTTAAAGTATAGAGTTTGATGGATTTTAACTACTTTCAAAAAAGTATTACCCTCCTAATTCCTAAAACAAAAAAAATTAAGAAACTTAGAAAAGAAAAAATCATTCTTTTGAATTTAAAATACTAAGGAAATGGAATTAAGAAGGAGAAAATACCCATTTAAAATGACCTAAGAATTTTTTTTAATAAGCTAAGTAGAAATTTTCAAAAGTTTTGCTTTCCAAAATTTTTAGAAGACTTTGTCTTTACAAAAATTCATGGTTGAAACAACTTCATTAAATCCATGCATTTGATATCAGTCAATATAGATATATACATTTTAAAGGTCTTTTTCCAATCATTTTAGTATCTATATTTTTGGTACAAGTATTTATAGATAAAGAAAAGTTTACAAAATTAAGTTTTGCAAACAAGAAAATTCGTGGTGAATCTGATCGCTATTGTTTTAGAGATCAAATTACTTTGATTGATGAAAATAGTTTTAGAAACGGATAGATCTTTTCGAATAGGTAAAAAACGGTATATTATATGCGCAATTCCGAGTTAAAATGACCAAGTTATAGTCGTTTTAATTTGGAATTGTCTTCTATACGAATTTTTGACGATCTTACGACATAGTTTTTATAAGTATAATAGAATCAACAAGAAATACTCATTATGGGTATTCTTCTTGATTAGGTGATCTCGAGGAGGAGTGTTCATACCCGAAGGATTACTTTGATTAGTAGATTGATCGATCGACTCATCCATAAGAAAGAAGAAGTACCGTCATGGTTGAGTGAGTTTACTCCCCTTATTTTTCATGCTTATGTTTGTGCTTGTAAATTTAGTTGCATTAGACTTAAGGAAAGATAAAATTGAAGATGTATGATAATGTTTTGAAAGAATATTAAATATATCGAAGTATAAAATGCTTGTAATAAATTGTATGCTTATTATCACGTTGAAGTGTTTAAAATTGGTTGATCACTTGTAAGAAATTAAAATATGACGGCTAGGTTTTAAATAAAAGTTGATGCATACACTTCATATGTTGAGTCACATTGCATTTGCTATTATACAATTGGTGGGACAAGTGTATGATAGTGGTGGTAGGCATAATCGATATATTATGTATGTGGCAAGTAGGAGCCGATAAAAACTACATAAATTGGTGGCTAGTAGGAGCCGGTAATAACTACATGTTTTTGATGGCATATGTAAACCCCGGGAATTTTTCACATTAGTACCCGACTTTATAATAGATTGTATAAACTAGATAATAGATTTAGATTCTGATTGAAGTCTAATAATAGATTAATATTTAGATTTTGGAGTAGATGAAAAATTTAGTAACTGAATAAAGAAATTCTTTAACCTTAGTTAATACCAAAAATGAGATTTTGTATCTTGAATAACTAATTCAAGATATGATCTAAAATCTAGACCCGAAACCTAGAATACCAATAGATTTAAATAGAAAACATGAATATAGAGATCAAATGATTGTTTTTTATCTCGATAATGATTCGAGATTAGAATAACGAGTAGTAATGAGTTTATATTTAGACCTAAACTCTAAATTCAAGATTTTTAGTTAAAATTTAAAAGCTACTAATAAGATTTCATGTTTGATATAAAAACTAGATATATATATATATATATAGTTTAACTTTTGTATTAAGTCCAATACTGCATAAATGATTATTTACGCTTATAAACAGAAAACGATGATCTAAAAATGAACCGTTAAGATTTTAAGTACACAACGAAAATATAAACTGATGAATAACTCAAAATCTAAACTCCAAACAAATAATCGGATCAAGTTATTGTTCTAAACCGAGTTTTCTTAAGCTATCGGAGCCTGAAGCAAAAATTGACCTAATGAGCTTAAGAAATCCAAATCCCGGGAGATAAAATTATACGAATAATTAACTACGTATATATATAATCTAAATTTGTATTATTTGAAAATCTAAGTGTTTTGTATAAATTTATACACATATTTTTGTACAAAAACTTCCAAATATTAGCCGATTTATACCCGTATAACTCGTATAATTAACTCAAAACTAAATTATAATAATAAACTAATATATATATATATATTTTGGGCTGCTACATTTCGGTGGAAAATGGAGGAAGAAAGAGGCGCCGGAATGTGTTCAATAATTCACCAAATACTTCAACCCAAGTAACCTAATAACCAACGGAATGAAGCTAGCTCAAGTCCACATTAAATGCAATGAAAACAACAGCAAGAGACATCAAATTCGGAGGGGAAACGAAGGAGAAAATAGCTGCAGCTCACCTTCTCTTCTTCTTCTATATATAGACATTAGAGGCTCATTAAGAGAAAACAAACAAATGCCATAAATTCTCACATCTTCCAGCACGAAAATACTCCCAAACAACAACCAAAACGAACTGGAAACAAAGAACAAACAGATCATAACACCTAAACTCGGATCAAAGGAAAAACAAAGCCAAAAACCCTAAAAAACGAGCTCAAAGGTAAGTTGGCATGATTCAAAGGATTTTCGTTCAAATATAAGAGTTGTAACTGACTTATAATCATCTTAGGAACATATTAAACACAAATACAAGCTTCGAATTACATCAAACGAGCTCCAACAAGGTAAAACTTCAAAACCCTAGTTCTACTTTCACAAAATCGAGATTTATATATATATATATATGTTTTTAAACGTGTATAAACGTGTTCTATGTCTTTATATATGGTATATAAACACTTACAAATGGTTTAGTAAAGTTTTTAACGTATAAAAATCAAAGAAAAAGAATCGAACCGAGGAAGAAGATGATGAACAGTGCAACACTGTCTCAAGGCCGGCAGTGTAAACGCTGAATGCCGGCGGCTTACATGGATAGGCCGGCGGCTTATAGGCAGCTTACACTGATCAAAGGCTACGTAAAATAATTTTCACGTAAAACATGAACGTAAGCCGGCTTCCTGGAGATCTACACCGACGGCGTAAGGCTGGCGTACGTTGAAAGCCGGCAGCCTTCAACACCGATGCACTCTATATGAAATTTTCTTCAAAAACAATTTTACACCGGCACCTGGGAATGAAGGCCGGCGGCCTTGAGCCGGCGTACAGCCAAAATTTCTCCAACGAAAGTTTTTCTGACCTAAACCGAAATTATATATAAATATATATAATATATCTACTAAGTATATATATATGTATGTTAAACAAATATATATTAGATAGTGACTATAATACAAGTATTTAAGTCTATTTAGAATTAACGTCTAATAACTTTTGAAACCCTAGAATTAAGAAAATATTTAGTATTAATTAAAGTTGGTATTAGTCAAATATTTGTTTTAAACAAATAAAATAAATAAGAATGGAAATTGAAATAAGTTAATTTCTTGAGTAATGTGACTTCTAAAAATAACCAAACAATTATGCGAGATAAAATAAGAGAAACACAACTACGCTAAGTAATAATAATTACCAGAATATCGAGTTTAGGACACAAAACACATATAGGAATTTGGCTAGATTGTATTGATGAATACTTTGTTTTAAATAGGTGACTTTGACCCACTAGAGGATCTACCAGTGGATTACTACGATTGAGGCAGTATGAGCAGGTGAGTAATTCAGTCATATTGTACTAGTTGTGATTGTAAATAGTCAAATATGTAATGCAAGATAATCAAATGAATGTTTGTTGAAAGTATGATATGATCTGATTGTATGATTGTTAAAATATTTTTATACAAGCGATAATGCAATGATTGGTGTTGTGCAGTAGTATAATGATGATTGTGTGTAATGTATGGTTACCTCAAAATTGATTAAGACTTTTTGACTTAACAAAATAATATGAACATGTATTGCACGAATTGCATTATTGCATATATGGTTGTGACAGCCTGCTATGTGTTAATATTTTGGATCTCTGTTTTTGCTTGGTTGATCTAATGTGTAAGTTCTTCCAAGGTTCTCTTTGGTCTGGCGGTCCTATGAGGAACTAAAAGGCACCGAAGAACGTCGCCCGTAGAATCGCTTTGAAATGATTAATACTTAAAGAGTTTCTAAGGAAGTTGCAGGAGATGATCAGTTTAATCAACTATATTAAGAGTGATAACTTAAAATGAGAAATTGCTGATGCTCTTGTGTACTTAGTCTCTCCTTGGCAGGTGGGTCATTAAGATTTGGTTCTTCAACCCATTAAAAAGAGGGCGTAAATTTTTTTCCTATTTGGATTCTAGATCATCCAAACTTGTATCCGTGCATATGGTTGAGTGCGTGCATTGCATATGAATTGTTAATGACTTGTGTGATGTATGGTATGTCTGGTTATTCACTGAGCTGTGGTTTCGCTCATACTCCTACAGTCTTTTCAGGTTCACTTTACTACCTTGCTTAGTTACATCTAGGAATATGGCTCCGGTAAGAGCTTTGAAGCTAGAAGTCTACAGATATATTTTAGTTTGATGGTTATGTACTATTAGATTAGATTATTTAGTTGTGTACTACAAAGGAATTATATGGTTTGTAATAGTAATGTAATGTTTATTCACTAAGTCATTTCTCTCATATATTTGTTATTTCTTATCAAGCAACTAAAAAGATCCTGTTGTTTTGAAAACCTGTCATTCTCTGAAGGTAATCTAGTAATGGTGTGCAAGTGTTACTTGTTTACTACTACTAGGGTACCCTCCGGGCGTGACACATATAAGAGCTGGTAAGATCTATAAAAATGGTTTTTAAAAGAAATAGTGGCCATAATGGGCCGAAATACATAACCCCGAATGAAGGGCGTAATTCATTCAATGTATGATTCCCGGAAAATCATATGTCTTGTATGCTCACATACTTGTTGCATCCCATTTACTTGTTTAATAAACTTGGTTGATATTTTGTTTCAAGTATGAATTTTGGGATTTACTCACTAAGCCTGTAAGTTTACATCCCCATAGATATTTGTATTTATAGGAGCACTTGTTTTTGTACCCGAGGTCTCCTCTTATTGCGTAAGTTTCTTTTGGGAGCTTTTAAAGGAAATCTACTTGAAGGGTTAGATTAGAATTCCTTTAAAATCTTTTGATGTAGTATTTAAATTATTGTAAGGACAATTAGTTATTTCGATCCTTGGAATGTTAGCGGGGGCATGCTCCTAAGAATCATGTAATAGACCTTTAATTGTTAATATTATGATCTATTTTATTTCTAGATTCTTGTATGTTCAATTTTACTTGCTTAAATCACACTTTCCAAAAGCGTCTCCTATTATCGTGTCAGACACCTTACATGTAATACCGAGACTTTCGCATGACTAAGATAGTCATTCTTAAGTCTTGATATTATATGTGGTGGATTGCCACGTTTACGGTACCTTTCAGGGCGTGATAGGCTTTGCAAAGCAGCTACACCGCTAGCATTGCAGAGGTCTTTAATAAACATCGGCAAATCTAAAGGCAACACTGTCAACGTTTGTGGTGGTGTTGGCATCACATGGACAAAAATCTTAAAGCCGGATTCAAATGCTGCTGGTGTTTGTTTTGGGAATAGCGACTTTTGCAACATACATTTATGCCAACAAATGAGGATGTAATGCAGCCGGTGTTGACACCAGCGTTCAACTCCCACGGTTAAAGAATTCTTAACGTCGGCTTCTACACTGCCAGTATAGAATTTGTAATTGCCGGTGTTTGATGTGGCAATTAATAGACGTCGTGCGGTTGGAAAAAAAAATTAAAATGTTTAAAAAGAGATGAGATCCAGAAGTTCAAAAAAAAAAAAAAGGAGGAGGAGTTTTTAGATAGAGGACATATCCTTAGAATAGAGATTAGCCTAGAGGACTGTATCATAGAATTAAGTTCCAAAATCATTCTTTGATCATGATTTGTTCTAGAATTTGTTCGTATAGTTGCCGATCATCATTGTGGGAAACTTTGTACGGTTTGGTTCTGCTATTAATTCAAGTTTCTATGTTTAATATTATCTGAATATCTTATATTTAGATCGTTATGAGTTTTGTTCATGATATCGATTCTATAAGTTTTCGTATTTCATTGTTAGGTTAAATTCTAACGGTGGGAATGTGATTATATCCGTTATTTGCTAAAATGATGGTTGACTTATGTTATATGATTGTTAGAACCTTACAATATTCATGTTGATTTCCTGTAATGAGCCTTATATCTGAAAAGATTTTGGTTAATTAGAAGTTAGGTTGCTCGGGAGAGAGATCTGATTTCATTGGAATTTGTAAATGAGATTTAATATAAAAATGCAGAAGTTGAGACATTATATATGATTTAGGAACTATCTTTGTGTTAAATGCAATGTATTTAAGTTGAATTCTCGCTACGGGATTAGGGGAAACTCAATTTAAGTCATTAGGCAATTAATTAATCGGGAGATTCTTTATTGTAATGTTGATTCCTTTGATATTCTGAGTAGCAGAAGCTACTAGGTTGTTTTAAGGTTAAAAAGATTTTTAAGAACTTCACAAAGAGGTTTTAATCTAAATAGTTCCACTTGAATATTTATGAGATCTAATTGTCAATATAACTTGATTTTGACTTGATTAGCAAAACTCGGATTTGGTCCAAAGTCCTACTGTATTATAATATAAGTTTCTGTGATTAGGTAAAATCTGGGTAGATTAATTACAATTAGGAAGTAGATAAAGTAGTGAAAGTAGGTAAAGTAGTGTTTCTGAAACAATTAAATTTAATTATTTTGCCTAAATATTAGTTGGAACTGATAACAGTTTGGTACTTAACCTTTCCTCGTGGGAACGATACTCATCCATCCTTTTACTACTTGATTGGATCTAGTATACTTGTTGGTGAAATCGCTTTTATAAATATAAGATCACTTTAAAGTGGATCAACACGCTTATCTTAGATGCCAACTCATAGGGTTACTTTTCGTAGGATTAAATCAAGTTCTCGAAAATTATTCAAATGTTAGGGCTTGATCGAATTTGTAGCCTTCTTCTAAAAAGCTCGATCTCTTATCTAAATTCAACCGCAAGTGTCATTGAGTTCGTCGAAGGCTCGAATGTTGTCCAGCTTCAATCGTGGGTTGAATCTAAAGCTTGATTTTATGGCACAATTGAAGCTGTGTGATGAAGTCCAGGGCTCGATCACCTCAACACAAATTAACACAAATCGAGGGTCATGTCGAGAGATTGATTTAGTCTGTGACTAGGAAATTTGTCTTGTTTTGCGCCGGAATTTTGCCTTCGACAGGCATTTCTGAAGGCTTCGATAGAAATTTGTCATTGAACTTTGTTATTGTTTTGCTCCAAATCTGATTCAAAATACTTTGTTTCTTCTTCTTTTGTTTCTAGGAGCTGAAAAACAACATTTAAACAATAAAGGTACAAAATTCATAGGAATTTATAAAAAATGGATCAAATCTAGCATAAATTCTTATGAATGGAATAGAGTAAGAAAGACTTATTAACAACACTTTAACATTTTTGTTATTAACTTGATTAAGAGAACTTAACATTATCCCTCTTTTCGACAAAAATCTTTCCTATGAAAAACCTGGAAAAAAAATTTATGACACATTCAATCTTATCATAATACGCAATTGGGAAGTAAAAATTACATATAAATTGTTTTAGTAAGTTTCTCATAGCACCCAACACCAACCTTCCCCTCCCCCCTCCCCCCCCCCCCCCACGTAATATAAAAATATATCTAAATGAATTATTTTATGTGTTTTGATGAGAGCAAATGTAAACCCCCAAAGTTTTACGATCAGTTAAGCTTAAACCTTAACTAGAAAGTCAACCGGAAACCTTAAAGTCTACAAAACCCCTATAAGATGTAATCGTTTAAGTCCGAAAATCCCGTGTTCGTAAACCTAAGTGAGTAAGTAAGAGATTAGTATGTAGCATTGTTTGTAATAACATAAGAGAGCTTAAAAAATTAGATTAGTTAAACCACAATTCATTTTGAACCTGATCGGATACAATTTTCGAAAAACGTGTCCCAGAGCTCGGAATAGTAAAAATATTCCGGATATACCGTTAGACTCCTAAAAATATAAGCTTTTCAAAATATCAATTTTATAATTTTTCGATAACTAAAAATACCAAATATCGCCTTATATGCTTATTTTCTTACTAGTGGTACTTTATTAGTCACATCTACTTTACATTATGCTATTCATCTATCTCTACTTTTTCTACCACCTACTCTTACACTCTACATACCTATTTTTCTTATCTTTTACCTTTCTCATAACTTTATATCACATCTACCTTACAGCCCCCTCCCCCCCACCTCTCTTTCTTTTTATTTCAATTTTTTTCTTTAATTTAATCACTCAAAATCTCTTTTCATTTTCCTGTAAAATACCCCCCCTCCTGTAAACCCCGGTTTTCCTAGTAACCAAGTAAACTTTGGAAACTAAAACCCTAAACCGAATTAGCTTAAGCTTAAGAGAGAAACCTAGGAACTTTGGATCCGACTTTCCTTTGGTTTCAAACTAAAAGAACTTTTGTAAAATAATTTAATGTGAAATATTATTTTAAAGTATATTTCAAACCATAAAAAGATCTGATTTCAAAAAATTTCTATTCCGGGCCTTCCCGAGATCCATTATGGAAAATCGAGCCTCGGAACTAGAAATTCGGAAAAATATTCTGAAATGCTCTTTAGAACCAAAATTTAATAAAGATTTCAAAAATATAAGTTTTATAATTTTTCGGTTTATAAAAATTACAAATATAACCTTTTTCTCGTATTTTCTTTACTACCGGTAAAGTAATTGTCTTGTTTACTATTCATTACTATTCACAAGTATAACCTGCTACACTCACAAGCCACTCCCTACTCTTACATCCTTACAAACACTCAATTACATTTTCTTTTCCAATGAAAATTTGTCTCTTCAAAATTATTACAAATTAAGACTTTTATTACATAAATTACAAAAACAAAATAATTCAAACTCTCTCTCTCTCTTTCCCACCCCCAAGCCGGTGCAACCCCCCCTAATTTGCCTCAATTTGTTTTATTTTACTTCCTTTTTATAATAAAAACAAACTCTAATTTACTTACTATATATAATCTTTTACTTTCTCTCTCTTTCATTCATTTCCATTTGTTTCAAAAAAATCACAAATCCTCTCTTTCACTCTCTCTTTGTCGTGAGCTTGCACACACCACACTCACTCACACAAGCTTGTTTTCTTCTTCATTTTCCTCTCATTTCAAGCTTTAGGTGATCTTCCTACCATTAAATCTTGTAATGACAAGATTATTCATGGGTATTTTCACATTTAGATCCCCATGAGCACTTGCTAGGGACAAGAAAATACCACTACATGAATATCAAGCCATCACAAGAATAGATCTTGTGTTTAAATGAGTTTTTGTTGGTTTATCTTCATGTTCATGCATATAATAGTAGAGTAAAGTAGAGATCTTGCATAAAAATCCATGTTCATGTTTTCAAACTCCATTTCATGCATGATAAGTAGTAGATCTAGCATCTAAATGCTCATGTTATACTTGACATTCATGATCTCATGAATATTTTGTGTTTTAATGCATTAATGATCATAAAAGTTTTGTCTTGTGTATATGAATGTTGTAGTTAGTAGATCTTTAAGTAGATGAGACAAAGAACTTAAAAAGGAAAAGTTTTTGTTTGAAATGTCCAAATGAAAATTCGGATGACTTCAAATCCATGCTTTAAAAACTCTTTTATCAACTCCAAAACTTGTGTTTATATGAAAAATGAAGGGTATAGGTAATAGATATCATTAAGTGATGATTTTTATAAGTTGGAAGGAGATTTGATAAGAGGAATATGCAAAAAATAGTAGAAATAAGATAGGAAATTTTGAGCTACTAGTCAACTTAAGAAATTCGTAATTTTGGAATAGTTCCATAAAAACACCTGTTTTCCAAACTCAAAATGAAAGTTTTATTTAATAAATGAAGTCTTTAAGGGATAGGTATAATTGTCATGCCCGGAGGGTACCTTAAACGTGGTAGTCTGCCACATATAATATTAAAGCTAATGAATGATAACCTTAGTCACACAGGAGCTTCGATATCACATGCAAGGCGTGCTTCCAAGATAGTAGGAGACTCACAGGGGTATTACATTTAAGTAGATAATAAAAGCAAGCAAGAACTTATATAAATAAACATGAAATCTTCATTTAAATAATAAATTCTTACATCTTCTTAGGGGCATTCCCCCATCTCAAATAGTCTTGATTTAACTAAACCATTAACAAGGTAAACATAACTATAACATAAGCTTACTATAGATTTTCTTAGAAGTCTATATTCAAAACTAAATACATATAATTTCTCCCAAAAACTCCTAGAGGCTTTGGCTCATACCTGGCATACGGGGTTCTTTGGTGCCAACCAAAGATAATCATACCGTAACAAAAAGCTATAGGGGTATAAGCAAATCTAGCTTAGTAAGATAATTCCCATCTACAAGATATTTCCATAAATCAAACAAGTATTTAAACAATCATATGAAAATGCACCAAACACATGAGCAAACAAAATACATAAGATTAACCATAAATCATGTGTAGCATAGATTTTACGCCCTCCATGTTGGGGGTTGGGAGGTTACAGGCCCATACGACCATCAATACTTGCAAATTTGCTGGCTCTTGCTCGCCCTGTAGACTTTCCGACTCCTACTGGCCCATGTAGACTTTTCGGCTCCTACTAGCCACCACTACTACTTCCTCGTTTCCCTATACGAAGAATAGTAGTGAAATAAATGTGACTCACAAATATGATATGCATGAATTATTTTCAATATAAATTTAACCAGATAATGTTAAGTTCAAGTTAAAAGCGATAAAAAAACAATATTCATCATATCAATGCAAGAATCACAATTTAATTATCAATTCCTCTTTCGATATTCTTAACTTATATTCAACCAATCATAAATTCAAATCACAAATAATTTTATCTTTTCCTTATCTTCTAGTGCTACTACCTACGAGCACACACAAGGAAATGTAACTTAGTAAATGATTAACTAACTCCATGTCAGTAGCTTCCTAATCGAAGTAGTCTTCTGAGAATGTGATCTCGGTTCCTTCTTCACCTAAACAAGATGAAATACCCACAATGAGTCTTTCAAAGAATTTCTATTCTTGAAAACTCTAAATCTATCTTAAAATCGAAGTAAAATTGGATTTGAAGAAATTCCAACTTAAAATGGCCATAACTTGCTCATTTGAACTCGGAATTTCGCATATTATATACCGTTTTCTACCTATTTGAAAAGATCTATCTATTTCTAAAACTATTTTCATCAAAATAAGTCATTTGGGTTCCAAAAAATTGGTGACTAGATTCACGACGAATTTTCACAAACTTGAATTCCTTCTTTTAACAAAAGCTCATTTTGAAGAGATAGATATTATAATAGTTGTAAAACCTTTGAAATGTATATACATATATTTATTGACTCATATCAAAATGTATGAAGTTAATAAAGTTGTCTCAAACCATGAAAAAGTAAAGTCTTTTAAAGATTTTGGAAAGTGAGAACTTTTGAAAAATTCATTTTTATTTTGCTTTGAAAATATCTTAAGTTATTTCAAATGAGTATTTTCTTTTCCTAAATTTAATTTCCGTAGTTTTTTTAAATTTCTAAGGAATGATTTTTATTTTCTAAGCTTAGTTTCTAGCACTTTTTGAAAGTAATAACAAGTCTATATTTATAAAATTAATTTCCTTATTTCTTGAGATCATTCCATTTTCATGAAAAGAATTTCTAATACTTGATGAAAAAGTGAAGTTTTAGTAAAACTTTTGTTTACTCAAAAAGTTCTTTCTATGTATGTTTATGAACTCCTCTAGATTTCTTAGAAAAGTTTGTTTGAAAAAATTACTTCCTACTTTTATTTTTAGAAAAGAATCTTTATTTTAAGAAAACCTTTCCTCATTTATTTTGTTGAGATAAAAATCATTATGGTCATGTATGAATATGAATCATAAAGTTATGAAAACACAAGGAAACATAATAACTTAAAAGAATAAGCTAGTAAAGAAATAAATCAAGTATTGGAACCTTAGCTTCATCAAGGTATCCCGGGACTTAGAATAGACTAGACCCATAAAGAAAAAGAAAATGTTTTGACTTGATGAGGACAAGTCTAAGACTAGAAATACTAGTCTTAAAAATAACATGAAAGTAAATAAATTGCAAGGAAAGTAAATAAATTGCAAAACAAATGAGCTTATATGCTCTAAAAGATTGTATATATATATATATATATAGCTACATAGATATATTTAGTAACATATATATAAAAGCAACATAAAGAAATTAGATCCATGAACAAAAACAAAGTATGAACTTATTGTTGCTTTCTTTAACCTTCATGGTTTAGAAAACACACACTAAGCTCATACTAAGTAAATGAATACTTTAGAAAGCTAAAACTATTACCTAGAGAAGTAGTAGAAACTAGAGAAACTTGAGAGAGTTTGTGAAGAAATTTTTGGAGAGTAATTTTAGTGTATAGAAGTTGTGAAAGAAGTGGAAGGGAGAGGTGGTATTTATAGGAAAATGTGGGAGGAAAGTTATGTTGTTTAAATAAATGAAAAATAAAACAATTAGAGAAAAAAAGAAGAGAGGGCCGGCACAATTCTTGAGTGTAGTGAGGGAGTGAATTTTATTTTTTTGTATTTTTGTAAATGAAAAGTAAGATATGAAAGATGTGAAGTTGTATTGGAAATGAAAATTGTAAGAAATAGAGGTATGGTTTGTAAGAGTAGGTTGTAAGAAAAAATAGAGATAGATGAATAGTGTAGAATAGTAGAAAATAGTGTAATGTAAAGTAGACATGACAATTTAAGTACCGGTAGTAAGAAAATACGCGTATAATTGCGATATCTGATATTTTTAGTTACCGAAAAATTATTAAATTGATATTTTTGAAAATCTTATATTTTTATGAGTCTAACGGTATATTCGGAATATTTTACTAATCCAAGCCCTAGGACACATTTTCGAGAATTATGTCCGGTTGTATTCAAAACGAATCGCGGTTTAACTAATATGACATTTTTATGCTTTCTTAGGTTATTACGAACTATTCTACATACTAATCTCTTACTAACTTTCCTAGGGTTGCTTAAACGGGAATGCCAGACTTGAATGGTTGCAAAAGACTAGGGTTTTGTTGACTTGTGATTCCGGTTGACTTTCTAATTAGGTTTTAAGCTTAAATTAATCTCAAAACTTTAGGGGTTTACAATAATAAAGCTTTAAATTTTAATGTATTAAACAAGTTTTTCTTAAAAAAAAAACATTCAAAACTAAATTTCCAAAAATTCGGATTTTGGAATAAACCCTATTAGGAAACAAGTTTACAAAGTATAAAATGGGAATTTTTATGTAGCAATGAAGGTCCTAAATAATAGATATACTGAAGAATCAATTCTAGCAAAGATAACTAGAAATTCCTAAGAAATAATTCCAAAACAAAAGAGATTTATCAAAGTTAGGAAACTAGTTTTTTTAAAAGTAAATATTCTTGGAGTCTTGCAAAATGAAGAGTTCAAAAATTTTATTTTAGTAAACATCATCAAGATCATGCATACATTAAACTCATAACTTGCTATTTATGATAGGAAATTATCAATATTGCATGTATAATTGATCTATAAAGTAGAGACATTACAAACATTCATAAAACTTTCTTTTTAGTAGATTTTTGCTATTAATCAGAACTGATCCTACTGTTTTGTGACCCAAATATTTTCAAAACTTGAAAATAATATTATAATTAGATAGATCTTTCGAATTAGATAGAAATCGATATATAATTTGTGAAATTTCGAGTTAAAATGACCAAGTTATGGCCGTTTTAAGTCGAGACTTCCGCAAATGACGAGAATTACGAATTTACAAAGTTTTGATTTATAGTTTGGATTAGTTAAGTGATGAAATACTTATTAGGGTATTTATTCCTTTTTAGGTGATCCCAAAACTGATGATTCTTCACCACCGGATTATTTTTACTAAAAGACCGGTGATCCATGGCCGAGTGAGTATTACTTCCGATTTCATTTATTGTATGTGGTTGTAATGATAGTTGCACTAGATATTTGGTAAAGATAAAATGGATATGCATGATGGGGATAAATGGGAATTTTGTATGGTTGTTGTTGACATGAGAAATGGAATATAAGAATATCGAAGCCGGGTGATTAACTATTGCTTGTATAGATTAATTAGGATTGACTGTCTACGATTATTGATTGATCACTTAAAGAATTGGTATAATTGACTATTCGGAATTGAAAATAAATATGGACTCATTCATATCATAAATGGGGATGGAGCGTTAGCATTGGTTGGTTGTCCGTGATCCTAAACGGTGTAAAAGTTGGTTAATCGTGATCCATAAATGAATTAATGAGTTGGTTAATCGTGATCCACAAACGAATTTATAAGTTGGTTGACCGTGATCCTGAACGACATACTTGAATAGTACCGTAGTATTCGTTAATCTACTAACCCGAGATGGAGGGCGAAAGTCCATTCACATATGATTTTCGGCTAGTCATATGTTTGTTGAATCCATATGTTTGATGTATACCACTTGTCTGGTTAATCACTTGCTTGTATGATGTGTTTATGAATGTGATTTTGGAAGTTCTCACTCACTAAGCTAGCATAGCTTACGTCCCTACAGTTTTTATTTATTGCAGCCCCGATTCATGTGGCTTAGACCGGGCAACTTATATATTAGGTACAGGAGCTAGGCGTTTCCTCTAGAAGTTGTATTCAATTTTGTTTAGACTTCCGTAGGAAACCAAGGGACTCTGGATGACTGTAAAAGACCTCTAAGTGATATTCGTTTGCGGGGGAATGCCCCTTACATTTTGTAACTAATTATAGACGTGTTTTGATTTATTTTCTAATGCTATTGAATGCCAAATTAAAATCTTTAACTCCATCGGTTCAAGTATTCTATTATCGTAAAGGGACGCCTTACATCTATACAAGACTCTTAAAGGACTAAGGCGGTAATTCGTGAGTCTTATATGACATGTGGTGGACTGTAACGTTTAGGGTACTCTATGGGGCGTGATATCTCCTTTTTCATTTCTTTCATACTTCATCTACCCACATATTCACTACCAAAATTCTCCTCTCAAAACTCTCTCCAAATACTCTCTCAAATTCCTTTCTACTCTCCTAAAAATGCTCCCGAACTTCCTTCTTCTACATACACAAAATCCATTCCCACATACTACTTCCATCTTCTCTTTAGGTAAAACTATTTTCCATATTTTTACTATCATGTCATGTAACTTTACATGACCATGGTGTGAGGTTCCTAAACTTATTGTTATGGAAGCTACACTATGTTCATGAATTGTTCTTGTTCATGAATATCCTTTTCTATATTTTTATTGTTATTATTATGTTTTGCTCATATTATTGTTGTTATTATGCTAACTTTTTAATTATATTTAATTAAATATAGTTATGTATCTATATATATTGTTTAGAGCATATAAGCTCACTTGTTATTTATTTATTTTCATGCAATGCAATTTATTTACTTTCATTGCAATTTATTTACTTTTATGCTATTTTACGATTAGTCTTTCTAATCTTAGACTTGCCCTCTTTAAGTCAAAACGATTTTCTTTTCTTTTCGGGACTAGTCCATTTCTTAGTCCAAGAGCCTTGATTCAAAGCTAAGAATCTCAATACTTAACTTATATTACTTTCCTTGTTATTTTGTTGTAATAATTTTGCTTGTTATTATTCTCATATTCATGTAAAATAAAGGTTGTTGTCTAAACCACTAAGTTTAAACTATACTTTTTAAAAAAGAGATTTGTGTCAGCAAAGGAGGGTTCCAAAAGAAATTTAGAGTTTTTAAATTAATAAAAGGAATCCATTTTTCTTAAAGCCTTAGGAGGAACTCATTATGATTTTGGAAATACCATTATTTTGAAAGGTTTTTCTAAAACCATAACTACAGTAGCAATAGAGTTGTTTTCTAAAATTAAGATGATTCTTTGTTACAAAAATGTTTTCCTTAAAAACATAATATAAAAGAAACCCCATAAAAAGGAAATGTAAGTTTTCAAACCAAGATTTTAAAATATCAAAATAATAGTCAAAAGAAATACATAGGAAGCTAATAAGATAAGTGACACTAAGGTTAAAAGTTTCAAAAATGAAGAATAGAGAAATTTATTTTTATGGAAAAGTCACCAAGGAAAATAATAAGATAAACATGAAATACTCTTTGAAAACAAAAGAATCAAAATATTTATTTTTAAATAATTTACAATAGGATTTCTTGTAAATTATGATTTTTTTTTCCAAACTTCTAACTAACATTGTTTTTACTAGAGAATTTTGGTTGGACAACAAATACTTAAGCATGTATGCAATATGAGCTATACATCTATAAAAAGGAATGTCTTAACTATATAGATAACTAAGTATTTATCAAAGCAATTATTGGATGAATTGATGATTGAAGCAAATGCTTTTGGGATGGGAAATTTCGTGGTGAATCTAATCGCCACTGTTCTGGAGCTCAAATGACATAGTTTGATGAAAATAGTTTTAGAAATGGATAGATTTTTTAAAAAGGTAGAAAACGATATATTATATACATACTTCCGAGTTAAAATGACCAAGTTATAGCCATTTTAAGTTAGAATTGTCTTCTATACGAATTTTGACATTCTTGTGACATAGTTTTATCAAATTTCAAGAGAGTTATCAAGAAATACTCATTACGGGTATTTTTCTTAACTAGGTGATCCCGATGAAGAATATCCATACCTCGAGGACTATTTTGACTAAGTGGATTGTTCGATTGACTCTTTCATTTAGAAGAAGTATCGCCATGACAACGTGAGTTTATTTCCTTAAATTGTGTACTTGATTGTGCATGTAGTATAGATGCATTAGAATTAAAGAAAGACAAAATGTTATACATGTAAAGTTGTATGAAAGAACATTAAGAATATCGATGCGGGAATTGATTGTTAAGAAATGCTTGTCTTAGTGTAGAATTTGATATGTCTGAAATTCTATGATCACTTTAAAAGTGACAATAATGTTGCTATGATATCTTAAATAAATTGATTCATGCATATCACATAGTGAGTCACATTGCATGGGGTTATTATCGTTGGGTGAAAGGATAGTAACACGGTCGAAAGCAGTACTTGGCGGCAATGATCGAAAGCGAATACTTGCTGACAAGGAATTAAAATAATGCTTGGCGGTATTTCGAATGCATGGCTCAACACGAGTAGACTTAATTCACTTAAAAGCTTAAATAACTTGTTTGAATTTCACTACTCAAGTATTTACTTATGGAAATAATTCTCATTAAGCCTGTTAGCTTATACTCATATAGATATCTCTTGCAGTTTAGCTTTTTGTGGTTGAAGCTACGGGGACCTTGCAGTCAGGTATTTCCTTTTTTGGATAAGGAATTTTAGATGAAGTTTATCTATAACTTAGATGTAGACTTCATAGAAATATTTCTTGTAATAGACTCTACCATTTTTGACGGGGCAATGCCCTTAAGACTTATAAGATGATATTTATGAATGAATGAATATTATGATTTCCATTTCTTAATCTTATTATATGTTCTTAAGCTTCATATTTCAAAGTATGGTCCTCTAAATTGTAAGAGCATGCCTTACACCTAATATCGAAGCTTATGGGAATGACTAAGGTTGTCATACTTAAGCTTTAATATTGAGTATGACGGACTGTTATGTTTAGGGTACTCTTTGAGGCATGATAGCAAAAGTTATTAAAAGATATTGTAAACACACTTCACTTGAACATGATTGATAAATAAATGTATATATAGAAATCTATGTTATGTGTATGTGTGGTATGCTTTTTAAAGCTTGCAGTGACAACATTGGTGATCCGGTCCAATGAATTTAAACACAGTGTTGGTCGAGTCCTAAAACCAAGGCGCAATAAAGGCATAACATGTGAGATCCGTGGACCAGCTAGCCGGTAGGAGTATGGACCGACAAGTTGGTAAGCAATTAATTCAACCATTGCACACATTAATTGTCGTCTTCTATCAGATGTTATCTCCCATAGCTATTTAAGTTTTTGAAGATTATAAATACGTTTTGCCTTGGAGATTCAAATAATTTTTTGAGCACCTCCATTTGCAAATAAATAATTCAAGAATTATGTCTTAATATTTGTTCTCTTGTTCATTATTTTGCAAATCTTTGTAAGAGAGAGAAAATCAAATTAAAGTGTTCTATTCTTATCTTTGTAATCTTTATAAGATAGTACTACAAAAGTGAAGGAAAATTTTTATTTTTTAATAGTTGTAAATTTATGTATTGTTTAGCTTGAACTTGTGTTTTTTTATGATCAATAAAGTGATTATGAAGTCCTTAGTTAGAGGCATTTGTGGATAGTGAAGAGTAGGAAGTGGATTGAACTCTACGTTAAATCTAGGATAAAATTTTCTATCCTTTTCTCTTTTATATTTCATATTATAATTTGTTTTGCTATATTCGCAACTAATAAAATTTAATTTGATATATTGCTTAAAAATTAATTGTTTATGCAGTTTAGGTTAAATACTTAATTCACCCCCCCTCCCCCCTAAGTGTTCTTTAGTGTGTTTTCATTTAGTATCTCTATTTTTTTTGTGCTTAATCACATATAGAGTAAAGATCATGGCATCAAATGTACTAGGATTTCTAGAGGGTAAGCTATCAATACACCACTGCTTCTAAGTAGGGATAACTACCCATATTGGAAGTGTAGAATGAAAATTTTTCTAAAAGTTCAAAATAAATTTTTATGGAATGTCATAGAAAATAGACCTTTAACTATAGAAGGAAAAGAGGAAAAATGTTATAATGAAGAAGATTAGAAAAGATTAGATTTAAATGAAATAGCTATGAATATATTACGTTGTAGGTTGAATGAAAGTGATTTTTATAGAATCTATAAATGTAAATAAGCTAAAAAATATGAGATGAATTAGAAAAGACTTACGAAAGAACATCAAAAGCAAGAGATACAAAAATAGGTTTTTTATGTGGACAGTTAAAAAATTACAGAATGCTTCCAAATGCATCTATAGATGAGATGTATAATAGATTCATCAACACTGTAAATCCTTTGAGTGTACTTAGGAAGAACTTCACTAGCTTTGAAATAAATTGTAAACTTCTTAGGTCACTACCTAAGGATTGGGAAGCAAAGAGATTAGCCATTGAAGAAGCACGAGATTTAAGTGCTATGACTAAAGAAGAACTCCTTAGAGCACTCAAAATGCATGAGCTCATTAAGAAGTAAGGAAAGGAATCAAATAAGAAGGCCATTGCTTTGAAGGCTGCTAATCATGATTCTATCAATGATGATGATAACAAGAAACTTGTTTTGATGACCAAAAAGCTTAAGAAGCTCTTGAGGCCTAGCAAAAAGACAAAGAAAGTGAATGATGATAGTAGCTCATCTAGATACAAAAAGAATGATCTAATAACCTGCTATAAATGCTACAAATTGGGTCACATCTAGCAATATTGTCTACTACTTAAGAAAGCTTACAAAGGATCCAGAAAAGAAGCACTCATCTCCACTTGGAGTAATGATGACTCAAGTGACTCGGATGAGAATGTGTGCTTTATGGTACTAGATGATGAGGTAAGTTCTCCATCTTCTCCTCCTTATGATGAGATATGTATTATGTATGATAAAGTATGCAATAAATTAGTAAAAGTTAGGAAAAAGAACAGCATGCTTAAAACACTAATGATAGAAGTAGGAGAAAAATTGGATAACTTTAGCATTGAGCATGAAGAGATTAAAATATATAATGGAAAGCTACATGAAGAAATTAATGTTCTAAAATCAGAAAATGAAAAAGGATTAATAAATGTAAGAAGCTAAAAAGCAAAAATGAAGAATTGAATAAAATCAATGAAAAATTAACAATTGAAAATGACTTGCTTGATCTTGAAATTAAAACCATAAATAATAATAATAATAATGTTGTAGTGTTGGTGATAGTCATAATGAAATCTTAAAGGAGCTAGAGGAACTAAGAAATGAAAATATTTTGTTAAAAGCTAGCTTGGATGATTCAAAAGCAACTATAGCTAAGTTCACCAATGGGAAAAAACAATTTGAACACACTTCTTGGAAATCAAAAGTGTGATTCAAATAAATATGGAATTGGCTATAGTAGAGGATGTAGTTGTAAGTCTCACAAAACTCGTTTTGTGAAAGCCACTCATGGGACATGCAACTACAGTGGGAAATCTGGTCATATTGCACATAATTGTGAAATAAGAAAAACCATGCATTTTAAATAAAAGCAAGCTAGTTTGGGTTCCTAAGAGAGAAATCCTTGTTCTATTTAACCAAAGAGGACCTAAACTCAAATGGGTACCAAGGAAGTAATACTCTGTTTTGTAGGGATTCTCAAGCGGGAAAAATTAATGATACTTGGATAGCGGCTGTTCTAAACACATGACTGGAGATGCATCCAAGTTCACATCTTTAGACTTGAGAGATTAAGGGAATATTACCTTTGGAGACAATTGCAAATGAATTATTCGTGGTGAAGGTAACATTCTTGTAAGCAAAGATTTAATTATTAAAAATATGTTGTTGGTTGATGGTCTAAAACATAATATGCTTAGTGTAAGTCAATTTTGTGATAATGATTTTAAAGTAATATTTCTTGCCAATAAGAGCTCTATTGAAAGAGTCGATAATAATCAAGCTCTTTTTGAAGGATATAGACAAAGAAATATTTATAAAATTAATTTAGATGATTTCAAATCATCAAATGAAGCTTTTCTATATTCTCAAAATGACAATAGTTGGCTATGGCATAAAAAATTAGGACATGCTAGCATGAATGTAATTTCAAAACTTGTTAAAAAGCATCTTGTCAAGATTTACCAAAAATAAACTTTCAAAAGGATGAGATTTGTTAAGCATATCAATAAGGAGCAAATTAAGATTTCTTTTAAGTCTAAGGATGTTATTTTCACTTCTAAGCCATTAGAACTGTTGCATATGGACTTATTTGGTCCTACTCAAACTCTAAGTTTGGAAGACAAAAAATATACTTTGGTTATCGTTGATGACTTCTCTAGATTTACATGTACTTTCTTTCTTGCATCTAAAGACGAAACAAATCATGTCTTTTTCAGATATGACAAAAAGTCCAAAATGAAAAAGGTTTTAACATTGTGTCTACTTGAAGTGATCATGGGGGAGAATTTGAAAATTATGAAATGGATGATTTTTGCAATAAATATGACATTGAACATACTTTTTTAGCATTTAGAAGTCCACAACAAAATGGTGTAGCTGAAAGGAAAAATAGAATTTTAATTGAAATAGCTAGGACCGTGTTGTGTGAAAACAATTTACCAAAATATTTTTAGGCTGAAGCTATAAACATTACATGTTATATATTAAATAGAGTTTTTATAAGACTAATTCTCAAGAAAACCCGCTATGAGCTTTGGAAAGGAAAAAGACCTAACATCTCATATTTTCATTCTTTTGGTACTAAATATTACATCTTGAACAATGAAAAAGACCAATTAGCTAAGTTTGATGCTAAAAGTAATGAAGGAATTTTTCTAAGTTATTCTTTAACTAGTAAAGCACATATAGTGGTCATGTTTAATAAGATAACCTTAGTTGTAGAAGAATCTATTCATGTTGCTTTTAATGATTCCTTGCCTTATTTATGTTCAAAAATTGATGTTGATAATGTTTGTGCTAATTTGGAAAAGTTTTCTCTTGAAAATAATAATAATAAAGAAGACAATTAACATAAAGTGGATATTGTGCAAGAATATGTTAATAATGATCTTCCTAGATAATGGAAATATGTGAGATCACATCTAAAAGATTTAATAATAGGTGAACCTTCTAAAATGGTACAAACAAGATCATTCCTAAGATATATGAGTAATCTTGTTTTTCTATCAATTATCGAGCCTAAAAATACTGAAGAAGCTTTAAAAGATGAGTTTTGGATACAAGCTATGCAAGAAGAATTAAACCAATTCACAAGAAATGAAGTTTGGAAATTGGTTTCTAAACTTGATAATAGACCAGTTATTGAAACCAAATGGATTTATAGAAACAAGCTTGATGAATTTGGGATAATAATAAGAAATAAAGCTAGAGTAGTTGCTAAAGGATATAATAAAAAAGAAGGCATAGATTTTGATGAGATCTTTGCCTTGGTTACTAGACCAAAAGCTATTAGAATACTTTTGGCATTTGCAGCTTTCAAAAATTTTACTCCTTTTTCAAATGAATGTCAAAAGTTATTTCTCAAATGGTTTTATAAAAGAAGTCTATGTAGAGTAACCACTAGGTTTTGAAAATAATGAATTTCTTGATCATGTCTTCAAATTAAACAAATCTCTTCATGGTCTCAAGCAAACTCTTAGAGCTTAGTATGAAAGACTCAGTAGCTTCCTTTTAAACAATGGATTTTCTAGAGGAAAAAATGGTACAACTTTGTTTATAAAAAATCACGGGTCTGACACATTGATTATGCAAATCTATGTGGATGATATTTCATTTGGAGCTACTAATATGAGTCTTATAGATGAATTTATTGAATCCATAAAGAATGAATTTGAAATGAGCAAGATGGGAGAACTTAATTATTTTCAAGGTCTTCAAATAAAGCAATCAAAAAGTGGAACCTTTATTAATCAATCTATATATACCGAAGAACTCTTGAAAAGGTTTAAATGGATAATTGTAAAACAAGACCTACACCTATGAGTACAAATGTAAAACTTGTGCTGTCGGTAGCTGTTATGCACAAGTTTTATGGGTAAAACAAACTTTGCTTAATTATGGTTTAAAGTATGAGAATGTTCTAATTCACTATGATAATATAAGTGCTATAAATTTAACAAAAAATCTGATTTAATACTCAACAACCAAGCATATCGAAATTAGACATTATTTTATTAGAGATCACATTCTAAAGAGAGATATTAGCTTGGAATTGATACAAATAATCAAATTGCTGATATTTTTACAAAATTCTTGATTGAGGATTGTTTTTGCACTTTTCGAAGTGAATTGGACATAATAAAAAATGATGAGTGCTAAATATCATGGAGTTAAGTTGATATAGAGCTTGTTTTTGGGCTAAACAAACTGTTGAATATGATACATGCATATATATATATATAATATGTTTTTGGAATGATATGTTTTTATGGCTATTGCATGTTTGGTACAAACCAGCTCATCGATCTTCCCTTCATAAACTCGTCGGTATATATATACAAGGCTCAACATGAGGCTCGATTGCCTCTGTTTTGCTTAAACCAATGCACTAGCAAGGATTAGCTTGTTGGTATGTGCTCGAGGGGTCTATCGATGGCTTAATTTGACCCTCAATCGACTCTGGGCATTTTGTTTCAAAGATTTTATTAGTATCAGCGAGCCGGTATCCTATGCACTAGCTTACTGGTGGTTGCTTTTTAACCATGCATATATATATATATGTGTGTGTGTGTGTTTGTTCTCTCTCGTCTTCTTCATTTCTCTCTCTCTCTCTCTCTCTCATGCTTTCTCTCGCATCTCTCTCTCTAAAACAAGACAATGAAGACACCAAAAATCAATCTCCATATCTTTCTCATCTTCCACCACCTCCCTACCATCTCTCTTTACCCATTTATCTTTTTCTTTCTCTCTCATATGGATTCTTGAGTCATGCCTTCCATAACTGTTAGAGGTCGAGCACCACTTGCACCACCAACATTTGATGGGTTTTGCTCCCCTCGAGAAAGCATTTAGATAGGTATGTTTTGTTTGGAGATCTTCCTCTTGATGTGGGTAGAAACTATAATGTAGATGTATTACAATTCTTTAAAATTCCTTAAATGACTAGAGTTACTATAAATAATATTTTGGATACCATGTCATTTCCTGCTAAAATAAATGAGGATGCTGTTAGATTATTTTACTGCAATTTGATTGATTGTTTGGAAGATGATGGTAGTATAGGCATTGGGATGGAGGCTGAGTTCAATAGCTCAAGTTTCGTGCGGCTTGTTTTATATTTATATCTATATGGTATGAGATTTGAGATATTACATCATGATATTTGTAGTTTGATTAGGGTTGATGATACTAGAGTTAAAATCCCTAATACATTTAATGGAACTCAGTACTATGAGGAGCTATTTACTATGTCTTATATGAGTCCCAATTGGCACAAACTGCACAATTTATATTCTTTAAGATTGTCTCTTAGGTGTTGGGTTCTTCATAAGTTTTTAGTAGACAATTATGTTCCATGCAAAGGACAACAGACTACATTAACCCAGCAAGACTTATGGCTTATGGTTCATATTTTAAGAGGAGATAAGATTCCCTTCTTTGATTTGATGTTCAGGACTTTCAAGAATGTGACCAATAAGCCTACTCAGGTTGTTTTAAGAGCAAGTAGGTGCTTGGTGAGGATCGAACGTTTTAAAATTTATAAATGTTTTCTAAATCATTTCCACTAACTATGGTCTTATAGGGCAAGTGTACCCATCAGATGTAGCATAGAATGATCTAGGTTATATTCCAAGGGAAAGCTAGAGAGTAGTTCTAGTTCACTCTTTTCCTATTATCTAGCCAACTAAAACAAAGGGGTTTTATATACACATAAGCTAATTTCAGTCTAAACTAACAAAGGAAACAACAAAAATTAGTAGCAAGTTGCATGACAGCATATAACAATAAAGATAAATCAATTCACAAAGTTGCTTGGGTCATACTTCACTTTAGGTCTATTCATGTAACTCAAGAATTTCTCAAAAAAAGTTGTGCTGACTATTGCACCGTCGAATTCACTAGCGCAAATCAAAGTATCTCTCAAGGTTAGTGACTCTAGACCTAAAACTAAACTACTACTGTAATCTCTTCTTGGCTATCCTCTCTCTTAGACCCGCATAAAGAATAGGAATCCTTCGCTTAGAAATCCATTTCAATGTTTGAAAATAAGTGACAGAAGACCTCACCAACCCCTTCTATCACGCCTCGAAGGGTACCCTAAACGTAGCAGTCTGTCGTACACAATATTAAAGCCTAGGAATGACTACCTCAGTCACGCAAAGGCTTTCATATCATGTACAAGGCGTACACCACAACCAAGAGAACGCATCGGAGTAACGCAATTTATATTGATAATAAATAAGTAACAAGGCAAAGAGAATACTTATCATAAAACATAAACATATTTAAATTACAATTCTTAGGGGCATGTCCCTCTATTGTCTTCAAATAAATATACATCTTAGAATCTCCAAAATACTAACATAGAATTCATTACATATAAAGAACCTTACAAAATTACTTCATCTTATGTTTCCATTTCCTTTATAGAAGCTTAACATCCTTCCATGACTTCCTTAATGTCATGATCCTCAATTTAGGCCACGGGTATACCTGTTTCAACAAAAATCTATAGGGGTATAAGCTACAACTAGCTTAGTGAAATATTCCTTTTCATTCGCACCATATTTTCAAACAAGTTCATTTAGACTTTCACACATATGCTATGCATACAATGCAACAATCACATGATTATGAAAATATATATAGTTATGGAAACCATATATAGAACGGATTTACCCCTCCGTATCGAAGGTTAAGGAATCGGGGTTGAAGATCCTCGATATTCTACTGCTAGTCCCTAGATCCTCACCCACAGCGTTCAGTTGGCTCGGCTTCGAACCTAGAGTCGCATTCCCCAGGCGATTTGGATCCTCTAGGAAGGAACATGGCCCGTGTCACCGCACGATCACAGCCAATCCAACTCTATGCGTAGGAGTAGCAGCAGCCTTCCGAAAGAGATGTGACTCGATGGATGCTATGCGTGAGTGTTTCGTTTTGCTTAAGCCAAACCTTATTAAGGTTTATTAGGGGCCGATCAATCAATTTAGCAATTAATAATTAGTCATACAAGTAAGTAAACAAAATTATTTAAACAAGCAGTTTGAAGTTGCGATATTCTTAATTCTTATTTCACGCATAAACATAGAATCATATATATACTCATAATCCTGAATTCCCCAAATATATATCCATTTTTATCTTTTCTTAGTATGTTAATGCTACTACTTTACAAGCACAAGCAAGGTAACGAAATTAAGAGGAATAACTCACTCATCCATTTCACGATCTTTTTAGTCGTAGTAATCCTCAGGAAGGGTAATCTCGTATCTTTCATCACCTAGACAAAAAAAATACCCGGGATAAGTATTTCATTAGAAATTCTACTTGAACTTTCTAATTCTATTTCACTATGTCCATCAAATTCATATAGAATGAAATTCCAACTTAAAATGGCCATAACTTGCTCATTTTAACTTGGAATTTCACATATAATATACCGTTTTCTACCTATTCGAAAAGATCTATCCATTTCTAACGTTATCTTTGTCATATAAGGTCATTTGGGTTCCGAAAACGTTGGGTGCAGATTTAAAACGATATTTCTAAACTTTTGTAAATCCATTTTCTAACTCAACTTCATTCAAAAATCCTTAGTAAAAAAATATATATGTATATATAATTGATAAATCCTTTCAGTATATAGATAAGCTCACTTTGTATGCAAAATTCCTAATGGTAGCATCTCAACAATTTATTTTATAACAATTCATTTTAAGTTGTTAAAACTTTATCTTTAACAATTTCTTTTCAAGTACTTTAAAGAAACTTTATATTTTCATAGGTTATTATAAATGAGTATATTCTTATTTTATTTTCTTCATTCTTTTTCCAAAAACAAGTAAATTTTCCTTTAACCTTTAGTCTTGCATAAATTTTACTTCTAGTAATAAAAGATCAAATTTATCGAAAGTATATTAAGTTGTTGAAACCCTTTTTATAAATTTGTATTTAGAATGGTTTTTAGAAAATGAGTCTTGTCTTCTTATATTTATTATTTAAAATATGAGTTTTTGTTTTCTAAAACTTGTTCTTTTATTTCCTTTGAAAAGTATTCTCTTTGTTGATAAAATCCATTTATTTTTAATCTTATCTTATTTATATTCTTTGAAAATGAGTTCCTTCTTTAGAAATTTGAAAACCATTATTTTTCTTTATGGGTGAATTCATCTTAACTTTGAAAACTAGTTTGTTTCTTAGTTTTGTTATGAAGTGAAAAAGAGTTTAAAAATCTTAAGCTTTTTGTAAAAAAAAAAAACTTTTAATATTAACAAATTATTTTACTAAAACTTAGGTTACTAAAACTTAGGTTACCATAACATACAAAAAAAATATTAATTTCTTATGTTTCCTTGGTAAACTATCTTTGTTATTTAAGAAAACGTTGAGAAAACTCTATTTCTATGTTGTCGATAATAACTCCATTATTTGTGATAAATTACATAATAGAAAATTTAGTTTTAAGTTCCTTTAATAAAGTAAAATTCTACTTTTAAATTAGTTGAGACAATATCATTATGTAGATTCAAGTATTATGAGCATATAAAATAATAAGAACATAAGAAAATACTAGAAACAATTAATAAGCAAAATAAAAATATCAAGTATTGGGAACCTTACCTTTATCAAGGTATCCCGGTCAAGTATTGGGAGCCTTAGCTTCATCAAGGCATCTCAGGACTAAGAATGGACTAGTCCCAAGAGATTAAAGAAAATAAATAAAAGATCGTTTTGACTTGATATGGACAAGTCTAAGACCAGAAAGACTAGTCTTAAAGAAATAGCATGAAATAAATAAATTGCAAAGCATGAAATTAAATAAATAACAAGTGAGTTTATATGCTCTAAAGATTATATATATATATATATAAATATATTAGTTATATATGAATAATGAATTATCATTATAACAACAATTAAATCAACATAACATAATAAAATAGGAAGTTTATGTACAAGAACAAAACATGAACATGTTGTTGCTTTTACTACTCATATGAGTTTCAAAACAACACCATAGTCATGTTAAGTTACATGACATGAGAAAATAAATTGTTAGAAGAAATCTTTACCTAAAGTGTTTATGTGGTTTGAAGATGGTAGTGAATATATGATTATGTCGTTATGTGGTTTATTGAGAAATGGTAATTGTGGAGAGAAATTTGTGAGTATTTGGTGAAAGAGAATTTTGGTAGAGGAAAAATTTGTGGAGAGAGTTTGTGTAGTGAATTTGAGAGAGTTTTGGTAGTAGAATGAATTATGTAAAAGAATGAAGGAAGAAGGGGGTATTTATAGAATTTTGGAGTGAAAATTAGATGTAATTAAATAAATTGAAAAAGAAATAAAATGGAGATGAAGAGAGAGGGAGTGGTGGACGGCAAAGACATGGAATGAGAGAGAAATTTGATTAAAAATTAATTTTATAAGAAAAGTGTAAGAGAAGTTTAGTAATATGTGGTGTAGAATTTTTATGGGAAAAGAAAATTATAAGAAATAGGTATGTAGGTGTAAGAATAGGTAGTAAGAAAAAGTAGAGATAGAGAAATAGTAATGAATAGTAGAAAAGTACTATAAATAGTAAACTAGACATTAAAATACCGGTAGTAATAAAAATACGCGTAATAATGCGATATCTGTAATTTTTAGCTGTTGAAAAATTTTTAAAATTGATATTTTTGAAAACCTTATATTTTTACGAATCTACTGGTATTAATGGAATATTTTTGCCATCCAGTGTACGAAGGCATGGTTTTTGAAAACTGATCCCGTTCGGATCCAAGGACACTAGAATTTTTCGAATCTGATATTTTTAAGCTTCCCTTTATTATTACGAACTATTATCAACAATTATTTTCATTTCGTTGTCTAGGGTTTAAGAGCACGGGATTGCCGGATCTTAAACACTAGGGTTTGTTGTAAGCTTTGTTGACTTTTAAGGTTCCGGCTTGACTTCCGGTTTTGTCGAGTTATTCGTAAGATCATATAATTTTGGAGTTTTGACCGTTTTATATTTTTAGCTCTATATCTATGGTTTATCTTATTTTATTTGTGTTTATTTAATAGTTTTTAGTTTTTGGGATCGTTTAACCGAGTCTAGGGTTA
This sequence comes from Combretum micranthum, assembly GCA_024138025.1. Lineage (NCBI taxonomy): Eukaryota > Viridiplantae > Streptophyta > Magnoliopsida > Myrtales > Combretaceae > Combretum > Combretum micranthum. The sequence continues at coordinate 259,605 of JAMXBD010000619.1, forward strand.
TGAGTTGACTCAGTTTGACTTTTGGTGAAAATTGAAAATTTTGATTCTGAAGTTTACCGAGGGATTTAAGATCTTATCATTTCGTTGTCAAGCCTTATTTGGATATATTGTCTTGATTTACGTGTTAAGGAACAGTTAGGTGATTTGATTGATGTACAGATATTGATTCAACCGATAATTGAATTTTCTATTTTGTTTTTGAGGGTTCTCTCTTTCTCAGATTAAGAAATCTTGTTTTTGATCTTATTTAGAATTAAGTTTTAACTTGGTTCGATTTTTAGGATTTCGATTCCGGTGTTTGACTCTTAGGATTATTTCCTAAGAATTATAAAATTTTCAGGGGTTTACACCCTCTCATGGCGATTGAAGCAATCTCATCAATAGCCTAGATCTATTCATTAAAATGACCTCTCAGCCCATTTTAGCGAAATCTGATATAAACCTATATCGTGCATTATAAAGATTCAAGAAATATGAAGTTCAAGTTATTGAATGCAATAAATCAACACATATTCGACAAAAACACAATATAGTTAATGAAATCAACAAAAGATTCACAAATCTAAGCAAAAATCAGCTACTTCTCCATGAATATAGCAATACAAATAAATAAATAAATAAGAGAAATAGCGCAAACCAATAGTTTGCTAAAGCAATAAGAATGAAAATCCTTGATGAATTGAACCATCTAAGCCTAAAGCTGTTGTGAAACCCTAAGAGTTCTTGTGCTTCTCTCTTTAACTTCTCTCTTTAAAGAGGTAAATTCGTTATCATAATAGGGTTTAGAGAAAAATACTTTAAAACCTAAAAATGTCTCTTTTTGGCTGCTGGGCTCTCGGGATCTTTGTTTTTTCAAAATGACAACAAGATGAGCTTTTATATGCTATTAATTTCATCCCTCCCTATATGCCCTTGCGTGTTGGAGGGAGGGCTGAAAACAAAAGGTTTGTTCCTTGTAAAGTCCGACCAAAACTTTCCTTATTTGCTTCAAATCATCATATAATCTTCTAAATAAGCCCATGAAGCTTGAAAATGAATTTTAACAAAATAAATGTCCTTTTCTTGATCAAATCACAAAAATTACATAATATATATGTACAAATAAACACAAAAACTAAGGGTCTATTGACACCTATCAGTAGGTGATTACCTAATTATTAAGGAGCAAAGGTATGGAATTTCACTCTGAGATTCACTTTATACAGGTTCCTACCTCCTCATTCAATACCATTAGCTTCAGGCCCTAGAAAACGCAAGATATGAGATAGATGAGAAAGTAGCCTTTAGAGCCTTTAGTTGGTGGTGATGCTTTACTTCCTAAATCAAGAGTAGAAATAGATTTTGATGATGAAGATCAGCCTCTAGCTTTACCTACTGGTTCTTTAGCTCCCAGTATCTTTATTTCCTCTCAGCAGTAGCTCTGATAGTTTGATACTATAAAGACCTAGATTTCTTATCTTTGCTCAGACTTCCAGACCTTCAGCTCTGACATTCGCTGCTTCATGGATCATTTCTATCACATTCACCCTCCTCTACCTTTATCTGATGATCCTCTTGCATGATCTTTCTTTTTATTTATGTTTGCTTTATGTATGAAAATCTATGTGTGGACATCTATGTGGCTTTTTACACTAATATGATATTAACTATCTTACTTGGCTGTTCAATATGACCGTTTCTTTTGATTCTTTTTGCTTACTATCTTATATAAATCTTTTTTATGAGGACAAAAAGGAAAAATAATGGTGTAATCAAAGGGGGAGAAATGGAATCAAATGTGCAAACAATGGATGATTAAGGGGAAGATAATTGTATGCTCAATGGATTAATCTAGAGCTCTTTAATATATTGTTGTTATTACAAAAATATGAGACAGGTTTCATTGAAGGGGACAAAATAGCAAATCGCTTTTACATAACTTCTTGCCCTCATCAAAATGGGAGAGATTGTTAAATTGAATTACTTTATATGTGATTTTGATGAGGGAAAAAGTTATTAAAAGATATTGTAAAAACACTTCACTTGAACATAATTGATAAATAGATGTATATATCGAAATCTATGTAGTGTGTATATGTATTGTGCTTTTTAAAGCTTATAGTGATAGCACCGATAAGCCGATCCAGTGAATCTAAACATAGTGTTGGTTGAGTTTTAAAACCAAGGTGCGACAAAGGCGCGAAGAAGAAAATTGAAGTTACAACATGTGAGACCCTTGAATCGATGAGCCGGTAGGAGAATGGACCAGTGAGCCAGTAGGCAATTAATTCGACCATTTCACACATTAATTATTGCCGTCTGTCAGACGTTATCTCCAATAGACATTTAAGTTTTTGAAGACTATAAATACGCTTTGTCTTGGAGATTCAATCAACTTTTTGAGAGCCTTCATTTGCAAACAAACAATTCAAGATTTCCATCTTAATCTTTGTTCTCCTGTTCATTTTTTTGCAAATTTTTGTAAGAGAGAGAAAATCAAATTAAAGTGCTCTGTTCTTATCTTTGTAATTTTTATAAGAGAGCAATACAAAAGTGAATGAAATATTTTATTTCTTGATGGTTGCAAACTTGTGTATTGTTCAGCTTGAGTTTATATTTTTGGTAATCAATAAAGTGATTATGAAGTCCTCGATTGAAGGCATATGTGGATAGTGGAGAGTAAGAAGTAAGCCAAACTCTACATTACATTTGGGCTAAATTTTTCTATCCCTTTCTCTTTTATAGTCCATACCATAATTCCTTTTGCTATTTTTACCGCTTATCCAATTTAATTTGACCTATTGCATAAAATTTAATTGTTTGTGCAGTTTCGGCCCCCTTGATATTCTTTTGTATGTTTTTAAAATATATTTGATGAAATCTAGCATTGATGCACACAACAAACAAAACATTTCGATATGATGTAGTTAAATATAAAAAGATTCAATGAACTTCTATACAATTTTCATTGATCTTTTTCCCTATTAAATCAAAATCTAATAGTAGATGTGGAATAGGCTTCGTGGCTCCTTTATCAACCTAAAATTTTTCAACATTTGTTTGACGTACTTTCCTTAATGTAAAAAAAATGTCATCTTGTGTTTGCTTGATTTTAAGTCTAAGGAACAAATTGAGTTTTCCTATGAGAGACATTTTAAACTCCGTCTTTCTTAACATAGAAAAATTCTTCTTTCCATTCTACACTTATGAACAACAAAGCAGCTTCTAACATGCGTCAAGCCTCGAGGGATACCCTAAATATGGCAGTCCATCGTACACAATATTGAAGCTTAGGAATGACTACCTTAGTCACACAAAGGCTTCTATATTATGCATAAGGCGTACTTCATAACAAAGGGAACATATTAGAGTAACATAATTTATAATAGTAGCAATGCAAGAGAACTATATATCATTAAACTTAAACAAAGTCAATTACATTTGTTAGGGGCATACCCCTGTTAATATCCTAAAATTGTTAAGGTATTATGGTCATTCATTATAGTCTCCAAAATAATAATATATCACATATCTAACATAAAAGTGCTTCCAAAGAAAATATTCATTATATTCTCTCAAATCTTTCCTTGAAGCTCCAAAATCCACTGGTGATTTCCTTAACGTCATGTCTATTGAGTAAAGCCTCAAGTACTCCTGTTTCATCAAAGATCTATATGGGTGTAAGCTATAACATATTTAGTGAGATATTTCCTTCATTCATATCGTACAACTATAACCAAACAAGTTTATTAATTTCAAGCATATGCTATGCAACAAATATGTATTACAAACAAGTATGTATGGGTATCCAAAAACCATGCATAAAATGGATTTATGCCCTTTATGTCAAGGTTTAGGGAATTTGATTTGAAGGTCACCGTAATCTTCACTACTCGTCTCCGAGCACCTACTTATATCTATCAATCGACGCAACTCATCCTTGGGATGACTAAGGATGTCATACCTAACCTTAATATTGAGTGTGGTGTACTGTCGTGTTTAGGGTACCCTTTGGGTGTAACTGTCACGCCCTGAAGGGTACCTTAAACGTGGCAGTCCGCCACATATAATATCAAGACTTAAGAAGGACCACCTTAGTCATGCGAAAGTCTCAGTATTACATGTAAGGCGTCTAACAAGGTAATAAGAGACGTTTTTGGGAAGTGTGGTCTAAGCAAGTAATAAAATCATACAATAATCTAGAAATAAAATAGATCATAATATTATCAATTAAAGGTCTATTACATGATTCTTAGGGGCATACCCCCGCTAAAATTCCAAGGATCATAGATAACTAATAGTCTTTACAATAGTTTAAATACTACATCAAAAGATTTTAAAGGAATTCTAATCTAACCCTTCAAGTAGATTTCCTTCAAAAGCTCCCAAAAGATAACTTACGCGGATAAGAGGAAACATCAGGTACAAAAACAGGTGCTCCTGTGAATACAAATATCTATAGGGGCGTAAGCTTATGGGCTTAGTGAGTTTAATCCCAAAATTCATACTTGATACGAAATATCAACCAAGTTTATTAAACAAGCAAATGGGATGCAACAAACACGTGAGCATACAAGACATATGATTTTTCGGGAATCATATGTTGAATGAATTACGCCCTTCATTTAGGGTTAGGTATTGCGGCCCATTACAACCACTACTTCTTTTTTAAAAAAAAATTTATAGATCTTACCGGCTCCTATACGCCATAAAAAAATATGTAGTTATTACTAGCTCCTACCACACACCAATTTATGTAGTTTTTACTAGTTCCTACTCGCTACATACATAATATACCGGTTATGCCTACTATCACTATCATACACTTGTCCCACCAATTGTATAATAGCGAATGCAATGTGAGCCAACAAATGAAGTGCATGCATCCATTTTTTAATTAGAGCCTAGCTGTCATATTTTAATTTCTTACAAGTGATCAATCAATTTCAGACACTTTAACATGCAAATAGACATATAATTTATTACAAGCATTTCCTGCATCGATATACTTAATATTCTTTCAACATATTATCATAAAAATTTCATTTTATCTTCCCTTAAATCTAATGCAACTAATTTTACAAGCACAAACATAAGCATGCAAAATAAGGGGAGTAGACTCACTCGGTCGTGTCGATACTTCTCTCTTATGGATGAGTCGATCGGTAATTCAACTAATCGAAATAATCCTCCGGGTACGAACACTCCTCCTCGAGATCACCTAATCAAGAAGAATACCCATAATGAGTATTTCTTATTGATTCTATGATACTTATAAAAAACTATGTTATAAGGTCGTAAAATTCGTATAGAAGATAGTTCCAACTTAAAATAGCCATAACTTGGTCATTTTAACTCGGAATTATGCATATAATATACCGTTTTCTACCTATTTGAAAAGATCTATCCATTTCTAAAACTAGTTTCATCATACTAAGTCCTTTGTTATCCGAAGCAGTAGCGATCAGATTCACCATGAATTTTGCAAAACTTAATTTTGTAAACTTTTATTTATCTTACAAATACTTGTAAAAATATAGATACTATAATGGCTGAAAAGACCTTTAAAAGGTGTATATATATTATATATATATATTGACTCATATCAAATGCATGAATTTAATGAAGTTGTCTCAGCCATGAATTTTTTGTAAAAGCAAAGTCTTCTAAAAATTTGGATTCTAAAAATTTGGAAAAGCAAAACTTTTGGAGATTCCTACTTAGCTTGTTAAAAAGTTTCTTAAGTTATTTTACATGAGTATTTTCTTCTCCTTAATTCCATTTTCTTAGTCTTTTAAATTTCAAATGAATGATTTTCATTTTTTCTAAATTCCTTATAGCTTAGTTTCTAATACTTTTTGAAAGTAGTAAAAATCTATTAATTCTATACTCTCTTAATCTTTCTTTAAAAAGAAAATTTCCTAACTTTGTTCATTAATTTTATTCCTTAAGATCATTCTATTCTTCTGAAAGAAATTTTTTGGTGTTTGTCAAACTAGTTGTCACGCTCCGAAGGGTATCCTAAACGTGGCAGTCCGCCGTACACAATATTAAAGCCTAAGAATGACCACCTCAGTCACGCGAAGGCTTTCATATTATGTACAAGGCGTCTAACATATAAAGGAGACACATCGGAATGATATGTTTTATGTTGATACAATTGAGTAACAACGTAAAGGAAATACAATCCACTATACTCCAAATACAAAAACCCTATACTTCAAAATACAATTCATCAAACTTCAACTACATTCATCCCAAGACTTCACTGCATAAAGCTATTACAAAGCAAATCGTAAAGCTTAACAAAAAACTTCAAGCATTCTTATATCTTGCCGGAATCCCGAAATCATTCTCGGCTTCAACCATCTCGGTCCCCACTTAGCATTCTTGGAATAATCTGCTCATTTAAACAACTATTGGGGTATAAGCTACACTAGCTTAGTGAGATTCATTTCCGCAATAATATACTCAATTGTAAAATATACAAACAAGTTTATTTAAACAATCATATGAATGCACAAGCACATGAACATACAAGCATATGACTTTCCGGTAGCCATATGTGAATGGATTTACGCCCTCCATTAGGGGTTTGGGGTGGTCCATAAACATGCGACCAAAATTCCAATATTTTCTCTTGTGGTTTATAGTGTCTACTCCGCTGCCCATTAACATAAGTGACCTCATAGGCCCTTGATGTTAACGAAGGTGGTCCTCCACCTGTTTATATGTATTGGTTTATAGTATCTACTCCACTGCCCATTAACTTAAGTGACCCTGCAGATCCTTAATGTTAACGAAGACCCACTGCCTCCCGATCATACTTTTGTTCCCACCAAAAGCATTCTCGTAATACAATGTGACTCACTAAATGATATGCATGTACAGTTTATTTATAGAATCATAGCAAGTTCATTATGTAATTTCAGAGCGAACATAGAGCATTTCAAACAATCCAAGTCTATACTAACTCATACAATATTATTTCAACAAGTCTCATCTCGATATACTTATCATTCATTCAACAGGAAAAGTTCATTTCTCATCAACAATTTTATCCTCACCTAAGTCTAATGCTACTACAATTGCAAGCACACTCAATGAGCATAATTACTTAGGAAATGAACTCACTCAGCCATTGGATCACCGGTCTTCTAGTAATAATAATCCGGAGGCAAGGAGTCAACGTCCTCGGGTTCACCTATTCATATAAGAAATACCCTAATAAGTATTCTACCATCTTAGGATACTAAAACTCTAAGAAAACCTAGTGGAATCGAAATTCGCGTCACTTTCGAAGTCCCAATTTAAAATGGCCATAACTTGGTCATTTTAACTCGGAATCTCACAAATTTTATATAGATTTCTATCTACTTCGGAAGAGCTTTCTAAATATGAAGTTTAAATCAAGTTTCGAAAATATCTAAGCCTCGGAAATGAGGGATCAGATCTGTTCAGCGGTTATATAGATTCCGAAAATGCGGTTTTCAAGAATGCACTTGAGATTCCCAAGTGCAAAATGAAACTAAATACCATGGCAATGATTTTCCCTATCATGAATGTTATGATATGAACTCTAATGAGCCTAAGTTCTTATAAATTTTTAGACTCAAAGAATTTAAATAAATTTTTTCCTAAAAAATCATTTCATGCTATTGTTTAACGAGTAAACTTACTACACTTGGTCACACTTACTTATTATAAGGATTTTCTTTAAGAAAACTCCACTTTGTTTGAAGAAATTTTGACCCTTATATTAACTATATCCTAATGCATTTATTTCTTTTATAAAATCTTTATTTGTAAACTTTTAAGTGGGTCTTACACTAGGGTAGTTCCAAAAATCCGAATTTAGAAAACTTCATTTGGAAGTTGATTCTTTTAAGAAAAATACATTTTATACTTAGAACTTTAAGTATTTGTTTTACCTATTCCCTAAGGATTTCATTTATTTAAGAAAATACCATTTTTGGAGTTGGAAAACTAGTGTTTTCTAACCATCTATCCATTATTACGAATTTGGCTTTCAAGACTTTTCACTCAAAACTTCTTTTAGACTTCATTTCTTGTTTTAAATATTTTCTTTAGTAAAAACTCATTTAAACTCATGAAAAACATCATCAAACATTATCTATCACCTATAGGCTTCATTTTTCTTTAAAATACATGTTTAGAAGTTGGTAAAAGGGTTTTTAGGCTAGGGTTCCCAATTCTTCCGAATTTACACTAACTCATTTCTTGAAAAGTGTTTTCCTTTTTGGCTTTGTTAACTCATCTATCTATAGATCTATGTATTAGGAAGGTTATTTACTAAGGACAAAAACATTAAAGACCATTAATGCAAATAAACTCAAAATAAAGATGAGATCTTAAATGTCTACATGAATATGAGTAGTAAAATGATAGATCTACTATATCAAGTGCTTAAATAGGTTTTGGAAACATAAAAACTACATTTTTATAAAAGATCTTTTGTTCAAAATACCTTTTGATGAAAAATCATAAAGCTTATGGCATGAAAGCTCCTTGAAATACAAGATCTACTAGTGATGGTTTTGGTATTCTTGTTTTGATATTTCCTTATCCCTATCAAGAGATCATGGGGACATTTAGTTGGAAATATCGAAGAATAACCTAGCCATTACAAAGATCTAAGGATATATGAAGCAAGGTTCATCTACTTAAGGTAAAATAGGAGACAAAAGAAGAAAAAAGAAAGTTGTGTGTGTGTGTGTGGGAGGCATGATGGTCACGACAAAGAGGGAGTGGCGATGAGAGAAAAGAGAGATTTTCTCCTTTTGAAAACTTTGAAAAGTGAAGAATGAAGTGAGAGAGAGAAAATGTAGTTTATATATAAAATGAAATTAGGTTAAATGGGACAAAATTTTTTTTAAAAAAATTGTACAATGGAGCTTGTTGGGGGGAGGGGGGGGGGGTTTCACGCCAACCAATGCATGAGGGGGAAGGGAAGAATTGATTTTGATTGATTTGTCTTGATAGCTTGCACATCAAATGTCATAAATTGTAGTAATAATTAAGGGATAAAAAGTCTTTGGAAAGGAAGTGATCGAGTGATGGTAAGGGTTGCGAATATAGGGTGTACAAATGAGTAGTCATAGGGTGTACTTGTGAATAGTAGAATAGTAGTGAATAGTAATCAAGACAACTTAATTACCGGTAGTAAGAAAAATACGAATAAGAAGGTTATAATTGTATTTTTCGTAAGTCGGAAAATTGTGAAATTTATATTTTTGAAATCCTTATTTTATTTCGATTCTAATGAGTATTCATAAGTACATTTTTGAAATTCTAGTTCCGGGGCACGCTTTCTATAATGGGTTTCGGGATGACCCGGAATTGAAATTTTCTTAAAATCCGATCTTTTCTTGTTTCGAAATATAATCAAGAACTATATCCAAAATTAATTTTGCTTATTAAAGTTTCTTATTTGGAAACCGAGGAAAAGCCGGAATTAGGGTTCCTAGTTCTCACTCCAGTCTTAACCTATTCCGGTTTAGGGTTTTGGTTTCCGGTTCTTGAGTTATCTTGGTTACTTGAAAAACCAGGTTTTACAACACTTTGAAACAATATTCCATATTAAATTATCTTATAACATTTCTTTTGATATGAAACCGAAGAAAAGTCGGATATAGGGTTTCTAAGTCTTTCTCACAAAACTTGAACTAAACCGGTTTAGGGTTTCATTTTCCGGTTTCTGAAGTTTACTTGATTACTAGGAAACCCGAGGTATACATTATAAAAAAAATAATAAAATTGTGTAATGAAATAAAATGAATAGTGCAAAAGACTAATCAATTACCAGTAGAAATGAAAATACGATAAAAAGGTTATAACTGTAACTTTTATAACCCGAAAAATTATATAACTGATATGTTTAGAAATCTTATAAAATTACGAGTCTAACGGTACTAATGGTATATTTTTTATATCTCGAGCCCCGGGACACGCTTTTCGAAGTCTGTATCCGAACTGGTTCGAAATAGGTCAAAAATTTACCAATCTGATAATTATAAACGAACTTATATTACTATGAGTAATTCTATATATTAAACTACATCTCGGCCTCTAGGATTAGGGGCGCTAGATTGCCGGACTTACACTATTGTATTCCGGTTAGGGTTTCCGGGTGATTTTCCGGTTTAGACCTTTGCCAATTTGGAAACTGATATTTATGTTTATATAACATATTTAATTTGAGAAATTTATTTTAAATTTTATTTTTGTAAGCATTTAATATCTTTTAACATTTTCGGAATTATTGAATTGGGTTTCATTTCCGAAAGTTAATCATTATTTACTTTTTATTAATTTGTTTTTGGGTTTTATATCACCCGATTTTACAAGTCGGAGCTAAATATGGAAATTTTTTGTACGTCATGGTTTTGAATTTGAAGACCACTGAGTTCTTATTTTATTTTTAAGGATTTCATTTTCTCATGATTAAGAAATTTTTGGATTCGTTCATGATTTAGGACTTGTCGAAATTCGGTTTTAATTTGGAGTGAATTTTAGGGTTTATTTTCAAAGTTCATTTTGGAATTATTTATTGAAATTTTCCGGGGCTTACATCCTCCCCACCTTGAGGAAAGTTTTGTCCGCAAAACTTATTACATGTATATCGTTTATCGAGAAAAGATTGTGGATTTTCGAATTATACTTCTAGCACCGGTTTATGCTTTCGTTTGTATCATTTCTAAATTTTTCATGATAAATATTTTACGAAATATAGCACATACAAATTAATAAGATTTGGCTTAGCGATTCCAATCTTCACTTACACGACTCTTTTGGAAAACGACATGGACTTGACTCGAGACCACAGACGACTCGACTCGACTGACACTAGACGACTCATGACAACACGACCTTTCATGACTCGATTACTTGACCAACGAAGGTTGTGGATTCGCTTCTCCATTCTTATGTAGCTGTATATGCGATATTGTGCTTTATGAAAACAATATGGTCATCGTCGTTTTAAATTCTTATCATCGTGATCATCTTGATGGGATTGAAATCAAGAGATCTCATTGCTTTATTATATAATTATTTACTTGTGAAGATCTTATGGAGTTTGGTAATTGAGATTTGATCGCTGAAATTTTAACTTTTGTGTAACGATCATCGTAGATTTCGATCTTTCAAAGTTCTTTATTTACAAGAAGTTGTATGAGGATTGTCTTGGAATTCGTTAAATTAATCGAGTTTTTGTTTTAGTTTCCATCATTGGCTCATTCTAGCTTTTAATGGTCTCGGGCTTTCCTATTTTTAGTCTAGCCATTAATCCGAAGGTATTTCTAACAACCTATCTCTTTGATTCTATTGACAGGAAAGAATATGCGGTATTCTAAGGGTATAGCGCTAACCTGTAGAGTTGCATCTTTGATCCTCGCTTCCTTCCATGGCAAAGGACTCCAGCTCCTCATCACTAGCTTCTTCATACACTCCATATGTGTGAGGGTTGTGGACTAGATTTCGGATGTAGATGTCCTTGAAGAACTCGATTCCTTTTTCCTTTGTTGCTTTTATTCCTATTATATCTCTCCTCTTCTTCCTAGGTAGTCCAGCGAAGCAACATGCAGTTATCCCGTTCAGGGCATGTTTTAGCCAAATGTCCCGTTTTTGTGCAAAGAAAGCATGTGGTCATCTTTTTAGGACACTTCTCAACTTTGTGACTAGGGTCCCCACAGAGATAGCACTTGAATTGAGTTGTGGACACTGAATAGGGTAATGTTCTCTCTTACATTTCCAACATTGTAGCTTATAAATTATGTCTTCTTCCTTGTTTGGGTCATCATCCAAGGGAAGTGTTATGACATTTTGACTCGGGGTCATTGAAGCATAGAACTCCATTTCCTTATTACTTCTTTCTTGCCTCCTCCTTTGAGCATTTTCTATTATCCGTGCTCTTTCTAGCAATCCTTGATAACTCCTGATATCAATTCTTCCAATCGAGTCCGAAGGTCTTCTTTTAAACCATTCAGAAACACTTGTCTTTTGAGTTCCTCACTTTGCTTATATGATTCTGGAGCATATTGCAACAATCTACTGAACTCGGTTTCGTACTGTTCCACACTACGATCTCCTTGTGAGATATTGAGAAATCTGAACTGTACTGGACTCTTAAGCTCATGGGAAATATTTTTCAAAAACTCATATTTAAACATCTCCCATGTAACTGGAGGCGTCAACTCTCTTTCCTTAGATTCCCACCATACTCGGGCATGTAAGCGGAGCATAAAGGTTCCATAATTGACTCTACGTATGGTACTTCAAAAGCATTAAGGACCTCTCAATGTGTGCCAACCAATCCTCTGCCTCATCTGGTTTTCCAAAAACTCCGTCGAAATACTCGTTACACTTTATGAAGCATGGTAAGAGGCTTTGGTGGTATTGAGATGGGGGTTCATCTTGCGTCGTTTCTTGCTCATATCTCACAGGTGTAGACGTTGAACTGACTTGAGTCTGTTGCATGTAGCCTCTTATCTGACTAGTAAGCCGTTCAATCTCTATTGAGGCATTTCCCCTTTGGTTAGGTGGTTCGGGTATCGCTTGGTTCTCGGGTCCTAAAGGAGTCATGACGGGTTCTTATTATGGTTGGGTATACCTCCTACAATTTTATTAAGCTCAGGTGAAAATTCTAAATCTTTTTTTACGTCCTAAGGCATTAAAAGAAACTTATCGGAAATACAGAACACGGAAATGCGGAAATAAAAACATATGTAAGAAATATTGAAATTCTACTGAAATAAAAATCGATGTACAGAACTTCATAATATTGAAAACGAAATACATGAAATCAAGAGAAGATGTAAATCTTTCATTACAAAAGTTCAAAGAAAGGATGCAAAACATACATTGGAATTAATTCATGAACTAGATGATAAACACAAAACATTTACATTTTCAAAACATTTTTTTTTTCAAAAAGTTATTTGCTCCTAACGCTCAACACGAGAGATCTATTGATATTTCTAGGAGACTGACTTCTTCCAAACAAGGGCAGCTGTCCAGCTGTTAATTCTTGTGGGGGCATCTACTCGCCTGGTGTCCCGGCTGTTTGCAGATGAAGCACTTTAGGGTTTTCTTTCCTGGACAGTCCACAATCTTATGCTCGGGATCTCCACAGAAGTAACACCTGTGCTTCAGTTGTGGACACTGTCTTGGATAATGACTTTCCTTGCACTTCCAACAATTGATCTTACGCCTCTTAAAAGGTTCATTCTTAACTGTTAGGCTAGTTGTCTTATACCTTCTGACTTTGGAGCTTGGACTAGCCATAACAGAAGGAGTCTCAATTCCTTGCATTGTCACTTGGTGGGGTCCTTCCACCTGAACCGGCACATTCCTAATAAGCTTGTTGTAAGAGGAGCTTTTGTGTATCCACCAAACACCCTAGAAGGTCTATGACTTGTTGCATTGGATCTTGTGGTGGTGGAGTGTCTCTCACTTGTTGTTCATCGGGAAGGCTAGTCGACGGTTGCACGTTCTCCTCAGGTAGTCTCCTAGAAACAGACGAGACGGTCGTGCTAGTCTATTATACTACTCACAAGCTGCTTATGTTTTAGAAAAAGAGTTATAACTTTTTATTTTCTTTAGACTTGTTTATTTAGAAAAACGGTGAAATCAGCAATTAATCCTCCCACCTAGTGGCTCCTAGGTCAAAGGGGTAATCTAGCATCTCCATTATCGGCTTGAACTAAGAGTCGGTAAGGTCACTTTCCTATATTTTGCAGTTGCTAGTATAGATTCGATCATCCCATCAAATATTTTCAATCTTCCTTCATATGTCTGTTTCTATGTTCTTCAAAAGTCTCCAAGATAGAATTCAAATCCTTAATGATCGAAAGTCATACCTTAAAGGTCATTGAGCTAAATCTAGTTCTTCTTTACCTAAGGGTCATCTAACATTTATCTACCATTCCTAAGATATCCTAATATTCTATCCTCTTAAAGTCTTCCCACCTAATTCCCAAAACCTTGTCGCTCTGATACCAACTAAACTGTCACACCCCGAAGGGTACCCTAAACGTGGCAGTCCGCCGTACACAATATTAAAGCCTAAGAATGACCACCTCAGTCACGCGAAGGCTTCCATACTATGTACAAGGCGTCTAACACATAAAGGAGACACATCGGAATGATATATTTTATGTTGATACAATTGAGTAACAATGTAAAGGAAATACAATCCACTATACTCCAAATACAAAACCTATACTTCAAAATAAATTCATCAAACTTCAATTACATTCATCCCAAGACTTCACTTAAAACTATTACAAAGCAAATCGTAAAGCTTAGCCAAAAACTTCAAGCATTCTTATATCTTGCCGGAATCCCGAATCATTCTCGCTTCAACCATCTCGGTCCCCACTTAGCATTCTTGGAATAACCTGCTCATTTAAACAACTATTGGGGTATAAGCTACACTAGCTTAGTGAGATTCATTTCCGCAATAATATACTCAATTGTGAAATATACAAACAAGTTTATTTAAACAATCATATGAATGCACAAGCACATGAACATACAAGCATATGACTTTCCGGTAGCCATATGTGAATGGATTTACGCCCTCCATTCGGGGTTTGGGGTGGTCCATAAACATGCGACCACAATTCCAATATTTTCTCTTGTGGTTTATAGTGTCTACTCCGCTGCCCATTAACATAAGTGACCTCATAGGCCCTTGATGTTAACGAAGGTGGTCCTCCACTTGTTTATATGTATTGGTTTATAGTGTCTACTCCACTGCCCATTAACTTAAGTGACCCTGCAGATCCTTAATGTTAACGAAGACCCGCTGCCTCCCGATCATACTTTTGTTCCCACCAAAAGCATTCTCGTAATGCAATGTGACTCACTAAATGATATGCATGTACAGTTTATTTATAGAATCGTAGCAAGTTCATTATGTAATTTAAGAGCGATCATAGAGCATTTCAAACAATCCAAGTCTATACTAACTCATACAATATTATTTCAACAAGTCTCATCTCGATATACTTATCATTCATTCAACAGGAAAAGTTCATTTCTCATCAACAATTTTATCCTTACCTAAGTCTAGTGCTACTACAATTGCAAGCACACTCAATGAGCATAATTACTTAGGAAATGAACTCACTCGGCCATTGGATCACCGGTCTTCTAGTAATAATAATCCGGAGGCAAGGAGTCAACGTCCTCGGGTTCACCTATTCATATAAGAAATACCCTAATAAGTATTCTACCATCTTAGGAACTAAAACTCTAAGAAAACCTAGTGGAATCGAAATTCGCGTCATTTTCGAAGTCCCGATTTAAAATGGCCATAACTTGGTCATTTTAACTCGGAATCTTGCAAATTTTATATCGATTTCTATCTACTTAGGAAGAGCTTTCTAAATATGAAGTTTAAATCAAGTTTCGAAAATATCTAAGCCTCGGAAATGAGGGATCAGATCTGTTCAGCGGTTATATAGATTCCGAAAATGCGGTTTTCATGAATACACTTGAGATTCCCAAGTGCAAAATGAAACTAAATACCATGGCAATGATTTTCCCTATCATGAATGTTATGATATGAACTCTAATGAGCCTAAGTTCTTATAAATTTTTAGACTCAAAGAATTTAAATAAACTTTTTCCTAGAAAATCATTTCATGCTATTGTTTAACGAGTAAGCTTACTACACTTGGTCACACTTACTTATTATAAGGATTTTCTTTAAGAAAACTCCACTTTGTTTGAAGAAATTTTGACCCTTATATTAACTATATCCTAATGCCTTTATTTCTTTTATAAAATCTTTATTTGTAAACTTTTAAGTGAGTCTTACACTAGGGTAGTTCCAAAAATCCGAATTTAGAAAACTTCATTTTGAAGTTGATTCTTTTAAGAAAAATGCATTTTATACTTAGAACTTTAAGTATTTGTTTTACCTATTCCCTAAGGATTTCATTTATTTAAGAAAATACCATTTTTGGAGTTGGAAAACTAGTGTTTTCTAACCATCTATCCATTATTACGAATTTGGCTTTCAAGACTTTTCACTCAAAACTTCTTTTAGACTTCATTTCTTGTTTTAAATATTTTCTTTAGTATAAACTCATTTAAACTCATGAAAAACATCATCAAACATTATCTATCACCTATAGGCTTCATTTTTCTTATAAAATACATGTTTAGAAGTTGGTAAAAGGGTTTTTAGGCTAGGGTTCCCAATTCATCCGAATTTACACTAACTCATTTCTTGAAAAGTGTTTTCCTTTTTGGCTTTGTTAACTCATCTATCTATAGATCTATGTATTAGGAAGGTTATTTACTAAGGACAAAAACATTAAAGACCATTAATGCAAATAAACTCAAAATAAAGATGAGATCTTAAATGTCTACATGAATATGAGTAGTAAAATGATAGATCTACTATATCAAGTGCTTAAATAGGTTTTGGAAACATAAAAACTACATTTTTATAAAAGATCTTTTGTTCAAAATCATAAAGCTTATGGCATGAAAGCTCCTTGAAATACAAGATCTACTAGTGATGGTTTTGGTATTCTTGTTTTGATATTTCCTTATCCCTATCAAGAGATCATGGGGACATTTAGTTGGAAATATCGAAGAATAACCTAGCCATTACAAAGATCTAAGGATATATGAAGCAAGGTTCATCTACATAAGGTAAAATAGGAGACAAAAGAAGAAAAAAGAAAGTTGTGTGTGTGTGGGAGGCATGATGGTCACGGCAAAGAGGGAGTGGCGATGAGAGAAAAGAGAGATTTTCTCCTTTTGAAAACTTTGAAAAGTGAAGAATGAAGTGAGAGAGAAAATATAGTTTATATATAAAATGAAATTAGGTTAAATGGGACTAAAATAATTTTAAAAAAAATTGTACAATGGAGCTTGTTTGGGGGGGGGGGGGGTGGGTTTCACGCCAACCAATGCATGAGGGGGAAGGGAAGAATTGATTTTTGATTGATTTGTCTTGATAGCTTGCACATCAAATGTCATAAATTGTAGTAATAATTAAGGGACAAAAAGTCTTTGGAAAGGAAGTGATCGAGTGATGGTAAGGGTTGCGAATATAGGGTGTACAAATGAGTAGTCATAGGGTGTACTTGTGAATAGTAGTGAATAGTAATCAAGACAACTTAATTACCGGTAGTAAGAAAAATACGAATAAGAAGGTTATAACTGTATTTTTCGTAAGTCGGAAAATTGTGAAATTTATATTTTTGAAATCCTTATTTTATTTCGATTCTAATGAGTATTCATAAGTACATTTTTGAAATTCTAGTTCCGGGGCACGCTTTTCTATAATGGGTCTCGGATGACCCTGAATTGAAATTTTCTTAAAATCTGATCTTTTCTTGTTTCGAAATATAATCAAGAACTATATCCAAAATTAATTTTTCTTATAAAAGTTTCTTATTTGGAAACCGAGGAAAAGCCAGAATTAGAGTTCCTAGTTCTCACTCCAGTCTTAACCTATTCCGGTTTAGGGTTTTGGTTTCCGGTTCTTGAGTTATCTTGGTTACTTGAAAAACCGGGTTTTACAACACTTTGAAACAATATTCCATATTAAATTATCTTATAAGATTTCTTTTGATATGAAACCGAAGAAAAGTCGGATATAGGGTTTCTAAGTCTTTCTCACAAAACTTGAACTAAATCGGTTTAGAGTTTCATTTTCAGTTTCCGAAGTTTACTTGATTACTAGGAAACCCAAGGTATACATTATAAAAAAAATAATAAAATTATGTAATGAAATAAAATGAATAGTGCAAAAGACTAATCAATTACCGGTAGAAATGAAAATACGATAAAAGGTTATAATTGTAACTTTTATAACCTGAAAAATTATATAACTGATATGTTTAGAAATCTTATAAAATTACGAGTCTAACGGTACTAGTGGTATATTTTTGATATCTCGAGCCCCAGGACACGCTTTTCGAAATCTGTATCCGAACGGGTTCGGAATAGGTAAAAAATTTACCAATCTGATAATTATAAACGAACTTATATTACTATGAGTTATTCTATATATTTAAACTACATCTCGGCCTCTAGGATTAGGGGCGCTAGATTTCCGGACTTACACTATTGTATTCCGGTTAGGGTTTCCGGGTGATTTTCCGGTTTAGACCTTTGCCAATTGGAAACTGATATTTATGTTTATAAACATTTAATTTGAGAAATTTTTTTAAATTTTATTTTTGTAAGCATTTATATTTTTAACATTTTCGGAATTCTTGAATTGGGTTTCATTTCGATAGTTATCATTATTTAACTTTTTTTAATTTGTTTTTGGGTTTTATATCCCGATTTTACAAGCCGGAGCTAAATATGGAAATTTTTTGTACGTCATGGTTTTGAATTTGAAGACCACTGAGTCTTATTTTATTTTTAAGGATTTCATTTTCTCATGATAAAAATTTTGGATTGTTCGTGATTTAGGACTTGTCGAAATTCGATTTTAATTTGGGGTGATTTTTAGGGTTTATTTTCGAAGTTCATTTTGGAATTATTTATTGAAATTTTCCGGGGCTTACACTAGTCTTATTTTATATTCCAAAGTATTGATGGAAAAATAATGAAGATTAGTAAAACCTTTTTTTTTTTTAAACAAGAATTTGAGATTTTAATTTTAAAGAATACTTTTCCACTTTACAACTTTGTATGGTGTATGCGTGTGTTAGCTAAGAATTCCTATATTCTTCGGTTTCTAAAATCTGTTATAGCTCCACTAGATTTCTTAGAAAAGATTTATTAAGATAGGTTCTTAAGTTTTTATAGAAAATCGTTTCTTTCATGATAACATTCATTTTGGAAAAGAACTTCTATTTAAGAAAACCATTTTCCTTCTTTATCTTGTTGAGACAATATCAATATTTTCATGCATGATCATGAATATAAAATTATGAAAGCATAAGAAAGACATAATAAGTAATAAAATAAGTAAGTAAAGAAATATGCCAAGTATTGGGAACCTTAGCTTCATTAAGGTATCCTGGGACTAAGAATAGACTAGTCCCAAAAGAAATAAAGAAAAGAAGGAAAATATTGTTTTGACTTGATGAGGACAAGTCTAAGACTAGAGACTAGTCTTAAAACAATATAAAATAGGTAAATAGATTGCATAACTTGAAAGTAAATAAATAACAATGAGCTTATATGCTCTAAAGGTTATATATAAGTACATAAATAAATATGTATTGAGAGGTTAACATAATATCAACAATAATATGAGCAAAATAAAATAACAATATAAAAATATATAAATACATATTCATGAACAATAATAATACATGAACATAGTATAGCTTCCATAACATTAAGTTTATGAAACTTATACTATGGTCATGTAAAGTTACATGACAAGGTAAGAGAGATTTTAAGAAATTTCTCACCTAGAGCAGTGTTTGTAGAAGAAGAGGGTTTTGATGAGAAAATTTTAGAGAGTTTTGGGAGAGTGTTTGAGAGGAGATTTGAAGAGAATTTTAGAGAGTAATTTTGTGGGTAGTAGATGTGTGAATGAAGTGAAAAAGAAGGGGGGAGGGGTATTTATAGTAAAATGGGAAGTGAATTTTGAGCGATTGAATTAAAGAAAAATAAAAAAAAATTGAGAGAAAGAGAATGGGGGGGACGCCGGCCACTTTATGGAAGAGAGAGAGAGAGGTTTAATTTTTGTAACTTTGTGTATTAAAAGTAATAATGTGCAAGGTAGATATTATATAAAGTCATGGGAAATGTAAAAAGTAAAGATAATAAGTGTATGGAGTTGTAAGAGTAGGTGTTAGAAAAAGTAGAGATAAATGAGTAGTGTAGAATAGTAATGAATAGTATAATATAAAGTTGATGTGACTAGTAAAATACCGGTAGTAAGAAAATATGCGTATAATTGCGATATCTGTTATTTTTAGTTACCAAAAAATTACGAAATCGATATTTTCGAAATCCTTGTATTAAATCGGTCCTAATGGTGTTATCGGAATATTTTTACTATTCCAAACTTTGTGACACGTTTTTCGAGAACTGATCCCGATTGGGTTCGAAGGACACTCGAAATTCTCGAATATGATATTTTTACGCTTCCTCATATTATTACAAACTATTATTACTAATTATCTCAACTTTGTTTTCTAAGGCTAAAGAATACGGGAATGCCGGATCTAATTTCTAGGGTTTGTGCTAGACTTTTGTTGTCCTTTAGGGTTTCCAGTTGACTTTTGTAGATGTACAAATCTGATTACAAAGGCCTTGAGCCTTATTCTTATTTGCATTTAATTCTTTGGGCTAATGTGACAGGGCTTAAAGAATTAGGTCCAGTTCAATTGGGATGATCATGGGAGTTTTGGCATGGAAGGTTTGGAGTAGGGCCCGTTGGAATTGGCCTACCCAATTCCAATTTTTCTCAAATTGGCTCACACACATTATAATGAAGGCCTCAATGGGCCTGGGTCCATAAGGGAGCCCACATCCATATCCATAATGAGAGGGACTCATCTTGGCCGTCGGTTGTCTGTCTCATCTAACGGATGATATCGACGGCCAGATTCTCTATAAATACCTTAGTCTTTACGTCATTTGGACAAGGTGAAATCTTAGACAAACACCGTCGTGCTGTCGGATTTTCATCTTTGTGAATCGATTACTTGATTCACTCAAGAACGCACACGATATTCGTGGTACTTAGTGAGGTTGATGCTTTTTAGCTCCCTCACCTATCACACGTGTGTTGGAGCCTATTGAGATTGCCTACTCCTCCTCCCTACGTGATTCTCTCTTGATCATCTTATCACGTGTTGTTTCCCTAGGTCACGTGTAGCGCGATAGTCACGCGACACGCACGTGATCGTTGCATCCGGATTCATACCCACACAACTTTTAATTCTAAGATTAAACTTAAAATTAACCAAAATTTTAGAGGTTTACAGTGACAATAACTATGGATGTATGGGGTAAGTGTTTACCTCAAAGAGAAAAATCGAAGGAATGTGTGTGTAATTTAGAGAGGGGGCCAAGAGGGGGGGTGTGGTTGGGTTATCACACCGCCATAGGGCACCTTAATTGTAACAATGTATCATGTAACCAACTGAAGCCTCAAGAAAGGTACATGACCATTGTATAGCCAACATGCCTCATGGCGTGGACAGATATGACAAGATCGAAGGTTGTTTATAATAAGAAAGACATTGCATACATATAAGCCAAATATAAGAATAACTTCACAAAAGTCTAAAATCACCACAAAATAATTGCAACTTTGTCTTCAAGAACTTAATTCATACACTTATAACAAAATAACTTCAAAAGATTACGTTACAATAGTTCATACTATTACAACATTAATGTCCAAATCTCTATTATATAAACAAAGTTCCCCTTCAAAAACCATGACTACATAATTCTACTTTCTATACTATCTCCAACATTTGGTCTTGAATTCTGTCTTCCTTTTTATAGTCTTGAAAACAAAAGTTTAATGGAGCATGAGCACAGTAAGATTAGTGAATAATAGAATCTTAACACCATACAATTAAATTCACACAAGGTTTGATTTACATTCATATGCAATGCAATAATCAAGCATATGCATAACATAGTTTAGATAACCGAAACTTGAACTTATGGAGATTTACGCCTTGTATGGGGGTTGAAGGACCAGTACTAGTATTTCATGTCTAGGGGACCCAAAGACCTAAGGAAGGAGCGATTATTTTCAAATTTGTTTATTACTTATAGATACATATATACAATATATTCTTAACTTCACTCAGGTCTCAAAATTTCCACTAAGTATTATCATTTCTAGCCAACTCTCATCAGGCGATGTCCTTCAAGCCTATTCAGTTCCTGTAGGGCTGATAACCCAATGATAACCTTTACCGGATTAACTAGATATAATAAAACATTACCACATAGTAGAAATAATAATGCGTGATGTGAATACCATGTAAATGCAAATGTGTAATGTAGTGCAATGTATGTCTGATTAATTTATGGATCAATTAAGATTTAAATCAAATTATTTCATGATCAATTAATTTTCATACAATCAACAATCTACGTTTAATAATCAATATCAACCAATTAGTTATCACTTTTAGCATTATAATTGTCACTCAGACAAGCAATTATGCAACATGCATTATTCTTAATCCGCATACACATATTCAAATTCGATTATATTTGGAGTTATATGCCACTATATTATAATCACAAAGAAGTGTAAAGATTCAATTGCTCACCCGGGGCATTTTGCCTCAATTGTCATGATAATAAATCAAAAAATTTGAATCTTGATCTAGGGTTCCTATAAGATAGAAAAACTTGTATTACTAAGAATTTATCATGAAGGAATAAACAAGATTTTAGATCCATACGGGACGTATAAAGAATGATATAAGATCAGAGGCCCATATGCTCCTCACCACGCCCGTATCAACGGGTGTATAAACCAGATCTAGGAACAGTGGCTACCATACCCCTTATCATACCCCATATGAAGGATGTATCTAACCAGACATGGATATAGGGGGCTACTACGCCCCACATGAAGGGCATATCCAACTAGACATGGATATAGGGGCTATACTCACGTCCCAAAGGGTATCTTAAACATGGTAATCCACCATACTCAATATTAAAGCTTAAATATGACAACCTTAGTCATCCTAAAAGCTTCGATATTGGGTGTAAGGCGTACTTTCATGATCATAGAAGACCAACTTTGAAATAAGTTGTTTAAGGAGATATTTATACTATTAATTAAGAATGGAAATTACAACATAAGCTGTCATGTCCCAACAGGTACTCTAAATGTGATAGCCTGTCATACACAATATTAAAACTTGAGGATGACTACCTAAGTCACTCGAAAGCTTTCATGTTGGTACAAGGTATACATTCACAACAAAGGGAGACTAGTGGAGTTATGCACTTTAAGATAATGGCAGTGGGACATACAAAACAATACTATTATGATTCATCAAAATATAAAGTTCTACAACTTCTATGGAGCATTCCCCTTATAAGTTTCCATAATAACATAGTTTGACTAAGACAAATAACTAAAACTAGAAGATTTTAGAAGAAATGTAATCTAATTCTTCAAATAGAATTCCTCCAAAAGCTTCCCAAAGCATAGGTTCTACTCAGATGATCAAGGTAGTCTCGGGTACAAAACAATGATCTTGCAACATAAAAAATCTATTAGGGAGTAAGCATAACTAGCTTAGTGAGATATTCCTTACACAAAAGTACTCATAATAAGCATTCAAACAAGTCCATCAAACAAGCATATAAAATGCAAACAACTATATGATCAAGCAATACATATGACTATCCGGTTTCGTATGTAGAATAGATTAATCCCTCTATTGTGGGTTAGGGAATGCTTTGAATGGGTCATAATCGACCTCCTTGAAATTTGTGCGCATCTTGGGGTTCCAATCAACCGTACTACTAGTCCCCGAGCTTTACTTACCCAAAGCGATCGATCTAGCTCAACTATACCATGAGGCCATATTCCCCAAACGTCCTAAATCCTCAAGATGTAGCTAGGCAGCCTATCTTTCTGATTCTATGCTGTGGCGTAGTAGCAAAAATGAGAAGATGATATTCTAAATGATATGAATGAGCAATTTAGTTATAATAAATTTCTGATCCGACATTAATTCATTCAAGACGATCAATTAATATTTGCCGATGCAGTAATATATATAGAGACGAATTATATTAATCAACCAATTGAGCATTAATATACTTATCATTTAATTATCACACATAACGAATCACATACATAGTTTCCATGATAACCCACATGCATATCAATTTTTATCTTTTCCTAGTACCTAGTGCTCTATTCTACAAGCACATGCACAAATGCATAAAACGTAAAGGAAAACTCACTTGGCTATGGTGATCCCTATCAATCGAAGTAATCTTTGGGAAAAAGAAGGTGCTGGTCCTCGTCACTTAAATAAAAGAAATATCCGAAATAAATATTTCATCCAAGATCTACTTAAACTAACTATTTCCATTTTATCATTTTCGTCAAAATTCGGATGACAAGAAATTCCAACTTAAAATGGCCATATCTTGCTCATTTTAACTTGAAATTTTGCATATTATATATCATTTTCTACCTATTAGAAAAGATCTATCTATTTTTAAGGTTATTTTTATCATAAGAGGCCATTTGGGTTTCAAAATGGTATGGTACATAATTGTTATGAAAATTTTAGCCTTAAAAATATATATTTTCCAAGCTTTTCATTAATAAAAAATCTCATAACAAATATATAGATATTTATATAGTTGAAAAATCCTTTTTATACATATATAACTCACATTACATGCATGATTCAAGTATTGTTGTCCCAACCATGATTTTTCATAAAACAATCTCCTTCAGAAAGATTGGAGTCTACAAGTTCCCTTTCGTAAATTTGTTGAAATGAAAACTAAGATTTTTAGTTTATTGTATATGAGTACTTTCTATATCTCAACTATCATTCCTACTTCATAGATTTTATAAAAATAAGCTTTTATATTTTTGAAAACTTGTTACTTTAGATATTACTTTTCTAAGTGTTTAACTAGTGAGTTAATTTTTAATTTAACTTAGAAATTTGTTTAGTTCTTGGCATTTGTTAGAGTATATGAGTCCTTTTAAATAAGTTTTTAAGAAAAACTTGTATTGTAAAGTATTATCAACATTAAGATTTAATAATAAGTTTATTTGAAAAAGAGAGTAAAAGATCTTTATAACTGTGTTTGGAAAAGCATCACATTAGCTCTTCAAGTCTATGATGAACTTAATTAAATTTTTGAAAAGGATATTGTTGAGTTATACTCCTAAGTTTTAAATGAAAACTTTAAGTGCCAAAGATTATTTTTGTAAATATTTTAGTCTTAATTTTTTTTATATAAAAGAAAAGAACCCATTTTATTTAGACAACAATATAATGATTGTGCGTGATCATGAGTACATGATTATATTAAATAAAAGAGTAATAACTTATATAGGAAGTAAGAGATGTAGAAAATTAAACAAGCAAAAGAACATGTAAAAATATTGGAAGTCTTAGTTTTCATTAAGGCTTCTAGACTAGAGATAGACTAGTCACAAAAAGAAAAGCAAGAAAATAAAACAAGAAAAATCATGGGAGTCTTAGATTGGTATCAAGGCTCCTCCAACTTCGATTATGGACAAGTCCATTAAAAGAAAAGAAAAAAAAAAAAGAATTTGTTTTGACTTGATAAGGACAAGTCATGACTAGAAAGACTAGTCTTAATAAAATTGTATGAAATAAATAAATTGCAATAGCATAAATAAAAAGTTAGGTTAGTGAGCTTATATGCTCTAAGAATATATATATATATATATATAGTAATTTATATGAAAGTTAGATTAGGAACATTAAATAAAAATAACATAACAACAATAATAATATTATTTGAACATTGTTAAACAAGACATAAACATATTGTTGCTTTCATAAAAACCCATAGGTTTAGGAAACACACACTATGGTCATATTACGTTAATATGAACATGAGAAATATATACATGAGAAAGGTTTACCTAAGGTAGAGAAATGAGTGGTGGAAGAAATAGAAGTTGATGTTGTTAGAAAATAGTGATGGTGTGGGAATATGAAGAAGTTGGGAATGACTTTTTAGAGAGAGGATTTGAGAGGAAAATTTGCAAGAGTTTTGTTATGGTTTGAGAAGTATGTGTAAAGAATGAAGGAGGGAAGGGATATTTATAGAGTTTTTGAGTGAAATTAGAATAATTAAAATTAAATAAAAATGAAATAAAATTGATATGAAAGAGGCATGGGGGGCACCGGTTTTACATGGGTAGAGGGGTGGAATTGATTTATTTTTGTTGTTTTATAATGAAAAGTAATAACGTGTAAGGTGTAATGTGAATAAAGTTATATGATGAAAGTAAATTGTAAGAAATAGGTGTGATAGAGTGTAAGAATAAGTTATAAGAAAAAGCAGAGATAGTAGAATAGTAATGAATAGTAGAAACAATACCATGAATAGTAGACTAGATAATTAAAATACCAGTAGTAAAGAAAATGCGTAAACGGTCTATATCTGATATTTTTAGTTACAAAAAAAAAATACTAAGACTGATATTTTTGAAATGCATATATTTTCACTATTGTAGTCATCAGAATCCTAATTTTAGAAATTGATCTTGTTTGGATTCAAAACGAACTAAATTTTAGCAAATTTGATCTTTTTAAGCCTTCTTATATAATTATGAGCTATAATTCGAAATTATCTCATTTTTATTGTTTTTAGGTTTCGCGCGCAGGATTGCCGGATCTAGATTCACTAGACTAAACATATAACTAGATTGACTTTAAGGTTCCAGTTTGACTTTAAGGGCTTACATAAGCATCTTAAACAAAATATAAAGAGTCTTACAAATATTAAAGGGGCATTCCCCTATCAAAAGATATAGTTCATCATAGTCTATCTAAAACAATTACATTAGAGATTTACTTAGAAGTCTAAGTCTACTTCTAGTCTTTGACTTATCCAAAAACTTGTGATTCCAAAAGGTAATACCTGAGAAAAGTATCCTTTGGGTGTCAACCAAAGGTAGTAGTGCTGTAACAAATATCTAAGATGGGGTAAGCTTATTTTCTTAGTGAGAATTATTTCCACAAATAAAGTACTCGGGAAATCAATAATTAAACAAGTTCTTTAAGCAAACATATGAGATGCAACAAACATGTTAGCAAACAATACATATGATTTTCCGGGAATTATATATTGAATGGATTTACCCCTCCATTTAGGGTTAGGTGTTCTGGGCCATATAGACCATTATTTGCAAAAAAGTTTGTCACGCCCTAAAGGGTACCCTAAACGTAACAGTCTGCCGCATACTAAACGAGACTTAAGAATCACTACCACAGTTATCCAAAAGTCTTGTATTAGATGCAAGACATTCCCTTACGACAATAGAATACATATGCAATTGGAGATAGATAGTTTAATTTAATAAAATAAGCATAAAAATATAAACCACAGATCTCTGAAGATCATTTACAAAATACTAAGGGGCATTCCCTCGTAAAATAATAAGTCAAGATATTAGTTTTTTTATAATAACCCGAGCATTTAAGGTTTTCTATGAAAGTCTATACGATGCTAATCATAAACTTCTAAAGGAAACTCCTAACTTCACATTACCTGATTTAGCTAAGTCCGAGGATGCAACCAAAGGTACGGGAATTGCATCAAAGAG
Source organism: Combretum micranthum (assembly GCA_024138025.1). Lineage (NCBI taxonomy): Eukaryota > Viridiplantae > Streptophyta > Magnoliopsida > Myrtales > Combretaceae > Combretum > Combretum micranthum. Next base: position 286,879 of record JAMXBD010000619.1, read on the forward strand.
AAGCTATGGGAGTATAAGCTACTCTAGCTTAGTGAGTAAATACTTCCAGAATATACATATCTCACAATTACATACATACATGCAAGTTGATTAATCATCCATATGAAAATGCAACAACCACATGGGCAAACAAGACATATGATCTATCATAAATCATATATTGAATGGATTTACGCCCTCCATTCAGGGTTAGGTGTTTCAGGCCCATACGACCATAGGTTTCAATTTTACTCTCACTTATTCAGTGGTTGTTTCAGGTGCCCACCCACTCGTTAATTACGTAGTTGATTCAAGTGCCTACTCTACTTCCATTTCAATTCAAGCGACCTTACGCCAATAACCGAGTTTTCAGGTCCACCTATTGCCTAGCTATTGTCCCTTTTTTCCTATAAAGGTATAACAACAAATGTAATGTGACTCAATATATGTTATGGATGGACAATTTAGTTATATGGTCATGGCATATTATTTAAATGAGTTATAGGCGATCATAGAGAATTTAGACACTTCAACTTTATACTAAATCAGACAAATATTTATAACAATTTTGTTAGATTCTCTTAAAATAGGTTTTGATGATAATAAAAGAGTAAAAATGATAACTAATGAGTTCATTAAGTGTGTAGTATCAAGTTAAAGAGAAAGAAGAAATATGATAAGAAGTATTCGGAATCCATAATGTTTTCCAAAAGGTTGTGTTAAGGATAAAGAATTTTTCCAGAAATCCAAAACCTTTTAGAGAACCTTTCACTACACTTTTGACAGTAGCTCTATATCACATGATTTTCACTGTTCATCTTCTCTAACTTGATGCAAATCATTCCAGTTCGGTACAAAAACGAATCTTGAAGACCTAGCTCCGCGTAAATGAGTTTATTTAGGTAATATACTCATTTATTCCACTTAAGTTGGTTTAATCCAAGGGGATTTAATGTTTTCATCAAAGTTTCTCTCTCATAAATGTCTTCAACGATGGAAATCTTCATGAATAGTACCAAACTTTGTTTGGACCAATTCTACACACATGTTTTTCTCCTTCAAGATAAGTGATTTATCAATATCTATAATGTCCAAGACATCTATTTTCATGGGATTTTGTCTAGAAGATTAAAAAGAAGATAAATGTTATCTTGGATAAGATGAGGAAGAAGATCACGATGAACAACAATAACAAATAACAACTAGATTTTTTTTACGAAAATAAAACAAGGCTTATCATCATCCTTCCGTTACAGAATTTGAATTTGAAAAAGGATAAAGCTCACAAGATTTCATCCGAGGAATACAAGGAAAAGCCCATCCACAACTTGCAACCAATTTTGAAGATCACAACAAAATTTGAATTTGAAAAACAGATAAGGAAGAATAGATTTTAGCCTAGATATTTGGAATATGAATCTATCCTCCAAACAAGTACTTGAACGTTATAAGAAGATGAAGGATATATGAGTTACACAGAGAGAGAAAAAAAAATCGAAGGAAAAAGAAAAAAAAGAAGAAGCTGATACTATTTACGCACAAAAAAAGAAGCTATTTTTTCTTACCCAGAATTACAAAACAAAACTAAAAAAAACACCCATAAGTTTCGTTTTGCCTAGAATATTCTTAATTTCTTCTTACGGTTCAACAAGCGAGCTGATCTCTTAGCTTTTCATTCTTTAGCTCTGTGATTTAGATATTTTATCTTATATAGAAGGAACTTGTTGTTGCCTTCTCTTTTGATAGTTAAGTTATAAGTTTAGACTTTGTAGATCGATTGTGGCTAGAGGATAGCTGTGTGAATCGAGCAGAGAGAATTATACAAGCTTGTAATTTGTTTTAGTTGGATATAGTGGAACAAAACTCGTAGGATAACGGGGTCCCCGGCTCGGAACTGGAAGAGTAGATTGACGCATAAGGCGGAACCAATATAATTATCTGCCTGATCTTTTTATCCCTTCTCTATTTATATTTTCACAATTTATTTTATTGCTATTTAATTGTTCATATTGTTCCCTTAACTTAAAATCAAAGGGGAATGTTTTTAAAAGGCAAAAATTTTAATTGTCTGAAATAATCAATTCAACCCCCCTTCTTGATTATTTTCTGGACCAACAAATTCCCATTTCGATATTCTTATCATCAATTCAACCAAGTAGAATTCACATGCACATTCCAATTTTATCTTTTCCTAATTCTAATGCTACTATCATTTAGTGCAACTATAATTTACAGGCACAATACATAATAGTAAATAGGAAGTACGACTCACTCAGCCATGGATACCGGTCTCTAGTAGTAGTAATCTGGAGGTAAGAATTCTTCCGATTCAAAGTCACCTAAACGAAAGAAATACCCAAATGAGTATTTCAATCCCACAACTAATTCCAACTTATTAAACAAAACTCTTAACTTCGAAATTTTCGTGGTAAATGGAAATTCCAATTTAAAACGGTCATAACTTAATCATTTTAACTTAGAATTTCGCAAATAAGCTATTGATTTCTATCTATTTCGAAAGATCTATCTATTTATGATGCTATTCTTAACTTTTGAAAAACTTTTAGGTCCTCAAAAACTCGGATAAGAGCTAATAAGTAATTAAAAATTGTATTTTCGAAATTGTTTTGTGAAATTTACATTGTTCTACCTAGTATATTATATGTGCATGCAATATTTACAAGTTATTATCATGAATGATATGATATGAACTATCTATATGTGTATCCTTAATGATTTTTGGTTAAAAAGAATTTTTTTTGGAAAACTTTTATTTTGCAACAACTTCAAGAACACTTGGTTTAAAAAAACTAGCTTTATTTTTTTGAAAATCATCCATATTTTTACTAAGATAAAGCCTTGATGACCTATATGCCTAATAACTTCATTATCTTAATAAAATACTTAATTTAGGGTTGGAAAATAGTTGTTTAAATAAGGGTTTTGCTTAGTTATGAAGTTTACAAAATTTTAAAGAATGAGAATATTGTTTGATCCATGTTTTGAAACCTTTCCTTTGTTTTATGATTATACTTTGATAAAATCCATTTATTCTTATCAAAATCGAGTCCTTCTATTAAAATCCCTTATTTTGGCATTTGGAAATAGGTGTTTAAATAGGGGTCATTTCTAGATCCAAATTTTGAAACTTGTGTTTGGGATTATTTCTTGTGTAAAACTCATTCAATCTTTCTAAAATTAAGTCCAAATCAAACCTATTCCCTAAGGCTTCCATTTTTTTAATAAAACTCTTATTTTAGGGTTGGCAAATTGGTGTTTACTTGGCATTTTACCCTAGTTACGAATTTCAAGTTTATATTGGGATTGAAACAAGTTCTAACTTATCTTTTATAACATTTTTCTTATTTTGAAAATTTCTCTTAGTAAAGCTAAGCTTAACTCATCAAAATCATTCCTTTATGATACCTATTCCCTAAGCTCTTTATATTTAATGTAAAAACTTCATTTTGAAGTTGAAATATAGGTTTTATAAATAGTTGTTTCTCAATATCCAAATTTTAAAAATCATTTTTTTATTGAAACTAAAATAGATCTTGAACTTTTAGGCATATCCTCATTATTATTATACTACTACAAGTCTTTATTCACATTAAACAAAGTTTTTATGGCATTTATGTACTCGAAACTCATAGATCTATTATATCATGCAAGTCATGGATGCAAATGAAATTTGAGCATTATGTAGATGAGAGTAATAAAAGAATACATGCATAAAATATCCACAAGAGCAATATATAAGAATAATATAGCAAAATAATAGTAAAACAACTTAAATAATAAGATCCACAACATTGTGATGACAAGAATATCATGCTTAAGTATTTCCACATCCCTAGTAGTAGTAAACAAGAGACACTTGAATACTATTAGTATTTTGCCTTCTGAGAATGACATATTTTCAATAAACAAGATCTTTTAGTTGCTTTGATAAGAATAACAAGTATATATAAGATATAAATTAGTAAATAATTGTCATCTATAGTTTCAGAATAATAATAACATTACAGACCATAACTTTTCTATAAAATCCTCCAAATACATAACTAAAGTTTCTAATGCCAAATACTTATAACTAGAAAATTTAAAATATAATTCTTAATCTGAACTACTCCTTAAGCTTCCAGCTTCTAATTTCTTACTAGGACCATGCTCCTAGAAGTAATGAGCCAAGATCGCATTGTAAACCTGAAAGGACTGTTGGAGTGTGAGCTAAACTACGGCTCAGTGAATAACTAGAGCTTACCACATATCAAACAAGTTTATTAACAATTATATGAAATGCATCAATCAAGCATGTGTACAATACAAGCTTAGATAACTCGGAATCTAAGGTAGGATGAAGATTTACGCCCTGTCATCAGGGTTAAAGGATCATAATCTATGGCCTACCTACCCAGGAGAGACTAAGCTTTCAGGAAAAAAACAATACTCACTTTAATTATCTCTTTGAATTTATTATGTCTTAAACACTCATTTCCCGTTTAGCTTTAGAATCTCCACTAAGTGTTAGTCATTTCCAAGCAATACTATAAGCGGCGTTCTTCATTTACCATTTAGTTCCTATGGTATCAACAGAACAAAGGTAATCTTACGATTAACTAATAGCTTCTTTGCCTAGATAAACCAAGCATTATCAGAGATCCGAAATACTAACACGTAGTAGGCTACCACTTACTCAAATGCTACTTTATGTAAGACATGCAATGCATGTTCAATTTCCTTTATGGTACCAGTAGTTTTATTCAAGTTGAAGGCAATCAATCAATACATAGGCAATCAATCATGTTACATACCCAATATAGTCATATAGAATTCTGTTGTTATTATTATTAGAGTGACTTGGCCATCAATATTTCATACAACAAATAGTTCCCATAAACCCATACAATACACTCAAGTTATTATCTTTTATTTAAGGTTCGTTAAGTTACAAGCACATATAATGTAATAAGACTGAGTTACTCACATGCTCATGTTGACTAGTCGTAGTAGTCGTCAGGAAAATCCTCACAAGTACCCAGGTCACCTATTGAGATGATTAATATATTCATCAATGTCACATAACCTATATGATTAAAGTCCTAGGAGTGTCTAAGTGTCCTATATTAATGTGGGGTTTTCGTTTTATTACTATATTGGTCCTTTAGTAGTCCTATGATAATCAAGTATTATTTCATATTTGTTTTCATTTGCTTGTCCTGATCTGGTTTGATACTTATATGTATTTATCGGGTATTTAACAAAATTGATATTCAGTTAGCTTATTTTTTTATAATTATTATTATTATTATTTTTGTATTGTTCCTTATCTGACTTAGTATAGCAACTTGTATTTATTTATTATTATTTAGAATTACCGGTTTTCTTTTTATTTACTTGATATAATTTTCTTGTAATGTAAAGGTATCACATTATTCAAAAATTTATATTATTTAAATTTCCATTGTTATATGTGTATCTATATGTATGCATTTAAATAAATACTTGGTAATTACCATAATTCTAACTTTTTCTTGTAAAATATACTAAGTTCACCTGTAACAATAATAAAATTAGTAATATTAAGATTTGATAAATTTAAAATTAATTTCAAAAATATTATTAGTATTATCTTTGTGTCATTATACTACTACTACTACTAATGTAAAATACAAGTAAATAAATTCATAATAAAGGGTAGAATAGAAATTTAAGTGTTGTTAAAAAGGTAATTTTGTCTTTGAACAAATAAATTTTGGACAGGGGAAAGTCACACAAGCAAGACGGGACGAATTTATAGAAATTAGACCTAAGATGACACTTAGCCCGGCGGCCTAAGAATGTATGCCACCGACCTACTTGGCGGCCTAAATATGTTTTCTATATATATGCAGTTTATGACGAGAATTAGGGTTTGTCTTGTTTTTCGCTTGCTTTCTTAAGTGTTTGGTGTGAGAAATCAAAGGAGAATCAAGGTCTTCAATCTGGGTAAGTAGATATATATGAGATCTATACGATTTAACATGTAATCAACGTCGTAACCATAGATTTCTCGTGTTTTTGAAGAGGATTGTGAGAGAAACCATTAAGGATCATATCTAAATCTTGAGGAGAACGATTGGGAATTTGAGATCCATTCAAGGTAATTAAATCCCTTAATTACATATATAGATTTCATCGAAATGATTTCTAATTTAGTGTTTTGTTTGTTTATGTTTGGTGATGTTCTAGGGTTAGGGTTTCTTTGAGGTCTTTGGTGATTTTCTGGATTTAGAGTCAAATCAAAGTAAGTTTTCATCCTCTAAATAATAGATTCATTAAAAGATCGAATTAGAATGATGGATTTGTTTGTATTTATTGATTTACACAATCACAGTTTTGTGGAGATTTAGGTTTTGTAGGGAATTGATCAAAGATATTCTATAGTTGTGATTTCTTGAGAGGTTAGGGTTTTGGATGATTTTGAAGAATTGGATAATTAGGGTTTTGATGTGATGATTTTTATCTTGTTCTTGTTATATGTTATATTTAGGAGATTTGGAGATTTCTTGTTGTTTTTAAGAATTTGTGGATTTGGAGAGATTGTTCCTGAAATTGGAAAAGATATGACCTTTCTTTGTTTGCTGTATTTGTTTGCAGGTTTAGTTTTCTAATTTTGCCTGTAGGAACATACATATAAATGGACTTAATTATATTTGGTTTAATTTGTTTTTTTGGATGTCCTTAGCTTTGACCAGTAAAGACGTAGCAGACAGTGATACTGATGAGGCACCCTGATGATCCTTGTGTGTCATTATCCTTAGTGGAGTTGCATTTGGAGATGATTCCAGTAGATATCGATTTATTGGCAGCATGGCCGTAGGTGTTTGGGGAGTACCCATTCACCAATATTTGTATACAATGATTTATTTTAGATATCTGGTTGTTTCTCAGGAGTCTGAGTAACTCCAAGTTCAGCATCAGAGATCTATGATTCTAAATTGTGTTGTTTTGCAGGCCCAATGAAGATAATAATCCGGTTGTTTGCATTTAGTTAGTTGCACGTATATATATATATATTATGTTGTTTATGTATTTGTATATTGTTTTTGGATTAGAGTACTGAGCGTTTTCGCTCATTCTTTTCTTTTTCAGGTGTAGGTGATGGGGATATTGTTTATGACTTGTCTGGTTATGACTTGTATTTTGATCTTAGGGATGGCGATAGTAGACCTGACTACCCTGTAGAGGAATAGGATGTTATACAGGACATATGAAAAAGGATTTCTTGAGTTTTTGAAGATTTTAAAATAATATTTTGATTATTTTATCTTTTTGAGGATTTGAAGTATTGGTTTTTATGCAATCGTTTATTAAACAGGATTATATGATTTAATTTGGAAGTTAGATCTTTTCTGGATAATTGTTGGCTTTGGTTTTGCCGACTCGGATTTAGCTTATATTACAAGAGATACTTGAAAGTTAAAAATTATAGGTTTTATAGGTTTTGTACCTTCTATAGTACCCTAAACTATGAGTTCATGGAGATTTTTATGTGTTTATATTTTGTGATATTTAGATTTAGAGCCTTTGTGTGTCTCTTTTTAAGAGAGGGACATGTGGCGGGTTGTAATGCCTTAGTTTAAGGCGTTATAGCTTATTTGGTATTAGAGCCTAGGTTTTGAATCAGTAGAATTAAGAAATTGACTACTTAGGACGGTGAGCACTGATAAGTGGGGTAGTACCTATTTAGGATGTTTTCTCTTCTAGTTAAGATGTTTTTGTCTCTCAGATTTTAAGTTTTAATCTTTAAGTTTGGGTACCTTTTTTGCTGATCTTGATGTGTTTTGTTAGTGTTAGAATGCCTCCTAAAAGAAGAACAGCTGATGTGGGTTCCTCCAGAGCGGGAGAGGAAGTGGATAATAGGCAAGAGGAGCAATAGGCTCAGAACCAAGATTTACCACCACGACCTCCACCAGTAGGACATCAGCTACCTAATGTTGCTGCATGAGGACAAGTGCTAGTTGATGCAGCACAGTTGATGCAGGCAGTGAATGCTTTGTTGGGAGTAGTTACCCAATAGCAGCAGACTATGAGGTAGGATATGGAAATGGTGCAGGCCAATGTTGAAGCCTGGTGATTGGAGACCTAGAGATTGAATGGAAATGGGAGTTAAGGGGCCATACCTGCAGATGTACTCAATTTGAATAAGTTTGTAGCTTTAGTGCACAATTTCAAACCAGTGCTGGGTAAGCCTCTAGATGCACAACTGTGGATGGAGGAAGTTAAAAAAACTTTTGCTGCCCTTGATATTCTAGATAACAAGAAAGTTGAGTATGCCTCCTATTTGTTAACTAAGAGAGCTAATAATTGGTGGTTGAGCATGAAAAGACACATGGCTGGAGTTATCACATGGTAGATGTTCCAACAAGCTTTCTTCAAAGAGTTCTTTCCCGATAGTGTAAAGCAAGGGATGCTTCAGGAGTACCATACCCTACATCAAGGAAAGATGATGGTGGAAGAATATGAGTCAGAGCTATACAGGTTGATGAGATTCCTTCTTGATGCTTTGAAAGAGAGTGAAGAGGCTAAGGCTAGCAGATTTATTACTGGACTAGAGCCTAAGATCTAATACTAGGTGAATTTGATGGACCTAAATAATTACTCAGTTGTTGTAAACAAGGTAAAGATAGTAGAGCAGAGATTGAACAGAATGAAGAGTAGAGAGCCCTAGAGAGGTCAGATTTACTTGGGCAAGAGACCTGCTTCTAGTATGATGACACAAGACAGAGGGAAGAGACCTGCTACCCAGTTCTTTAAGCCACCAGTGCAGAGTATAGATAAGAGATGCCCCAAATGCGTTGGATCGCATGGTTTGAAAGACTGCAAGTGGGTTGAAAATGCTTGTTTTTCCTATAGCAAAGTTGGGCACATCAGTAAGTTATCCACAAAAAAGATTGTTCCTCAGGTATTCTGTTTTAAGAGCACGCAAAGAGGCCATAGAGCTATAGACTGTTTTAGTTGGCAAATCTTTTTCTTCTGGTCAGGGACAACAAGCACCAGCAAAAGTGCACGCTCTTCAACGTAGTGAGACTTCCAGTATGGACACTATTATGGGTATGTGTCCTATACTCCTGCATGGTGCATATGTTTTGCTTGATACTGGTGCCAGCCTTTCTTGTGTATCCGAATCTTTCGTATCTATTTGTGGTGTATCTGTTGGGTTTTATGCCTTTATGTATGTCTTGAATACACCATTGGGAAGTGGATCTGTGTTGAATAGAATCTGTAGAGGCATGGATATTGAGATAGAAGGTAGGCATTCGCTTGCAGATCTTGTAGTGTTGGATATGCTAGACTTTAATGTGATTCTGGGAGTAGACTGGTTGACAAAATATAAGGCTGTGATTGATTGTCACAATCTTATGATAGAGTTTAGTTTGCCTTATGGAGACTAGTTTGTATATAAGCTAGTAGTGCAAAGACCTCCAATTCTTCCTACTTATGAGTTGTGGGAAGGATCTATGTTGGCAGCTATGGTAAAAGAGGACAAGCAAAAGTTAGATATTTCTGAAATACCAGTTGTGAGTGAGTACCCATAAGTTTTTCTAAAAGATTTACCAGGGTTACCACTAGAAAGAGAAGTGGAGTTTAGTATAGATTTGGTAACAGGTACTACACCAATTTCTAAGACTCCATATCGCATGGCTCCTATAGAACTTGCAGAACTTAAAGTTCAGTTGGATGAGTTACTTAAGAAGAAGTTCATTAGGCTAAGTGTGTCGCCTTGGGGAGCTCTTGTGTTATTTGTAAAGAAGAAAGATGGGAGCATGAGGTTGTATATTGACTATAGAGAATTGAACCATAGGACAATCAATAATAAGTATCCATTGCCAAGGATAGACGATTTGTTTGACCAGCTGGCAGGAGCACAAGTATTTTCCAAAATTGATTTGAGATCAGGATATCACCAGCTGAGGGTTAAGGTAGAGGATATTCAGAAGACTGCTTTTAGGACAAGGTATGGACATTATGAGTTTGTGGTCATGCTTTTCGGTCTCACAAACGCGCCAGCAGTGTTTATGGATCTAATAAACGGAGTTTTTAGAGATTATTTGGATATGTTTGTTGTAGTTTTTCATAGATTATGTGCTGGTATACTCTAAGTCTAAAGAAAAACATGAGGAGCATCTGGGTTTGGTTCTGACCAGATTGAAGGAAGAGGAGCAATATGCTAAGTTATCCAAATGTGAGTTCTTGTTGGAACAAATTTCTTTCTTAGGACATATAATTGATGGAAATGGAATATCAGTAGATCCTGAAAAAGTAAAAGTAGTATTTGAATGGCCAAAACCCAAAACTATGTCAGAAATCAGAAGTTTTCTAGGAATGGCAGGATATTACAACAGGTTTGTAGAAGACTTTTCAAAGATTGCTAGCCCATTGACAAGATTGACACATAAAGGAGTTAAATATGTATGGAGTAAAGAATGCAAAGTCAATTTTCAATTACTGAAGGATAAGTTAGTGTTTGCTCTAGTACTAGCCTTACCAGTGAGTGGTGAGGAGTATGCTATATACAGCGATGCCTTTATTCAAGGTATAGGATGTGTGCTGATGCAAGGGGATAGGGTTATAGCATAAGCTTCTAGACAATTGAAGCCTTATGAGAAGAACTATCTTACGCATGATTTGGAACTAGCAGTGGTTGTACATGCGTTGAAACTATGGAGACACTACCTGTATAGGGAAAGGTGTAAGGTATATACGGATCATAAGAGTTTAAAATACTTCTTTACATAGAAAGAGCTGAATATGAGACAGAGAAGGTGGTTGGAGCTTATCATATGACATTGATATTCAATATCATCAAGGAAAGACAAATGTTGTAGTTGATGGTTTAAGCAGAAAGAGAGTGGAAAATCTTGCAGCTATGGTTACAACACAATGCCATTTGATTGATGATATGAGGAAACTTGAGCTGGAAATAGTTACAAGACAAGTGGGTGAAAAATTAGCGAATTTGAGGATACAACCTACTCTTGTAGATAGAATCAAGATAGCTCAGACGAATGATCAAAGTATCCTAGAGATTAAGCAGAGAATGGAAAATGGTAGGGCACCAGAGTTCTATATAGATGATGAAGGTATTATGCGGTATAAAGAAAGATTATGTGTGCCAGTACAAAGAGATCTTAAGAGAGAGTTGTTAAAAGAAGCACACTATTCGAGTTATTCCATCTATCCAAGAGGAAATAAGATGTACCAAGACTTGAAGAAGCTGTATTGGTGGAATAATATGAAAAAGGAGATAGCAAAATATGTTTCCAAGTGCCACATATGTTAGATGATAAATATAGAGCATAGAAGACCGGCAGGTGAGTTGAAACCTTTACCAATAACGCAGTGGAAGTGGGAACAAATCACCATAGATTTCATTACGGCTTTGCCTAAGACAAGAGATAAGTATGAATCAGTGTGGGTGATTGTAGACAGACTCAGTAAGGTAGCTCATTTTATACCTATCAAGACCGGGTATCAAATAGATCAATTGGCAAGGTTGTACATCAAAGCGATAGTAAGATTGCATGGGATACCTGTAACCATTGTGTCTGATAGGGACACTAGGTTTGTTGGGAGATTTTGGAAAAGTCTACATCAAGCATTGGGTACCAAAGTCTTTTTTAGTACAGCTTATCATTCCTAGACAGATGGGCAATCCGAGAGAACTATTCAGATCTTGGAGGACATGTTGAAATCGTGTGCTTTAGATTTCAAAGGAAGTTAGCATGAGCATTTACCATTAGTGGAATATGCTTATAATAATTGTTATCAAGCGTCTGTAAGCCCCGGAAAATTTCGGTAAATAATTCCAGGATGAACTTTGAAAATAAACCCTAAAAATCACTCCAAATTAAAACCAAACTTTGATAAGTCCTAAATCCTGAATGAATCTAGAAACTTCTTAATCTTGAGAAAATAAGAATCCTTAAAAACAAAATAAGAACTCAACATACTTCAATTCCAAAACCACTACGTACGACAAATTCTATACGTAACTCCGACTTATAAAATCGGGTAATGGAGAACCCAAAAACAAATTATTAAAAAGTAAATAACGATGAAACTTTCGGAAATAAAACTCAATTCAAGAATTCCGAAAACATTGAGAGATACTAAATACTTACAAAAATAAAATTTAAAATAAATTTCTCAAATTAAATATGTTGTATAAACATAAAACATCAGTTTCCAAATTGGCAAAGATCTAAACTAGAGAATCACTCGGAAACCCTAGTAGTTTAAGCCTGGCAATTCCATAATCCTAAACGAAGGAGTCAGAGTAAGAGTAAAGGGTGTAGTTTAGGTCCCAACAATACTAAGATGCTTTAAAATATAAGATTAGTGAATTTTCGATTTATTTCAAAACCCGATCGGGTACAGACTTCGAAAAGCGTACCCTGGGATTCGAAATATTAAATACATGTTATTAATATCATTAGACTCGTATTTTTTTATAAGGATTTATAAAATATCGGTTTTATAATTTTTCGATAACTAGAATTATCTGATTTTACGATTTTATTTGTATTTCATTACTACCGGTAATTAGCTAGTCTTTTGGTACTATTTACTATTATTCATTACATAATTTTATTATTCTTATAATGTATACCTCAGTTTTCCTAGTAATCGAGTAAACTTCGGAATCCGGAGAACGAAACCCTAAATCGGTTTAGTTTAAGCTTTGTGAGAGAAACCTAGAAACCCTATATCCGGCTTTTCTTTGGTTTCATATCAAAAGAAATTTTATAAAATAATTTAATGTGGGATATTGTTTTAAAGTATATTTCAAACCTTAGAAAGTTTTAATTTTATAAAAATTTCTATTCCAGGCCTTCCCGAGCTCCATTACGAAAAAACGAGCCCTGAGACTAAGAACTCAGAAAAATATTCCAGAATACTCTTTAGAACTGAAATTTTATAAGGATTTCAAAAATATAAGTTTTATAATTTTTCGGGCTATAAAAATTACAGTTATAGCCTTTTTCCCGTATTTTCTTTACTACCGGTAAAGTAGATGTCTTGTCTACTATTTATCACGATTCACAAGTACAACCTACTGCACACACTACCCATAACCTATTTCTTACATCCTTATAATTACTTATTATATTTTCTTTTCCAAGGAATTTTTGTTTCGTATAAAATTATTACATTTAACACTTTTATTACACAAATTCCAATTTTTCAAACAAATTCAACTCTCCCTCTCTCTCACTCAATGCTTGGTCGGCGCAACCCCTCCCCCCCACATTTTTCCTCCATTCATTTTATTTTTCTTCTTTTATAAAACAAAATAAACCTTAAACCACTTAATATAAATAATCCTTTTCTTTTCTCTCTCTTCATTTTCATTTCATTTGTTTCAAAAACTCAAAAACTCTCTCTTCCTCTCCTCCTCCCTTTGTCGTGACCTCCCCTCCCATTTCGCATACACACACTTTGTTTTTGCTTCAATTTTCTTACTCCATACAACAAATAGGTAAGAGATATACACCTTAGGACTTTGAAACATGTAATTGCAAGCTCATTCATGTGTGATTCCATACAAAATCCCCATGAGCTTCAAGCTAGGGAAGTGGATACACTTGAGCACGAGATCCTTACCATCACCATGTTTTAGATCTTGTTATTTGAGTTATTTTGCTATTATCTTGATTTATTGTTAAGGTATGTTGTTATTATTAGTGATTTGTGCATATATTCATCATCTATTTATGATTCACATAACTATCATAGTATTCATGCACTTATAACTAGTTTAGCAGACTAGATCTAGTTGTTTTAAGTTCATAAGACTTTTGTTTTATGCTCTTAGTTAACTTGTAATAGCTTAATGATGGTAGAAAGGTGTTAGGAAGCTCAAGATCTATATTAGTTTCAACAAAAATCATTTTTGAAAATTCGGATGAAAAATAAACCATATTTAGAAAAGTTATTTTTCAACTTCAAAATGTGTATTTTTCATTAAAAATGAAGGGCTTAAGGAATAGATAACATAAATGAGTGATTTTGATGAGTAAAGTTTAGATCTATGAGTTTATAGTTTACTACCATTTATTTCTTTTATATTCATGTTCATATTATGTGTAGGTCTTAGATTTGAACTTGAACAAAAATAGTGAAATTCGTATTTTGACAAGACCCCTATTTAAAAACCACTTTCCAAATGTCAAAATGAAATTTTTACTTGAGATAATGAAGGCTTAATATATGTATATCATCAAGACTTCTTTCTACAAGAATCTAAGGTGATTTTCAAAAGTTATTTTCAAAATAAAAATCTCATTTTCGAATTTAGGCCAAGGCATACTTTTAAAACATGTTTTCCAACTCAAAAATGAAGTTTTTATTCAATATATGAAAGGCTCTTAAGATAGGATATGTAAGGAATGGATTTTCATAAGTTTAGATAGATTTTATCAAAAGATAGGTCCAAAGATAAATTTCGTAAATTCGGATCTCAACCAAGACCAATTTTGAAAACCCATTTATCAACTCCAAAACTCATGTTTTATGTAAAGAATGAAGGGTATAGGTAATAGGTATCATTAAGTAGTGATTTTCACTAGTTGAAATGAGTTGTGATGAGATTAAGCGGTAAAACAAGAAGTAGAATCAAGATGGAAAATTTGGAGTTAGTAGTCAACTTGTAAAATTCGTACCTTTGGATGATGCCCATAAAAACACCTATTATCCAAGTTCAAAATAAAAGTTTTATGTATTAAATGAAGTCCTTAAGTAGTAGGTATAGTGAAGTCTTAAATTTTAATGCATTAAACAAGTTTTTCCCAAAGGAATCATTCAAAAAGTGGATTTTCTAAAATTCGGATTTTTGAGTAAATCCTATTTGAAAACATATTTGCAAAGTGTAAAATGTAAATTTTTACGAAAAAGTGAAGTCCTTAGTGGTTATGTATGGTTGAGCCCTAATTTTCTAAATATCAAATGATTTCTACTTAAAGGAATCACTCAAAAACTAATTTTTACCAAATTCGGATTTTGGAATCAACCTACTTGAAAACATGTTTACAAAGTGTAAAATGTAAATTTTTATGTAGAAATGAGGTCATAAAGAATAGTGAAGACTCAATTTTGACGAAATAATATCAATATCAAATAAATCCAAACAAATGGAAATGATCAAAGTTAGAAAACTAAATTTTTCATAAGTAGTTGTATTATGGTCTTGCAAAATAAAAAGTTATAAAAATTTCTATTAACACCAAAACATCAAAATGCATACATTAAACCCTCTCATGTCATTCATGTTAGGACATCATCATATTGCCATGTATAGCTAATCTAATAATAGGAACATTACAAACATTTACAAAACTATTTTTTTTGAATTGCTTTGTTTTGATCTGGTCCCACTTTTTCGAAGCTTCATTTTTCAAACTTAAATATAATATTGTAAATAGATAGATCTTCGAATTAGATAGAAATCGATATATTAATTTGCGAATTCCGAGTTAAAATGACCAAGTTATGGCCGTTTTCTAAGTTGGAATTTCCGCTTTAGGATGAGAATTCGAATTTGATAGTTTGTATAGATCGTTTGGATTAGTTTGAGTGAAATACTTATTATAGTATTTCTTCCTTTTTAGGTGATCCCGAAATCGACGATTCCCTTACACCGAATTACTTTTACTAAAAAGACGGTGATCCAATGGCCGAGTGAGTTTTTCTCCTTATTTTGTTACCTTGTTTGTGCTTGTAGCTAGCTGCATTAGAATATAGGAACAAGATAAAAATCGATATGAATGGGGATGGGATATATAAAGAGACTGTGATGAATGTATGCCAAAAAGTACTAAAGCATATCGAAACCATGATTTGATTGGATAACCGCACTGTTCATATTATTTCTGTTATGTGTATGATATTGGTTGGTCACTCTAAAGAATGTATGAATATTTGACCTAAGCAACAACTAAATTGGTATGCATCGCATCGGATATATTGCATTTGGTAGCATGCTACTCCTACACAGGTCGATCGGTATGGTCCGAGGACTCGTTGGATAATGAGACCCGGAATCAGAGCTCATTCATAGAGAACTAAGGCGCATCGGGGATGCATTCCATGTGTGAGCCTAGCCGAGTCGAGTACTATGAGCCGAGGGCTTGGGGGCTAGCAGTGGTTGTGTAGACTTTCAATACCATCCCTAACCCAAGATACAGAGGGCGTAAATCCGTTTTGTGTGTGGGTTCCGGATACCCATACATAATTATTTGCTCATGTGTTTGTTCATGCATAGCATATGGATGATTATAACTTCCTTGTTATTGTATAGAATTAAGAAAACTCTCACTAAGCTAGTGTAGCTTATACCCCAATAGATGTTTAAATGAACAGGTTATCTCAAGAATGCAAAGTGGGGACCGAGATAGTTGGAGCCGAACATGACTTCAGGATTTCGACAAAGAATAAGAATGTTTGAAGTTATCAGCTAGGTTTTATGATTTGCCTTGTAATAGTTTTATGTAGGGAAGTCTTTGGATGAATGTAATTGAAGTTTAATGATTTGTATTTTGAAGAATAGTGAATTGAATTTCCTTTACATTGTTACTTACGTTATATCAACATAAAATGTATCACTCCGACGAGTCTCCTCCATGTGTTAGACGTCTTGTACATAGTATGGAAGCCTTTGCGTGACATGGGTGGTCATTCTTAGGCTTTAATATTGTGTACGGTGGACTGTCATTCTTAGGCTTTAACATCCTATACAATGGATAAAGTCAAGCTGATTAGGCAGAGATTGCAAGCTTCATAGAGTAGACAAAAGAGTTACGCTGAAAAATGAAAATGACCTTTGGAATTTCAAGTGGGAGAGCATGTTTTGCTGAAGATTTCACTAATAAAGGGAGTTGTCAGATTTGGGCTAAGAGGGAAGTTGAATCCTAGATATATAGGACCATATGAGATATTGGAAAAGATAGGCAATGTTGCTTACAGATTGGCCTTACCGCCTAATTTGGAAGGAGTACATAACATGTTCCACGTATCTATTCTCAGAAAATATGTCAAAGATCCAGATGAAGTAGTAGCTCTTGAACCGTTGGAAGTGCAGCCTAATCTCTCAAACATTGAGAAGCCGGTAAAAATTTTGGATACAAAAGGGAAAGTCCTAAGAAGACAAATGATTAAGTATGTGAAAGTACAGTGGACAAATCAAACGGAGAGAGAAGCGACATGGGAATTTGAAGAAGATATGAAGTCAAGATACCCTGAGCTCTTTCAATAATCTAGGTAACTTTTGAGGATGAAAGTTCTTTTTAGGAGGGGAGAGATGTAAAATACAAGTAAATAAATTCATAATAAAGGGTAGATAGAAATTTAAGTGTTGTTAAAAGGGTAATTTTGTCTTTGAACATGTAAATTTTGGACAAGGGAAAGTCATACAAACAAGACGGGACGAATTTGTAGAAATTGGACCTAAGATGGCACTTATGCCACCGGCTTAAGAATGTACGTCGCTGATAAGATCATATTTTATACAACTTGTTGATATTCATAAGAGCTAGAATGGATATTTGTTTTGATTAAAATTCATGTTTCAGGACTAATTTGGACTAAGAAATCAAAACAAGAAACTTTGAAGAGAAAATGGGAAAAATTGAAGTATACGCTGACATTTCAGCATTCAAAGCCGTCGGCGTTCAAACGGCTTACACCCAAGGCCGTTGCCAACACTGCCAGCGTTGCCAGCCTTTAATTCAACCAACTTTACGCCGTCTCTAAGCCGTCGGCATAAAGTTCAACAGGCCAGCGTACATGGAAGGCCGGTAGCCCAGAATTGAAACATCACCAGCTTTGAAGGAGTTACATTCTAAGCCGGCACTTAAGCCGCCGGCGTTGAAGCTGTGTACATGAAGAATCAGAAGCGACATGAATGCATCACTTGCTTGAAGAAATTGAAGAGACAAATCTGTTGGAGTGTCTAGGCCGGTGTCAAAGCCGCCGGCTTTTGGACGGCTTTCGTTATAAATTAGTGCAACGCTTCATTTCTGATCACATACGCCGGCTATATCTACATCTAAGCCCCCAGCGTAGAAGCGGCCTACATGTGTAACTGACGTTGAAAGCTGCTTGTGCACTGCCTGTGCAAAGGAGAAATTGAAGATACACCGCCTGTAAGCCGCCGGCATAGGATCCATAACTGCCAGCTTTGAATGAAACTGCCATTTTTCTTTAATGAGTTGTTACGAAATTTTTCCTATAAATAGGGGTCTTCTCCTCACTTTCAGAATCATCCAAGCAGCTCTAAATACACAATACATAGATTAGAATTAGCATTTCATAGAGATTTTTGAAGAGATATTGAAGTTTTCAAGAATTGCAAGTGAAGCTTTGATATTTTGAATTGGTGATATCTGATCTTTTTCCTTTTATGCAATTCATATATCTGAATATTTGATCATAATGAAATCATTTGCAATTTCTTATCTGATTTTTGAATCATCATCCATGAGTAGCTAAATCCTTTTTGTGGGAAGTTGATGAAGCTTTAAACATGCTAAAATGATCTTTGAAACCATGTTATAAGATAGTTAGAATCATGAATATTCATATTGAGTTCTGATTATTCATCATATCTTTGGTGTATAAGAATTCTGAAACTCGGAAGGGAAATTAGGGTTCATATGAATTCATAAATTGAGATTAAATTACAATTGCGGAAGCGGCGGAGTTTAATCTAATTTAGAAATTGTCCATGAATACTAATGCAATGTTTTATATTGATTTCTCACTAAGGAATTAGGGATGTTAATATAAAGTATTAGTCAATTATAGAATCGGAAGGTTTATAATTGTAATTTTGATTCCACTAATAATTTATTTAGCGGAAGCTATTGATTATTTTTGTGGTTTAAAAGGTTTTTAACTCTGTTTTTAAATCTTGACAATTTCTTATGAATATCCATGAATCTAATTATCATTATAACATGACTTCAAGTTGATTGGCAATAGTTTAAAGTGGATTCTGCTCCTTCCCACATTTTTCTACATATCACTCTCTTCAAAAGCTCATGCATTCATAGTAGATACTTAATTAGATAATTTAGTTTAATCTTAATCTAATCATTTAAAAGATCAATTGCCTAGATATTAGTATTAGTTGATAACTGTCTAGTAGTTAATAGATCTCTTGGGATCGACACTTGACTCATGCTATATTACAAGATAAGGCCCAGTACGCTTGCTGGATAAGATGCTTTAAAATTCAATACTAATTTAGCACATCAAGTTTTCTGGCCCGTTGCCGGGGATCTTATTAATATTAGACTACCTTCAGCTTTGCTAGTAGTTTAGGTTTAAGTTTAGTTTTGAATTTTTCCTTTTCTCTTTGCAGGTTTTATGCGAAGAAGTAGAAGTTCTGAACTTCTACCTTTAGACCCTGAGATTGAAAGAACCTTGCATCAACAGAGAAGAAGGAACCAAAGAAGAGGAGCAATGGCACAAAATCAAGGACAAGGAAACAATGAAACAACAACCAGTTGCAACAGCTGCTCCCCTCCAAGGGCAATTCGAGACTATACAGTACCTACTATTCAGATCCCGCCATAAGAATGCCCACTGTGGAGGCTAACAACTTTGAGCTTAAACCGTCCCTGATTCAAATGGTTGAGTCACATCAATTTGGAGGATATCCGAATGAGACGCCAGATGAACACCTTGCCAAATTTCTCCAGTACACCAACACTGTCAAACTTAATGGTGTAAGAAACGAAGTCATCCGACTACAGCTTTTCCCTTTTTCTCTTAGGGATAAAGCCTTGGCATGGTACAATTCCCAACCTCCAGATCGATCACTACATGGTGATCTGACAAAGAAGTTTCTGAAGAGATTCTTCCCTCCAGCAAGGACCGCCAGATTAAGAAATGAGATCTCCAACTTCACCAAATTCCCTGGTGAATCATTATATGATGCTTGGGAAAGATTCAAAGAGGCGGTCAGAAAATGTCCACACCACGGTTTACCCGATAATCTACTGATCGAAAATTTCTACCTCAGTCTTGATGAAGCTTTGAGGTCCTTAGTAGATGCTACATCGGGATCACTGATGGGAAAAACATATGAGGAAGCTAGTGAGATTATTGAAGAATTAGCTTCCGCGGCTCATAATTGGAGTTGTGAAAGAACAAGATCTAAAGTAGCATCTTTGGAAGACAAAGAAGATATATCACAACTCAAGGCTCAAATGGCAACCCTCATCACTCAAGTAAGTAAACTCACAACTACAAATTCTTCCAATAAAAAACAAGTGTTTTGTTGTGAGATTTGCTCAGGTCCACACTCTTCTTTCGAGTGCCGCATGGATCATCATCAAATGATGAGCAGCTCAACTATGTGGGAAATTTCCAAAAGGGTAATTTTGGAAACACATATCATCCGAATATGCGAATCATCCCAATTGTCATATCGGAATGATGCCAATGTTCTAAAGCCACCACCTGGTTTCCAAGGACAAGGATATGCAAGAAATGCCCCACCTCAACAGCAAATTCAATCATCCACTGATGCATTACTAAGGGATTTCATTGTCACTACAACAAACTCACTCAATAATCAGAATGCAATCATTCAAGATTTGCAAGGGAAACTCCATCAACTTGCACAGCAAGTGAGTAGACCATCTGGGTCTTTACCAAGCAACACGGAGGAGAATCCCAAGTCTGTAAATGCAATCACCCTGAGAAGTGGTAAGGAGATTGCTCCAGTTGAGGAAACTATCAAGGATCAAGAGGAAATTCCACCACAAAACAACAAAGGGAAACGAAAGGTGGAGGACACTATTCAAAAACCACCAGGTGAAATCATATGTTCCTCCCGTCCCTTTTCCAGGAAGATTAAAGCAACAAAGACTTGATGAGCAATTTTCAAAATTCCTGGATGTTTTCAAGAAGCTGCACATCAACATTCCATTCTTAGAAGTGATTCAAGGAATGCCTTCCTATGCAAATTCATCAAAGAATTGCTATCCAACAAGAGGAAGATTGATGGAAATGTGATACTCACTGGAGAATGTTCCATGATCCTACAGAAACATACACCCAGTCTGCCCACTAAACTCGAGATCAGGGAAGTTTTACTGTTCCTTGCACCATTGGTGATTGTCATTTTGATAAAGTTTTAATTGATTCTGGTGCAAGTATCAACTTAATGCCTTTATCGGTATTTCAAAAACTAGGACTTGGAGATTGCAAGGATACACATGTAACCTTGCAACTTGCTGATAGAAGTGTAAAATACCCTAGGGGTATTGTGGAAAATGTCCTAGTTAAAGTTGACAAATTCTTTTTCCCTGTGGATTTTGTAGTCTTAGACATGGATGAAGATAGGGAAGTTCCCATGATCTTGGGCAGACCGTTCCTTGCAACAGGTAAAGCACTAATTGATGTGGAACAAGGGCAGCTTACATTACGGGTGATGGATGAACAGGTTACTTTCAATGTCTATGAGGCAATGAAGAAATTTGATGATACTGATGCTGTTACACCATCAATACCATTGATGAGCTGGTTTCTGAGTCGCTTGAGGAACAAACTGGTGTGGAGACTATGGAATCCGTCTTGAGAGACTTGGACAATTGGAGTGATGAAGAGGATGAAGAAATACAGGAAGATGTACCAATGATCAAAACCAGATATTATGAATCATTGGGTACAAATGAGAAGCAAGTTCCATCTTTGACGCAACCACCGACCTTGGAACTTAAACCCTTCCTGACATCTGAAGTATGCTTTTCTCGGAATTGGCGATACTTTGCCAATCATCATTTCATCTGCATTGACAAATGAACAAGAACAACAGTTGATTGAAGTGTTGAAAAAGCACAAAGAAGCAATCGGATGGACCATTGCAGACATTAAGGGTATTAGCCCTATGATTTGCACTCACAAAATTCTTATGGAAGCTGAGTGTAAACCTACAGTTCAACCACAAAGGAGACTTAACCCAACACTTAAAGAGTTGTCAAGAAAGAAGTTTGAAGCTACTTGACGCAGGTATTATCTATCCTATCTCTGATAGTAAATGGGTTAGTCCAGTTCAGGTAGTACCAAAGAAAGGTGGTATGACTGTAGTAAAAATGAGCACAATGAATTGATTCCTACTCGTACTGTGACTGGGTGGAGAGTTTGTATTGATTACAGGAAATTGAATGATGCCACCCGAAAGGATCACTTTCCCTTCCCTTCATTGATCAAATGTTGGAGAAACTTGCAGGGCATGACTATTATTGTTTTCTTGATGGATATTCTGGATACAATCAAATTTCTATTGCACCCGATGATCAAGAGAAAACAACATTCACTTGTCCCTATGGCACTTTTGCCTTTAGGAGGATGCCCTTTGGACTTTGCAATGCACCTGCTACATTTCAGAGGTGTATGATGGCTATATTCTCTGATATGCTTGAGAATTTCATTGAAATCTTTATGGATGATTTTTCAGTCTTTGGAAAGTCATTTGATCTTTGTCTGAGAATTTAGCCTCGGTTTTACAAAGATGCAAAGATACCAATCTGATCTTGAATTGGGAAAAATGCCACTTCATGGTAAGAGAAGGGATATTTGGTCACAAAATCTCTGCGAGAGGAATTGAAGTGGATAAAGCCAAAGTGGAGATCATTGAGAAGTTACCACCACCCACGACTGTTAAAGGGTCAGAAGTTTTCTTGGACATGCTGGCTTCTATAGACGATTTATCAAGGACTTCTCCAAGATTTCCAAACCTCTTTGCAACCTTCTGGAAAAAGATGCGGTGTTCAATTTTGATGACAAATGTTTGCAGGCATTCAATTCATTAAAGGAAAAGCTCATTTCTACACCAGTAATCATTGCGCCAGACTGGGAGCTTCCTTTTGAACTCATGTGTGATGCCAGCGACTTTGCGGTCGGAGCGGTACTTGGTCAGAGACGAGGTAAGATATTTCATGTTATATACTATGCAAGTAGAACACTAAATGAGGCCCAAAGAAATTATGCCACTACTGAGAAAGAGCTTTTAGCTGTTATCTTTGCATGTGATAAATTTAGGCCTTATCTGATAGGTTCTAAAGTGGTAGTATATACTGACCATGCAGCTCTCAAGTACTTGTTTGCTAAAGCTGATGCAAAACCTAGGTTGATTAGATGGGTATTACTACTGCAAGAATTTGATCTTGAAATTAAAGATAAAAAGGGAACTGAGAATGTAATTGCTGATCATTTGTCTAGACTTGAATCTGATAGTTTAGACATTCCCATTAATGAAAAGTTCCCTGATGAACAATTGCATGCAGTAGAAATCCTAGATTTGCCATGGTATGCTGATTATGTGAATTATTTGGTGAGTAAGATTATCCCATATGGTTTGTTTATCCTCAAAAGAAAAAGTTTTTGCATGATGTAAAAACTATTTTTGGGATGAACCATATCTGTTCAGAAAATGTGCTGACCAAATAATTAGAAGATGTGTACCTGAATCTGATCAGCTGAGCATTTAGAACACTGTCATTCAAGAGAAGCAGGGGACACTTTGGTGTTCAAAGGACTGCAGCTAAAGTGTTATCATCTGGATTTTATTGGCCTAACTTGTTTCGTGACTGCAGGAACTTCATTATGTCATGTGCTCAATGTCAAAAGACAGGTAACATTTCTAAACGGCATGAATTACCACAAAACAATATTCTGGTAATTGAGCTTTTTGATGTTTGGGGGATTGACTTTATGGGTCCTTTTCCCTCATCTTTTTCAAATAAATATATACTTGTGGCAGTTGATTACGTTTCAAAATGGGTTGAAGCTGTTGCTTTACAAACAAACGATGCCCGAGTAGTTTTAAAATTTTTGAAAAAGAATATTTTTACCAGATTTGGGTGCCCAGAGCTATAATTAGTGATGGGGGTCTCATTTTTGTAACAAGCAATTTGAAAAACTTTTAGCAAAATATGGTGTTACACATAAAGTGGCTACCCCCTATCATCCACAAACTAGTGGGCAAGTTGAAGTTTCCAATAGGGAGATAAAAAGGATTTTGGAAAAAACTGTTAATGCATCAAGAAAAGATTGGTCTTCAAAATTAGATGATGCATTATGGGCTTACAGGACTGCTTTTAAAACCCCTATTGGAATGTCCCCATATATGCTTGTTTTTGGTAAATCATGTCATCTTCCTGTAGAACTTGAGCACAAGGCATATTGGGCCATAAAATTTCTTAACTTTGATGAAAAAGCTGCAGGTAAAAACAGATTGCTCAATTGAATCAGCTGGAAGAATGGAGGAATGAGGCATTTGAAAGTGCTCGTATCTATAAGGAACGAGCAAAGAAATGGCATGATAGAAACATCATCAAACGAGAATTTTTGCCTGGACAAAAAGTTTTACTTTACAATTCTCGTTTGAAGTTGTTTCCTGGAAAATTACGGTCAAGATGGTCGGGACCGTTTGAGATTGCAAGTTTTTCCATATGGAACGGTGGAATTAAAAACTGAGGATGATCGGACTTTTAAAGTGAATGGGCAACTGCTCAAACATTATTTTGAGGGGAAAATCTTGACAGTACTACTACTGTCATGAATCTCAAAGAACCATAATCAGATCAGGAAAGTCGGGCTAAGCGACTTTAAACTAAGCGCTTCTTGAGAGGTAACCCATGTCTAATTTTAGAATAGTTTTATTTGTTTTGTTTTTACTAACTTTGTTTTTAGTGTGGACAGGTTAGGTGATAAAAAAAAATTGAAAAAGCTGACGGCCGGCTCAAGGCTGCTAGCCTTGAGCAAACTTTGAAAAAACAGGTGAAAGCCGGCTGTAAGCCGCCCGCTTTAAGCCGGCGTAAATGTCAGTACAGGAGTAGGTGAGCACCGCAGAAGAAGCCAGTAATGGGAAAATAAAGGCCGTTGGCTTACATGCCAGCGTTTGAGAACAACATTTACACCGACAATGGAAAGGTGAAGGCCGCTGGCTTAGAGCCAGCGTATGTTCAAGATTTCTGGGGGTTTTGAAAAATCCCGATCAAAGCTGGCACCTGGGGTATAAGCCGCCAGCTTTTAGCCGGCGTATCCATGTAAGCCGGCAGTGTAAATGGGTAAGCGGCCAGCCTTGTGCTCTCGGTATGAATTTATTTTGGTTACACTGGCTGTAAGCCGCCGGCTTACACGACAGAAACACTGGCGTACAATCTGCAGATCACTTTTAACAGGTACGATCTCTCTCTCTCTTTCTCATTCTCTCATAATCACTCTCTCACACTCAGTCTATCACTCTCACTCAACCATCCCACATCTCATTGCGGTGAATCCATCTATCCAAGTAAGTTTTTAATGATCTTTTACTCTTAGTTCTCGGATTCAAATCCATTACATTACATTGTATAATCTGTCGATTTGGGTATGGATTGCTGACATTGGAATTGATATTGATCTCGGCTCTTGATGGAGTAGATTGTTTGGATGATTTTGATACTTTGTTGAAAGTAGACTCCTGTTCACTATCTGTTTAATTTCAAGTTGTGCTGTATTGATCTATGATTGCTGCTCCGATTGGAAAATTAGGGTTCTTGAGCTTGTGTAGGATGAAATTTTGAATTTGGGGTTTTGTGAAATTGAAGTTGTGGCTACTGGATTTGGAAATTCTCATACGAGTTAGTAGCTCCAATTTTTGCATTATGATCGATTTTGCACGAATTGAACTTGGAATTAGGAATTGTGCTCAATTTTGATGAAAATTTTGGCATAAAAGTGTTTTTGGGACTTTTAATGAAAAAGTTTTTGAAAATCATTTTTATTTCAAAAATTTGAAATTCCAACGTTCAATTCTAAGCTGGCCGACCTAAGCTGCCAGCTTTGACTGTATTTTGCAAGTGTAAATGTTCCATTCAATGCCATGATTTTTAGCTTCACTAGTAATATGCCTTTGATCTCCAAATTGTTCAAAATCATGTTTTAGGCATAAATTAGAATTCTAGTCATTAAGAATTTCATTGAAATTGTGCATTCCTTGTTTCTAATTAAGATCAATTTATTTGCAAGAATGGCTCCAAGGCAAAAACGACCAAGGACGACTTACGCCTCTACATCTGGTTCACAGACCAGAGATCTGCTCTCAGCAGTAGCCAAGGATAGAAAAAGAGCTCGTGAAAATGGATTCTTAAATACACAGTATTTAGACTGGTGCCTACTGGATGAGTTTAGGATCATTGATAAGATCAGAGAGATTGTCCAAGATCTAGCTTGGATCCGGCTATTTGATTTTCGGGAGCCAGCATACAAGAACTTGACGATTGAGTTTTTGTCCACTTTAAAGAATATCCCAGACCAAGAGGAGTCCACTTTTCAATTTCAAGCATTTGGGCAGATCAGGGAGGTCAAATTAAAGCAGATGGGCCACCTACTGGGACTGTATGATAATGAGCAAGAAAATAGGAATCTGTCGAACCGTTGGCCTGAAGGGGAAGATCACATGACCCAAGAGGCATATTGGTTTCAGCTGGTTGCTCCTGAGAGAGCAAATGAGCCCTTCGTCCTCTCCAAGTCTTTGGCCACATCTTTTCATGCTGTTGAGCACAAGCTGCTCCACCATATTCTTGCACACACCCTGAGTTGCAAGAAAACTAGTCACAGCAAGGTAACTAGTTTCGACATGTTCTACTTGTTTAGCCTTATTAGAGGCTACAGGATTGATTTAGGGGTGCAGATAGCGAACTTCATTTACCGGCAGGCAGATGATACCAGGACTCGAGTCATGTGTTGTGGTGGCTATATCACTCGATTACTGAAGGGGATGGACATTTTTGAGCCTCCACAGGATGATGAGGTATTTGAGTGTAAGAATATATCATCTGCACCATTTTGAGGCTGGGGATTGCTGAAAAACCCTAGAGGAGCACAGCCACCGGTTTTGGAGGAGGTCGAGCTCCAAGATATCTTTCCTAGAGATGCTCCATTTGGGATTCCATCCATATTTGCTCCTCCTCCTCCTGCAGGCAGTTCATCAGCATATGGTATGGACCAGCTTAGGCTGGATATTGAGTAGCTGAAGAGCCAAAACCAGGAGCTCAGGGATAGACAAGAGAAGGAAAGAAAGAAAAACAAGAAGTTTCGGAAGTCTATCTTTGAGGCGTTGAGGACGGCCATCTGCTGCATTAGCCCAGAGACAGGGGCTGGCATGACATACGAGACTTCCTTTGAGTCACATCACTCAGATAGGCTCAGTTCAGAGCACACACGGACAGCTAGCTCAGGAGACACTCAGAGACATACTCCTGAGGATAGCAGCAGATCCAGTATAGGGCCAGAGAGCTAGAGACCCTGCTAGCTCTCATTTGATCTTTATTGTTTATATTTTTATCTTGGCCTGTATATTTATTGAGCACCTAATTTCCTTTATTTTTCTGTTTTTATTTTTGCTTTTATTTTTGTTTTTGTTTTTCTTTTGTAGTGATTACATGAAAGCAGCAAAGCAAATTCTCTTGCAAAGCAAATTTTGATGATTATGAAATAACTAATGACTTCAAGGAAGTATCAAATTCTTTTTCTTGTTCCTTTCCTATGATTTAATTTGTTGCAAAACAGTGAGGACACTGTTTGGTTGAAGTGTGGGGGAAGGGATAAAATTGAATGAAGTGTTGAATTGAAGTGATAAATATGATCTGTTGTCTGCTGTTATTTGAAAATTCTCCATCTTGTATTTTTGGTTTGAAAGCAAATTATGAGGAAATTATGCTAAAATTTTTTCAAAAATCTCTTGAAATTGGAGATAGTACAAAGTAAAGACTGAAAGCAATGAAATTGACTTGTAAAAGTATCTTACTCACCTGCTGTTGTGATTGGTTTACTAAGTTAAAATTAAGTTGTAAAATCCTTAAGAAACAAGTTTACTTTATTTTTAACTTTGGAATTGGAAATTTAAGAGCTGGTCGAGTCCTTTTGTGAAAAATAAACAGGTTTATTTCTAGGAAATTTTAGTTTGTATATATTCTTTGAATTTTAACACTTAATGAAAGAGGTAGAAGAAACTTTTAAACTTAGTGATCCTTCATAAAAATAAGTCTGTGATATTGTTATTGCATTCAAAAAGAAAGAAACAAGCATAGCCACTACTCCTCTGACTTGAAATTTTGAGTTGTGAGTATCTGAATTTGAATGTTAAAGTGAGGAAGAGTTCTTAGGGATATTTTGAAACCTGGTCACTTAGGTGATGAGCCTAGGATGTATCGACTCAATGAACTCACTATAACGAGAAGGGAAGAATGGCAAAAATTCAATTCATGAGCTTTGAAAAGCAAAAAGATGGAGACAAAAACCTCCCAAAAAGAAAATAAATGCTTGAAAAAGAAAAAGAAAAATGAATGCAAATATGCAAATAAAGGAGACTTATAATAAAGAAGGAGAAATTCTAAGGAAAAAGTAGATACCACATGCTTTCATTTTGTGTTACTTAGAATATATATACAAAAACTAGAAATCCAATGAAGTTTAACTGAGTATTTTTCCTTAGTGGATTGAGTATTTGCTTTTGAATAGAATGTTCTTTTGTTAAAAGTTGAGATTAAAACTTGCTTTGTTTGGATAACTCCATAATTTTAATTATAGTACTCTAATTATAAGAAATTGGTATGGTTAGAGTAATAGATACAAGAAAAACAAGTTAAAGAAATTGTGATTAAATTGGGAAAATTGTACTATCTATAAGAGATTTCATTTTATTCTTCATTTTGCTTGAGGACAAGCAAAAGTTCAAGTGTGGGGGAATTGATAAGATCATATTTTATACAACTTGTTGATATTCATAAGAGCTAGAATGGATATTTGTTTTGATTAAAATTCATGTTTCAGGACTAATTTAGATTAACAAATCAAAACAAGAAACTTTGAAGAGAAAATGGGAAAAATTGAAGTATACGCCGACATTTCAGCATTCAAAGCCGCCGGCGTTCAGATAGCTTAACCCAAGGCCGCTGCCAACACTGCCAGCATTGCCAGCCTTTAATTCAACCAACTTTACGCCACCTCTAAGCCGTCGGTGTAGAAGTTCAACAGGCCAGCGTACATGGAAGGCCGGTAGCCCAGAATTGAAACATCACCAGCTTTGAAGGAGTTACATTCTAAGCCAGCACCTAAGCCGCCGGCGTTGAAGCTGTGTACATGAAGAATCAGAAGCGACATGAATGCATCACTTGCTTGAAGAAATTGAAGAGAAAAATCTGTTGGAGTGTCTAGGCCGATGTAAAAGCCGTCGGCTTTTGGACGGCTTTCGTTATAAATTAGTGCAACGCTTCATTTCTGATCACATACGCCGGCTATATCTACATCTAAGCTGCGGCGTAGAAGCGGCCTACATGTGTAACTGACGTTGAAAGCTGCCTGTGCACTACCTGTGCAAAGGAGAAATTGAAGATACACCGCCTGTAAGCCGCCGGTGTAGGATCCATAACTGCCGGCTTTGAATGAAACTGCCATTTTTCTTTAATGAGTCTTTATGAAATTTTTCCTATAAATAGGGGGTCTTCTCCTCACTTTGAGAATCATCCAAGCAGCTCTGAAATACACTACAATACATAGATTAGAATTAGCATTTCATAGAGATTTTGAAGAGATATTGAAGTTTTTCAAGAAATTGCAAGTGAATCTTTGATATTTTGAATTGGTGATATCTGATCTTTTCCTTTTATGCAATTCATATATCTAAATATTCTGATCATAATGAAATCATTTACAATTTCTTATCTGATTTTTGAATCATCATCCATGAGTAGCTAAATCCTTTTTGTGGGAAATTGATGAAGCTTTAAACATGCTAAAATGATCTTTGAAACCATGTTATAAGATAGTTAGAATCATGGAATATTCATATTGAGTTCTGATTATTCATCATATCTTTGGTGTATAAGAAATCTGATAACTACGAAAGGAAATTAGGGTTCATATGAATTCATAAATTGAGATTAAATTACAATTGCGGAAGCGGTGGAGTTTAATCTAATTTAGAAATTATCCATAAATACTAATGCAATATTTTATATTGATTTCTCACTAAGGAATTAGGGGATGTTAATATAAAGTATTAGTCAATTATAGAATCGAAAGGTTTATAATTGTAATTTTGATTCCACGAATAATTTATTTAGCGGAAGCTATTGGATTATTTTTGTGGTTTAAAAGGTTTTTAACTCTGTTTTTAAATCTTTCCAATTTCTTATGAATATCCATGAATCTAATTATCATTATAACATGAATTCAATTGGTTGGCAAGAGTTTAAAGTGGATTCTGCTCCTTCCCACATTTTTCTAACATATCACTCTCTTCAAAAGCTCACTACATTCATAGTAGATACTAAATTAGATAATTTAGTTTAATCTTAATCTAATCATTATAAAAGATCAATTGCCTAGATATTAGTATTAGTTGATAACTGTCTAGTAGTTAATAGATCTCTGTGGGATCGACACTTGACTCATGCTATATTACAAGATAAGGCCCAGTACGCTAGCTGGATAAGATGCTTTGAAAATTCAATACTAATTTAGCACATCAGTCGCCGGCCTACTTGGCGGCCTAAATCTATTTTCTATATATATGCAGTTTATGATGATAATTAGGGTTTGTCTTGTTTTCCTCCGAGTTTTTCTTCTCCAAAGCGACCTAGGGCTTTCTTTCTTAAGTGTTTAGTGTGAGAAATCATAGGAGAATCAAGGTCTTCAATCCAGGTAAGTAGATCTATACGAGATCTATACGATTTAACATGTAATCAACGTAGTAATCATAGATTTCTCATGTTTTTGAAGAGGATTGTGAGAGAAACCATTGAGGATCATATCTGAGTCTTGAGGAGAAAGATTGGAAATTTGAGATCCATTCAAGGTAATTAAATCCCTTAATTACATATGTAGATTTCATTGAAATGATTTCTAATTTAGGGTTTTGTTTGTTCATGTTTGGTGATGTTCTGCGGTTAGGGTTTCTTTGCAGTCTTTGGCGATGTTCTGGATTTAGAGTCAAATCAAAGTAAGTTTTCATCCTCTAAATCATAGATTCATTAAAAGATGGAATTAGAATGATGGATTTGTTTGCATTTGTTGATTTACGCAATTAGGATTTTGTGGAGATTTGGGTTTTGTAGGGAATTGATCAAAGAGATTCTGCAGTTGTGATTTCTTGTTGTTTTTAAGAATTTGTGGATTTAGAGAGATTGTTCCTAGAATCGGAAAAGGTACAACCTTTCCTTGTTTGTTGTATTTACTTGCAGGTTTAGTTTTCTGATTGTTGCCTATAGGAACAGATATATGAATAAACTTAATTCTATTTAGCTTAATTTGTTTTTATGGATGTCCTTGGCTTTGACCAGTAAAGACCTGACAGACAGTGATACTGGTGAGGCAATTTGATGATCCTTGTGTGTCGTTGTCCTTAGTGGAGTTGCACTTAGAGATGATTCCGGTAGATATAGGTTTATTGGCAGCATGGTCGCGGGTGTTTAGGGAGTACCCATTCACCAATATATGTATACAATTATTTATTTTAGATATCTGGTTATTTTGAGGAGTCTGAGTAACTCCAAGTTTGGGATCAGAGATCTATGATTCTAAACTGTGTTGTTTTGCAGGCCTAATGAAGACAATAATCCTGTTGTTTGCATTTAGTTAGTTGCACGTATAATATATATATATATATGTTGTTTGTGCATTTGCATATTGTTTATGAACTAGCGTATTGGGCGTTTTCGCTCATTCTTTTCTTTTTCAGGTATAGGTGATGGGGATATTGTTTATGACTTGTCTGGTTATGACTTATATTTTGATCTTGGGGATGGCGATAGTGGACTTGACTACCCTGTAGAGGAATAGGATATTATATAGGACATATGAAAAAGGATTTCTTGAGTTATTAAAGATTTTTAAAACAATATTTTGATTATTTATCTTTTTGAGGATTTGATGTATTGGTTTTTATGCAATAGTTTATTAAACACGATTATATAATTTAATTTGGAAGTTAGATCTTTTCTAGATTATTGTTGGCCTTGGTTTTGCTGGCTCGGATTCAACTTATATTACAGGAGATACTTGAAAGTTAAAAATTACATGTTTTACAGGTTTTATACCTTTTGTAGTACCCTAAACTATGAGTTCATGGAGATTTTTATATGTTTATATTTTGTGGTATTTAGATTTAGAGCCTTTGTGTGTCTCTTTTTAAGAGAGGGATGCGTTGCGGGTTGTAATGCCTTAGTTTAGCGCGTTACAAATAATAATAATAATATTAACTATGGTAATAATTATAATAATTTCGATTTTAATAATAATAAATAATAAATACTTTAATAACAATAATACTCACAATATTGGTAATATTCATAATATTTATATTATAAATACTATTAATGGTACTTCAAAAATCATATATATTAAAGTTAATACTAGTAGTAATATTAATACTTCTGAATGATATCAAAATAATCTTAAACTTTAATTTTGGTTTTAATATTAATATTAAATATAGTATTATCTTAAAACAATAATTCTAGCAATATTATTAATCTAAATACTTTTAATATTAATTGTAATAATAATATTAATAACTATAATTATAGAATATCATGGATTTTAGTGATAGTAGTTGTATATTTGCAGTAGACTTTTCTTGATATTAATAATATTAATAATACATAATGATTATATCGATATCCACATATAATATCATAATTTTAATATTATTTAAATACCATATATTTAATAGTATTGCAAATTTTAATTTTAAACTCAATATTCAACAATTACAATTACTAAGATACTAATAATAATAAAATTCCTAATAAACATATAATAAATAAATAGAAACAATAATAATATTAATTATATTTGTAATAATAATTATTATATTATTTGGTTTAAATAAATTGATTAAATTTTTTTTTTATAAAAAAGGTTGCCGAGAGGTACACGGGATGGAACATGCCCGTGTTCGTCCCGTGCTCATCTGGGGAAAACACTATTCATTGTCTTCCCCGATGAGATCCTTTGATTTTCTTCCACTTTTCACGTGCATGAAGCCTCCTAATCACTCCTACATGCTTATACATGATTGTTTTACACATATATCAACTTAAAACATCAAATCTCATCCTTGATCCATGATTTTCGAATTAAATGGTGCAACTTAGGGTTTTTGAATTTTTACCTTGTTGAGTTTGTTCGGTGTAATTCAAAGCTTGTTTTTGGTTGGGTAATGATCATATGATCATCAGAAGTCAGTTTAAATCATTATTTTTAACAAACAACAAGCCAAAAGAAATCAACTTACCTTGTTACCAAAGTTGTGTGTTTTTAATGGAGTTTTTATTTTGATCCGAGCTGGGGTGTTTAGGGCGAGTTAGATTCGGTTTTTAGGTTGGCTTGGTTGCTATTTGGGAGGTCATTTGATCTGGAAACTTTGGTAAATAATGAACTTTCTTTGCTTGTTCATTACTGTACTTAAATAAATATAGAAGAAGAGGAAGGAGAGGCGGTTGTGTGATGTATCTTCTCGAATTTTTCAATTTCATGTGTGTATGTGTTATGTACTGTTTTGAAGGGGGCTTACAGCAACACAAGAAAGGGAGAGAGGGAAAGAAAAATTTGCAAAAGTTTTACTTAAGAGAAAAGAGAGAAAAGTGAAAAGTGAAAGGTAAAAGAGAGTTTATATATGAAAAGAAATTAGGGTTTTGTGTGATTAATTAATTGAAGAAAAATCAAACAAATGAGAGAGAGGACAAAGGAGGGGGGCACCAGTTTCATGCAAGGAGGAGAGAGAGAGATTTAAGTTTGTTTTGTGTAATAAAATTAAAATTTAATAAGTAATTTTAAATAATAAAATGTATTGGAAAGGTAAATTTGTAAGGAAAATGATGTAAGATTGTAAGAATAGATTATAAGGATGTAAAAATAGGGTATGGGTGGTTGTATTTGTAAATAGCATGATAGAAATCAAAAAGTAGATTAGACAATTAAATTATCGGTAGTAATGAAAATACGATAAAAGGCTATAACTGTAATTTTTATAAACCAAAAAATTCTTATAATTATATTTTGAATTTCTTATTAAATTTCGGTTCTAAAGAGTCCTATATAATATTTTTCTATTTCTGAGTCCCTAGGACCGATTTTTGAGAACAGATCCTGATCGGGTTTGAAACGAATGAATTTCTCTTAAATATGATCTTTTTATGTTTTGATAAATTATTTAGGGCTATGTTCTAGAGCTAACTCAGTTTTATTATTCTGGGTTTTCGTTCTCGAGATTACCAGACTTAGGGTTCCTATGTCCAAACCAGCTCTAGGATATCCTTTTAAGGTTTTGGTTTCTAGTTCTGGTTTTCGATACCGAGTTCGGGTTGCTAAGAAAACGAGGGCTTACAAAGTTTTTGTAGTCTTATGTAAGCTACT
Source organism: Combretum micranthum (assembly GCA_024138025.1). Lineage (NCBI taxonomy): Eukaryota > Viridiplantae > Streptophyta > Magnoliopsida > Myrtales > Combretaceae > Combretum > Combretum micranthum. The sequence continues at coordinate 321,316 of JAMXBD010000619.1, forward strand.
ACTAGCTGCTAAAATATAGTTAATTTGGGTGTCTAGTCACTAGTTTATACGGGTGACCATTCACCATAAAGTAGTGTTTCGGGCTCTACGAACCTCACTACTATACCATTGTCCCACCAAGTGTATAGTAATGAATACAATGTGACTCACTACGTAATATGCATGAATCAATTTAATTAAGTGCTCATAGCGTAATATTAGATATTTTAAAAGTGACCATAGAATTTTCAGACATATCATTTCTATGCAAAATCAAACATTTATTATATACAATGCCCACCTCGATATACTTATCATAATTTCACCCAAGTATGTAAATCACATGCATTTGCCATTTTATCTTTTCCTAATTATAATGCCTCTATTCTACAAGCAGATACATAAGTACAAAATGTAAGAAATAAACTCAATCGACCATTATAGCAAAAAGCTTTTAGTCGTAGTAGTCCTCAGGATAAGGAAACTCAAGCTCCTCTTTGCCTAAACAACAGAAATACCCAAAATGAGTATTTCTTGGATGTTCTACTTAAACTTGCAAATTCTATATTACTATGTTCATCAAAATTCATATGGGTGAAATTCCAATTTAAAATAGCCACAACTTGCTCATTTTAACTTGGAATTTTGCACATTATATACCGTTTTCTACCTAATCGAAAAGATCTATTTATTTCTAAGGTTATTTTTATCATAAAAGGTTGTTTGGGCTTAAAAAAGAAGTGATACAAAAATGACACGAAAATCCCAGCCCTTAAAACATGATTTTTTTCTAAACCTTTTAGGAAATTTGAAATGAGAAGAATGAAGTGAGAGAGAGAAAAAGTAGTTTATATATAAAGTGAAATTAGGTTAAATGAGATAAAATAAGTTAAAAAAATTGCACAATGGAGCTCAATTGGGGGGAATCACGCCGGCCATGCTATGAAGGGAGGGGACTTGATTTTGATTTAACTTGTTTTGATAGATTTATGTATTAAATGTCATAAATTGTAATAACTATTTAGAGACAATTAAGTCTTGGAAAAGAAAATGCAATTGAGTGTTTGTAAGGATGTAAGAGTAGGGTGCGGCTTGTGAGTGTAGTAGGTTGTACTTGTGAATAGTAATGAATAGTAATCAAGACAACTTAATTACCGGTAGTAAGAAAATACGAATAAAAAGGCTATAACTGTATTTTTCATAAACCGAAAAATTATGAAATTTATATTTTTGAAATCCTTATTTAATTTCGATTCAAATGAGTATTCATGAGTAAATTTTTGAAATTCAAGTTCCGAGGCACGTTTTTTTGTAACGGGTCTGGGGAATGCTTGGAATTGAAATTTTCTCAAAATCTGATCTTTTCTTAGTTTGAAAAATATTCAAGAACTATATTTAATATTAAATTTTCTTATAAAAGCTTCTTAATTGGAAACCGAGGAAAAGCCGGATTTAGGGTTCCTAGTTCTCACTCCAATCTTAAGCTATTCCGATTTAGGGTTTTGGTTTCCGATTCTTGAGTCTTCTTGGTTACTTAGAAAAACCGGGGTTTACACCCTTCACAACACATACACACATATATATACAATCCTCTATGAGTAAAACAACTATGAAAGTTCATAACTTTAAATCCACAGACGAGCCCAAATCCTGTTCGCAATGGAAACCCTAATTCGTTTAATCAATTCTCCTGTCACCAATAATATACTATCGTTATAATTACGTTCTTATAATCTATAAATCCTAAATATTATAGGATTAGGATAAAAATCTTACCTTTACTTTGATCAGAAACCGAAATCCTCCAAATTTGATTTAGGGTTTCGCTCCTAGATCTACTTCAAATGTATACAAAACTAGGATTAGATTTATCTATCTAAGGAAAGGAATTGAAAAATACCAAGATTAGACTCACATACCTTGAGTTTGCCTGAGGGAGAATTGTGACAAACTCGTGGGGTCTAGGGTTTATTTATAGAGGGTTTAGCTTTATAAAAACGCAACTCTAGCTTAGGAAAAATGCCACTGTAGGTCGACTAGTACATCGATGGCCTACATGATACTCCGGTGGCAATCTTATAGGCATAAGTTCAATTTCCCTTGCAAATTTTCAAAACTTCAATGCCGAAGCTTAGGCCATCATCCGTTATATTTAGGCCGGCGACTTAGGATTCAAAGCTGGCAGTTTAGATGCCGGCCTAAGTCAAATTCGTCCAATCATTCGCCCATGACTTCTTCGTGACCAAATTCATCTGTTTAAAGACAATAATACCCTTTTATATATCACTATATTACAATTCTATCCTTCATTATGAATTATTTATTTGTACTTTACATTTTCTTTATCAAAAAAAGAAATTCTCTTATTTTTATTAAGATAACAACAACATGGTCATGCATGAACATGAGTTTATAATTAAATAACATGATAAAAATAATTAATATGAAAGATAGAAGATAATGAAATAAGCACATTGTAAACCCTCAAATTTTACTAAGTTTATGCTTAAATCTTGGAATTAGAAGTCAACAAGAAACCCTAAAAGTCAACAAAAGACTATAACAAATTGTAGTATTTAAATCCGACAAACCCACGCTCTTAAACCTTGAATAACGGAATTGAAATAATTATGGATAATAGTTCGTAATAATATAAGGAAACTTAAAAATACTAGATTCGCTAATTTTTAATGTATTTTGTATCCGAACGGGATTAGCTCTCAAAAAGCATGTCCTAAGGCTCAGAATAGTAAAAATATTTCAATGACATCATTAAATCTGTAATAATACAAGGATTTCAAAAATATCAGTTTCATAATTTTTTAATAGCTAAAAATAACAAATACCGCATTTATACGTGTATTTTATTTACTACCAGTGTATTATTAGTCTTGTTTACTATTCATTATCCTATTCTACTATTCATTACTATTCACCTATCTCTACTTTTTCTTACTATCTATACACCTATTTCTTACTTTTTTTTAAATATAACTTCACATCTATCATACTTCACATATTAATTATTTTTCATTACAAAAAAAAAAAAAAAATCTCTCCCTCTCTCTTATCTAAGAACCGACACCACCTGTCTTTCTCTGCAATCTATTTTTTTTTAATTTATATTATTACATCTAATTTCCCTCAACAAAATTCTATAAATACCCCATCTTCCTCCATTTATTTCACACTCATTTTACATAACAAGATCTCAAAATTTCTCTACAAATCCTCTCTAACTCTCTTCAACTAATTCCTTCTAATATTCTCCTTTATACAAAAACCATTTACCACATATCATTATCCATATAATTTTGCAACTATCATCTTCTTCCTTCAACATAAGCACACTTTTAGGTTAAAAAAAATTCTATCATTGTTTTTCCCATATCATGTAACTTAGCATTACCATGGTGTTGTTTCTTAAAAACTCATGTGAGTTGTAGAAGGAACAACATGTTTATGTTTTGTTCTTGCACATGCCAAGAATTCCGATTATGTTATTTTGTTGATATTATGCTATTATGTTGATATTATTGTTATTATGCTTCTAACTTAACTTTGTATATATATATATATTATTATCTATATGTATATCTATATATTTCTTAGAGCCTAAATGATTATTAATTTCACTAACAGGCTCTTACTATTATTATTACTCTTATTATTGCTTTTTCTTTTCTTTCTTTTCTTTTTCTTTCTTTTTCTTTTTCTTTTCTTTTTGGGACTAGTCTATTCTTAGTCCCGGATTACCTTAATGAAGCTAAGGCTCTCAATACTTGACTTTATTATTATGCTCATTTTGATTCTTATATATATCTTCTCTTACCATGTGATATCATTCTATTTCTCATGAATACATATTCATAATCATGCATGAACATATTGATATCATCTCAACAAAAATAAAAGGAGTTTTCTTAAATGAAAAAAAAAAAGGAACTCTCTTTAAAAATAAAATTTTTTTCACCTAAGAAATGATTTATCCTTAAAATCTTAGAGTTTTATCTTAAAAAAATCTTTTCCAAAATTTAGATAAGCTCATCACAAGTTTGTAGTAGAAATGATACATTAGGATTTCAACAAAGAGTACATAAAGAAAATTTATCACACATACTCTTTTCAAACCAATAAAAATAAGAAAGTTTTTTTAAAACTCAATATTTCTTATCCCTTGATTAACAAAGGTTTTTCTTAAACTTGATTATGAAGTTTTCTCACCAACACTCTAAAATACTAAAGTCTGGACAAGTTTTACAAAATCATCAAAGAATAACCTTTTAAAGATAAGTCTTACTTAGGAAATAAAATTAGTAAACAACTTAGAAGAACATTATCATTATTTTATTTAAAGTGGAACTAACTTTAGGGAAAAAGTAAAAACACATAAACATGACTACCTTAAGAAATTTTAGTCACTACCAAGGAATACTTAGAAAAGCTACATTTTTCAACCACTAGAAATGAAGTTGTAGGAATCTTAAAAAGAAAAAAAAAATATTTTTAGAAAATTAAATTATTGACAAAGGATAAGTGCCACGCCCGAAGGGTATCCTAAACGTAGCAGTCCGTTGTACACAATATTAAAGCCTAGGAATGACTGCCTTAGTCATGCAAAGGCTTCCATACTATGTACAAGGAGTCTAACACATAGAGGAGACACATTGGAGAGATACATTTTATATTGTTACAACTTGAGTAACAATGTAAAGGAAATACAATTCACTATACTTCAGATACAAATCACTATACTTCAAACACAAATCACTGTACTTCAGATACAATTTCATCAAAAGATTTCACTACATAAAACTATTATAAAGCAAATCATAAAAACTAGCTAATAACTTCAAGCATTCTTATATCTTGCCGGAATCCCAAAGTCATTCTTGGCTCCAACCATCTCCGTCCCCACTTAGCATTGTTGAGATAACCTGTTCATTTAAACATCTATTGGGTTATAAACTACATTAGCTTAGTGAGAGTTCCCTTAATTTCGTACCATGACAAGCAAGTTATAATTCATCCATATACTATCCATGAACATACACATGAGCAAACAATACATAAGACCATCCGTAAATCTTATGTTGAATGGATTTACGCCCTTCATTCGGAGTTAGGTGTTTCTGGCCCATACGACCATCATTTAAATACTTCTCACTTCTCATTATGGTTGATATAGGTGCCCATCCACCACTTTTAAATTTTTTACTGTGGTTTTTACAGGTGCCCTACCCACGCACATTTTCAATTTCAGCCCATACGCCAACAATCGAGTTTACTGGCCCTTCGTTGCCAAATTATTATGCCTTCTTCCTACAAAGGTATAATAACTTATGCAATATGACTCACTATGTGATATGCATGTACAGTTTATTCATATAATCGTGGCATATTAATTATGTAGGTTAACAGCGATCATAGAGACTTTCAGACAATTCAAGTCTATGCTAACTCATACAATGATTTTACAACAAGTCTCGCCTCGATATACTTATCATTCATTCAACCAAGTTTATACCACAACTCATCACAATTTTATCTTTTCCTAATTCTAGTGCAACTAGCTACAAGCACAAGCAAGGTAACAAAATAAGAGGAAAACTCACTCGGCCATTGGATCACCGGTCTCTTAGTAAAAGTAATCCGATGGTAAGGAATCGTCGATTTCAGGATCACCTAAAAAGGAAGAAATACTCTAATAAGTATTTCAACTAAAACTAATCCAAATGATTTTATACAAACTATCAAATTCATAATTCTCGTCCTAAGCGGGAATTCCAACTTAAAACGGCCATAACTTGGTCATTTTAACTCGGAATTTTGCAAATTATATATCGATTTCTATCTACTTTGAAAGATCTATCTAATTCTAATATTATTTTCAAGTTTTGAAAATATTTAGGCCACAAAACAGAGGGATCAGATCTGATCAGAAATAGTTTCCAATTCCGAAAAATAGTTTTGTAAATGTTTGTAACGTTCCTACTATATAGATTAAATATACATGCAATATTGATGATTTCCTATCATGAATGGCATGTTATGAGCTTGATGTATGCATGCTTTTGACAATATTTACTAAAAGGAATTTTTTTTTAAGAAACTTTTTATTTGTAAGACTCTATGGCTATTTACTTTTAAGAAAACTAGTTTCCTAACTTTGATCATTTCCATTTGTTTTGGATTTATTTCTTAAGAAAATATAATTATCTTTGTTAAAATTGAGTCTTCATTATAGCTATTACTTATGACCTTCATTTCTACATAAAAATTTCCATTTTGCACTTTGTAAACATGTTTTCAAGTAGGGTTGATTCCAAAATCCGAATCTTGTATAATTAGTTTTTGAGTGATTCCTTTAAGTAAAAATCATTTGATACTTAGAAAATTAAGGCTCAACCATACATAGCCACTAAGGACTTCATTTCTTTGATGAAACTTCTAATTTGAGTTTGAAAAATGTGGGTTTTCATGCCATTACTCCATTATTACGAATTTCTTAAAAATGACAATAACTCAATTTTTTCTACTTTGTTTCTACAATGCATCATGCATATATGTATTACCTACAAGCTATTGTCATGAAGATTATGAGATGATCTACCTATACGTATGCATCTAATACAAGAGTTCTTTTTGAAAACTTTTACTTTGCAAAACTTTGAATTTTACTAGACTTAAGAAAAATGGTTTTTCTTCTTGTAAAATCATATTTGCTTTTAGCAAAATTTAACCTTAATGACCTATATAACCATCACCTTCATTATTTCAACAAAAACCTTCATTTTAGGGTTAGAAAATAGGTGTTCACATAGGTGGTTTGCCTAAGTACGAATTTTACAAAATTTTAAAGAATGAGAACATTGTTTATCCTATTATTGGAAACCATTTGTTGTTCTAAGGTTATAGTTTGATAAACCTCTCTTATCCTTGTCAAAACTTGGTCTTTGTTATATATATTCCCTAGGACTTCCATTTTCCTATAAAAATTATCATTTTGGCATTTGAAAATGAGTGTTTAAATAGTGTCTATTTTCAAATCCAAATTTTGAGAAATTCATGTGAGCTTGTTTTCTTTGTAAAACTCATTTAGTCTTTCAAAAACTATTTCCTAATCAACCCTATCCCTTAAGGCTTCCATTTCCTTAATAAAAATCTTGTTTTGAAGTTGAAAAATAGGTTTTTAAAATTGGCCTTTGTTGATATCCGAATTTACAAAATTTATTTTTGGACATATCTTTTGATAAAATCTATCTAAACTTATGAAAATCCATTCCTTACATATCTTATCTTAAGAGCCTTCCATATCTTGAATAAAAAATTCATTTTTGAGCTAGAAAACATGTTTTTAAAATATGCCTTGGCCAAAATCCTAAAATGAGATTTTTATTTTGAAAATAACTTTTGAAAATCACCTTTGATTCTTGTGAAAAGAAGTCTTGATGATATACATATATTAAGCCTTCATTATTTCAAGTAAAAATTTCATTTTGACATTTGGAAAGTGGTTTTTAAATAGGGGTGTTGTCAAAATACGAATTTCACTATTTTTGTTTGAGTTCGAAACCAAGATCTACACTTAATATGAACATAAACATAAAGGAAATCCATGGTAAAACTATAAACCCATAGATCTAAACTTTACTCATCAAATCATTCGTTTGTGTTATCTATACCCTAAGCCCTTCATTTTAAATGAAAAATACACATTTTGAAATTGAAAAATAACTTTTCTAAATATGGTTCCTTTTTCATCCGAATTTTCAAAAATGATTTTTGTTGAAAATAAAATAGATCTTGAGCTTTCTAAAATTTTCCTACTATCATCATGCTACTACAGGTTGTTTATGAACACAAAACAAAAGTGTAAGCCCCGGAAAATTTCAGTAAATAATTCCAAGATGAACTTTGAAAATAAACCCTAAAAATCACTCCAAATTAAAACCGAACTTCGAACGAGTCCTGAAATATAAACGAAAGAAAGAATTCATTAGTCTTGAGAAAATCTAAAAATAAAATAAGGACTACAAAGGTCCTTAAGTCCAAAAAACCATTACGTAAGATAAACTGCTTACCTAATCTATAATTCATAAAAATCGGGATAAAAATAAAACACAGTGATAATTTGCTAAAAAGCAAGTTAACCTATAACATGACAATCTGAAGGATCAGGAAATCACCAAAGGCCAATTCCATAACTAGGCTTTGGCACGATTAAGAAAACTTTATCTGCCAATAATAAAATATAGACTTTGGAAGTTCCCCAAACGACCAGATTAATAATCCTAAAGACGGAAATCACAATAAAGCCCTAACGATCAAATCAAACTCCCAAGAATCATAGAACGAGTTAGAAATTGAAATCTCGTAATCTTAAGAAAGAAGAATTCAAGAAACAAAATAACAAATTAAATAATCCTTAAGTTAACTAATTGTTCATAAAACCTTAAATCGAAGCAAAAAAATGAATTCGAAAAAAAAACACTACGAAGATCCTTTTTCAAAGCAAATTATAAAAGTCAAGATTTCCCCAAAATCATTCCAAAAATCGATATTTGACTCAAACTCAAGAAAATCATATCCGGTAACCATTACCGATATAACTCCGGATATAATAACTCAATTCAAGATTTCCGAAAGCAGTGAGAGATATTAAATACTTATAAAAATAAAATTTAAAATAAATTTCTCAAACTAAATATGTTATATAAACGTAAAAATCAGTTTCCAAATTGGCAAAGGTCTAAACCGGAAAATCACCCGGAAACCCTAACCGGAATACAATAGCTTAAGTCCGGCAATCTAGCGCCCTTAACTCTAAGAGGCCAAGAGGTAGTAAATAAGTAGAATAGCTCGTAGTAATGTAAGTTTGTTCACAAATATCAGATTGGTAAATTTTTGACCTATCTCGAACCCGTTCGGATACAGACTTCGAAAAGCATGTCCCGGGACTTGAGATATCAAAAATATACCATTAGTACCGTTAGACTCGTATTTCCACGAGATTTCTAAATATATCAGTTATATAATTTTTCGGGTTATAAAAGTTACAATTATAACCTTTTTATCGTACTTTCATTTCTACCGATAATTGATTAGTCTTTTGCACTATTCATTTTATTTCATTACACAATTTTATTATTTTTATAATGTATACCCAGATTTCTAGTAATCAAGTAAATTCGAAAACCAAAAAAATGAAACCCTAAAACTGTTTAGTTCAAAGCGTTATGAGAAAGACCTAGAAACCCTAATCGGCTTTTCCTCGATTTTCAAATAAGAACTTTTATAAGCAAAATTAATTTTGAATATAGTTCTCGATTATATTTCAAACCAAGAAAAGATTAGATTTGAAAATTTCAACTCCGGGTCATCCCGAAACCCATTATATAAAAGCGTGCCCCGAACTAGAATTTCAAAAATTTCTTTATGAATACTCATTTGAATCGAAATAAAATAAGGATTTCAAAAATATATTTTTCATAATTTTTCCGGTTTACGAAAAATACAATTATAGCCTTTTTATTCGTATTTCCTTACTACCGGAAATTAAATTGTCTTGTCAACTATTCACTACTATTCAAAAAGTACACCTACTACCTAGTCTACCTATTAGCCACCCTACAATCTAACCCTTACCATCACTCAAATCACTCACTTTTCTCTATACATTTTGTCCTTAACTTCTCTTACACTCTTAACAATTTCACATCATGTTAAATCAATCAATCAAAGTAAAGTTTTTCAAACTTCTTCCCTCCTCCATGAATAGTGCCGGCGTGAATAGTCCCCCCCCATCCATGCTCCATTTAAAATTTTCCTTCTTCTTTTAACCTAAATCCCTTTCATATATAAACTATATTTCCTCTCTCTCTCTTCATTCTTTCATTTTCAACTTTTGAAAAGTGAAAAGCTCTCCAAAAACCCTCTCATTCCCTCTTGGCCGAAACTTTAAGGCTCCCCCACATACACACACAACTTCCATTCTTCTTTTCATCTTCCATTTACTTCAAGTAAGTAAGCCTTTTACCCTTCCATCCTTAAACTTTGTTATGGCTAAGTGATTTTTGGATATTTCAACTCCATGTCCCATGATCTTTTAGTAGGGACAATGAGATATCAAAACAAAAATCCGAACCATTACAAAGTAGATCTAACTTTTAAAGAAGCTTTCATACCAAAAGCTTGATGCTCCTTCAACAAAAAGTGTTTTTAAACAAAGATCTTTTATAAAAATATAGTTTTTTGTTTTCAAAACTCATTTAAGCATTTGATATAGTAGATCTACCATTTTATTACTCATATTCATGTAGGCATTTAAGATCTCATCATTATTTTGAGTTTATGTGCATTGTTGGTCTTTAATGCTTTTGTCTTTAGTAAATCACCTTCCTAGTATGTAGATCTATGGTTAGATAAGTTAATAAAGTCAAAAAGGAAAACACTTTTCAAAATATGAACTTGTGTAAATTCGGATGACTTTAGAAACCTAGGTTAAAAACACTTTTATCAACTTCTAAACATGTATTTTACAAGAGAAATGAAGCCTATGGGTAATAGATAATGTTTGGTAGTATTTTTCATGAGTCTAAATGAGATTTTTCTAAAGAAAATGTTGGAAACAAGAAATGAAGTCCAATAGAAGTTTTGAACTAAAAGTCATATAGATGAAATTCGTAATAATGGATGTAGGGTTAGAAAACACTATTTTTCCAACTTCAAAAAGGATATTTTCTTAAATAAATGAAGTCTTTAGGATATAAGTATAATAAATACTTAAAGTTTTAAGTACAAAATATATTTTTCCTAAAGGAATCAACTTGAAAATGGACTTTTGTAAATTCGGATTTTTGGAAACCCCATAGTAAAAGACCCACTTAAAAGTTTACAAATGTGGATTTTATTAAGAAATAAAGGCCTTAGGATATAACTAATATAAGGGTCAAAATTTCTTTAAACAAAGTAGAGTTTTTAAAGAAAATCCTTGTAATATGTAGTGTGGTCAAGTGTAGTAATTCACTTACTAAACATTAGTATAAATGGTTTCTAAGAAAAGTTTATTTTAAAATTCTTTAAATCTAAAAAGATAAGAACATAGATCATTAAGTTCACATCATGACATTCATGATAGGGAAAATCATTACCATTGCATTTAGTTCATTTCATACTTAGGAATCTCAAGTGCATTCATGAAAACCGCATTTTTGGAATTGATAAACCCTGTACAGATCTGATCCCTCAATTCCGAGGCTTAGATATTTTCAAAACTTGATTTAAACTTCGTATTTAGAAAGCTCTTCCGAAGTAGATAGAAATCGATATAAAATTTGCGAGATTCCGAGTTAAAATGACCAAGTTATGGCCGTTTTAAGTTGGAATTCCCCTTAGGACGCGAATTACGAATTTGATAAGTTCGTATGAAGTCGTTGGATTAGTTTGAGTTGAAATACTGATTAGAGTATTTCTTCCTTTTTAGGTTATCCCGAGTTCGACGATTCCCTACCACCGGATTATTATTACTAGAAGACCGGTGATCCAATGGCTGAGTGAGTTTTCTCCTTGTTTTGTTACCTTGATTGTGCTTGTAATTAGTCGCATTAGAATTTTAGGAACAAGATAAAAATCGATGAATGGGGATGGGATATATGATGAGACTGTGATGAATGTATGCCAAGGAATACTAAAGCATATCGAAACCACGATTTGATTGGATAACTGCATGGTTCATATTATTTATGTGTATGATATTGCCTGGTCACTCTAAAGAATGTATAAATATTTTGACCTAAGCAAAAGTAAATTGATCATGCATCGCATCAACATATTGCATTGGTAGCGTGCTACTCCTACGCAGGTCGATCGGTATGGTCCGAGGACTCGTTTGAGTAATGAGACCCGGTGCAGAGCTCATTCTAGGGTACTAAGGCGCATGTGGATGCATCCTTGTATGAGCCTAGCCGAGTCGAGTGCTAAGAGCCAGGGCTTGGGGACTAGCAGCGGTCGTGTAGACTCAATACCATTCCTAACCCAAGATACGGAGGGCGTAAATCCGTTCTGTGTGTGGGTTCCGGTTACCCATGCATAATTGCTTGCTCACGTGTTTGTTCATGCATAGCATATGATTGATTAATAACTTGTTTGTTATGGTACGGAATTAAGGGAATTCTCACTAAGCTAGTGTAGCTTATACCCCAATAGTTGTTTAAATGAGCAGGTTATTCCAAGAAATGCTAAGTGGGGACCAAGATGGTTGAAGTCGAGAATGACTTCGGGATTCCGGCAAGATATGAAATGCTTGAAGTTTTTGGCTAAGCTTTACGATTTGCCTTGTAATAGTTTTATGTAGTGAAGTCTTGGGATGAATGTAATTGAAGTTTGATGAACTGTATTTTGAAGTATAGTGTTTTGTATTTGGAGTATAGTGGATTGTATTTCCTTTACATTGTTACTCAATTGTATCAACATAAAATGTATCATTCCGATTTGTCTCATTTATGTGTTAGACGCCTTGTACATAGTATGGAAGCCTTCGCGTGACTGAGGTAGTCATTCTTAGGCTTTAATATTGTGTACGGCGGACTGCCACGTTTAAGGTACCCTTCGGGGCGTGACAAAAAGTCTAATGCATTTATGAACTCAAAACACTAGATCTAGTTTACTATACTAGTTATAAATGTATGAACACTAAGATAGTTATGTGGATGATGAATATATGCATAAATCATTAGCAATAACAAAAATAATAACTCAAATAACAAGATCTAAGGCATAAACGAAAATCAAAGCTACAAAAAGTTAGATCTACAAAATATAACTACTTTTAACAAGAAAATAAGAATGATACAAGATAATAATCATAGAGAAGAGGAGTGTTTCATTTTGCCATCATCATCCTTAGCTTTTAAGCTTATGGAATGTCATTTGATGCATGAAACTCTCACTATACTTTACCTATATCACCTATGGAAGCTTTAAGAAAAAAGTTTACTTAAAAATCTTCAAGAAGTATGTGTGGGAGCTCCAAAAAAGAATAGGGGCAGCAAGGTTCCTTGTAAGAACAAGAGAGAAAGAAGAAAGAAAGAGAGGAAAAGAGAGAGTAAATGAGATGAGGTTTCAAGGGAATGAAATGAAGTAAATGAAATGCATTAAATGGAGAGAGATGAGTGTATTAATTGAGAGAGAAAAAAATAAAACAAAGGCAGCAATTGGGAGGGTGCTGCACGTGAATTGCAAGGAGAGAGAGGGAGGGAATTTGGTTTGTCTTTGACTTGGAATTGTAATGTAATTAATGATATGTGTAGCTTTTTGAAGAAGGATTTGAAAAAGGGTTATTTTAATTAATTTTATGGTATTTCAAGAGACAAAAGGGAAAAAAAAAAGGAGTCAAAATCTACCATGAAGTGATATAATGAAGTGTAAAAAGATTGAAGTGAAAAAAAAGTGATATGTGAAAGGTGTACTTAAAAGTATGGGTTGTAAAAGTACTATCTTAATAAAATAAAATAAAATAGAAAATTTATTACAAATATTTGTAGCAGATTTCTCATAATAAAAATAACATAATTAATTTATTTATTTTAGTAAATTATCAAATAAGTCACCGGTATGATCAAAATACGCAAATATGGGCTATAAATGATATTTTTATAACCCGAAAAATTCTAAAAAATTACTTTATGAAAATAAAAATATTTTTAAATTATTAACTTAATTTATTTTATTTTTAGTATCGGGTCTTAAACAGAATCTGATCCCGTAAAAGCCCGAAACGAACTAATTTTTAGAAAAACAAAATTTTCTATAATATATATAATATTTATCTAAAGTTATAAAGGTTTATAAGAATAATAAAATCGTGTAATGAAATGGAAGTGAATAGTGTAAAAGACTGATTAATTACCGATAGTAATGAAATACGAATAAAATAGTAAAATAAGATATTTCTAGTTATCAAAAAATTATGAAACTTATATTTTTGAAATCCGTATGAAAATACGAGTCTAACGGTATTAATGGTATATTTTTGATATCTCGAGCCCCAGGACACGTTTTTTGAAGTCTGTATCCGAACGAGGTAAAAAATTTACCAATCTGATATTTTTAAGCGATCTTATTTTACTACGAGTTATTCTCCACACTTAAACTATACCTCGGCCTCTAGGGTAAAGGGCGCGAGATTGCCAGATTTAAACTACTGTATTCCACTTAGAATTTCCGGGTGATTTTCTGGTTTAGATCTTTGCAAATTTGGAAACTGATATTTTATGTTTATACAACATATTTAATTTGAGAAATTTATTTTAAATTTTATTTTTGTAAGTGTTTAATATCTCTTAACGTTTTCGGAATTCTTGGATTGAGTTTTATTTCCGAAGGTTAATCATTATTTACTTTTTAATAATTTGTTTTTGGGCTTTATATTACCCAATTTTATAAGTCGGAGTTGAATATGAAATTTGTCACATGTAGTGGTCTTGAATTTTGAAGTATGTTGAGTTCTTATTTTATTTTTAAGAATTCGTATTTTCCTCAAGATTAAGAAGTTTCTGGATTTGTTCAGGATTTAGGACTTGTCGAAACTCAGTTTTAATTTGGAGTGATTTTTAGGGTTTATTTTCAAAGTTCATCTTGGAATTATTTACTGAAATTTTCCAGGGCTTAAATAAGAAATAAAATAACTTAAGAAATTTTTTTTCCAACAAACAATAGTAAATTTTCAAATCTTTACTCTTTTCCAACTTTTAGGACACATTGTTTTACAAAAATTATTATTGAGGCAACATCACTAAATTCATGCATATAACATGAATCTATATATATATATATATACATATATATTCAAAGAATTTTTCAACTATACAAATATCTATTGATGCGCTCAAAACCAATCATACCAAACTTTAAAATTTATAAACCTAGAATTAATCCTACGATCGAGCAAAGGCAAGTATACCTATTTGAAATAGTATATAATTAAAATCAGGTATCGTTCTCAAGAATCTAAGAAACAATTACTAGTGTTACCCTTTCTCCACTATTTAGTTAGTTCTTAAATTAATATGTATTATCATCAACTACTAATTAACTAATTTAATTAACCCTAAGATCCTTATGAAAACTTTTAAGAATTATAATCAATCACAAGATATGCAACATAACCCTCATCTTGTTCCACCCTAAACCCTAACTTTTCATATAAAGATATATTGATTAATGACTGTCACGCCCCGAAGGGTACCTAAACGTGGCAGTCCGCCGTACACAATATTAAAGCCTAAGAATGACCACCTCAGTCACGCGAAGGCTTCCATACTATGTACAAGGCGTCTAACACATAAAGGAGACAAATCGGAATGATACATTTTATGTTGATACAATTGAGTAACAATGTAAAGGAAATACAATCCACTATACTCCAAATACAAAACACTATACTTCAAAATACAGTTCATCAAACTTCAATTACATTCATCCCAAGACTTCACTACATAAAGCTATTACAAAGCAAATCGTAAAACTTAGCCAAAAACTCCAAGCATTCTTATATCTTACCGGAATCCCGAAGTCATTCTCGACTTCAACCATCTCGGTCCCCACTTAGCATTCTTGGAATAACCTGCTCATTTAAACAACTATTGGGGTATAAGCTACACTAGCTTAGTGAGAATTCCCTTAATTCTGTACCATAACAAACAAGTTATTAATCAATCATATGCTATGCATGAACAAACACGTGAGCAAGCAATTATGCATGGGTAACCGGAACCCACACACAGAACGGATTTACGCCCTCTGTATCTTGGGTTAGGAATGGTATTGAGTCTACACGACCGCTGCTAGTCCCCAAGCCCTGGCTCTTAGCACTCGACTCGGCTAGGCTCATACAAGGATGCATCCACATGCGCCTTAGTACCCGAGAATGAGCTCTGATACCGGGTCTCCGTACTTAAACGAGTCCTCGGACCATACCGATCAACCTGCGTAGGAGTAGTACGCTACCAAATGCAATATGTCTGATGCGATGCATGATCAATCTACTTTTTGCTTAGCCAAGATATTTATACATTCTTTAGAGTGACCAGGCAATATCATACACATAAATAATATGAACCGTGCAGTTATCCAATCAAATCGTGGTTTCGATATGCTTTAGTATTCCTTGGCATACATTCATCACAGTCTCATCATATATCCCATCCCCATTCACATCGATTTTTATCTTGTTCCTAAAATTCTAATGCGACTAATTACAAGCACAATCAAGGTAACAAAACAAGGAGAAAACTCACTCAGCCATTGGATCACCGGTCTTCTAGTAATAATAATCCGGTGGTAGGGAATCGTCGAACTCGGGATAACCTAAAAAGGAAGAAATACTCTAATCAGTATTTCAACTCAAACTAATCCAACGACTTCATACGAATTTATCAAATTCGTAATTCGCGTCCTAAGCGGGAATTCCAACTTAAAATGGCCATAACTTGGTCATTTTAACTCGGAATCTCGCAAATTTTATATCGATTTCTATCTACTTCGGAAGAGCTTTCTAAATACAAAGCTTAAATCAAGTTTTGAAAATATCTAAGCCTCGGTATTGAGGGATCAGATCTGTACAGCGGGTTTATCGATTCCAAAAATGCGGTTTTTATGAATGCATTTGAGATTTCTAAGTATAAAATGAAACTAAATGCAATGGTAATGATTTTCCCTAACATGAATGTCATGATGTGAACTTTAATGAGTCTAAGTTCTTATAACTTTTTAGATTTAAAGAATTTGAAACAAACTTTTCTTAGAAACCATTTTCTACCAATGTCTAGTAAGTGAATTTACTACACTTGACCACATCTACATTTTACAAGGATTTTCTTTAGAAAAACTCCACTTTGTTTAAAGAAATTTTGACCCTTATATTAGTTATATCCTAAGGCCTTTATTTCTTTAATAAAATCTTCATTTATAAACTTTTAAGGGGGTCTTTTACTATGGGGTTTCCAAAAATCCGAATTTGCAAAAGTTCATTTTCAAGTTGATTCCTTTAAGAAAAATATATTTTATACTCAAAACTTTAAGTATTTATTATACCTATACCCTAAGGACTTCATTTGTTCAAGAAAATATCATTTTTGAAGTTGGAAAAATAGTGTTTTCTAACCTTACTTCCATTATTACGAATTTTATCTACATGACTTTTAGCTCAAAACTTCTATGGACTTCATTTCTTGTTTCCAACATTTTCTTTAGTAAAAACTCATTTAGATTCATGAAAAATACTACCATACATTATCTATTACCCATAGGCTTCATTTCTCTTATAAAATATAAGTTTAGAAGTTGATAAAAGTGTTTTTATCCTAGGTTTCCAAAGTCATCCGAATTTACACAAGTTCATATTTTGAAAAGTGTTTTCCTTTTTGACTTTATTAACTTATCTAACCATAGATCTACATATTAGGAAGGTTATTTACTAAAGACAAAAGCATTAAAGACTATTAATGCACATAAACACAAAATAGTAATGAAACCTTAAATGCCTACATGATCATGAGTAGCAAAAAGATAGATCTATTATTCCATAGGCTCAAATGAGTTTTGAAAACATAAAAACTATATTTTTCCAAAAGATCTTTTGTTTAAAACACTTTTTGTTGGAGGAATATAAAGCTTTTGGCAGGAAAGCTTCTTTAAATGGTAGATCTACTTTGTAATGGTTCGGTATTCTTGTTTTGATCTTTCCTTGACCCTAGCAAAAGCTCATGGGGTCCTTTGGTTGGAAATATCCAAGAATCACTTAGCCATAACAAAGATCTAAAGGTGGAAGGAGGTAAAAGCTTACTTACTTGAAGTAAAATAGGAGATGGAATGATGAAATGGAAGTTGTGTGTGTGTGTGGGGGCTTGAAATGTTTCGGCCAAGAGGGAAAAGAGGGAGTAGAGAGGAGAGAAAAAGAGAGTGTTTTGAGAGCTTTTTCACTTTGTGAAAATGGAAAAGTGAAAGAATGAGGAGAGAGAGAGAAAAGATAGTTTATATAGGAAGTGGAATTAGGTTAAATGAATAAGGAAAAATTCAAAAGGAGCATGGGAGGGGGGCAATTTCGTCGGTCACTATTCATGAGAGGGGGAAGAAAAAGTTTGATTTTATTTTGTTTTGATTGATTTGTCTTTGATGTGTAAGTTGTCATAATTTGTATGGGAAGTTTAAGGGACAAAAAGTAAAGAGAAAAGAGGTTGATTTGAGTGATGGTAAGGGTTTGAATTTATAGAGTACGCTAATAGGTAGACTAGGTAGTATAGGTGGTACTTTTTGAATAGTGAGGAATAGTTGACAAGACAATTTGATTTTCCGGTAGTAAGGAAATACGAATAAAAAGGCT
Source organism: Combretum micranthum (assembly GCA_024138025.1). Classification (NCBI taxonomy): domain Eukaryota; kingdom Viridiplantae; phylum Streptophyta; class Magnoliopsida; order Myrtales; family Combretaceae; genus Combretum; species Combretum micranthum. The sequence goes on from JAMXBD010000619.1 coordinate 339,677, forward strand.
ATAACTGTATTTTTCATAAGCCGGAAAATTATGAAAAATATATTTTTGAAATCCTTATTTTATTTCTATTCAAATGAGTACTCATAATGAAAGTTTTGAAATTCTAGTTCCGGGGCACGCTTTTCTATAATGGGTCTCGGGATGACCCGGAATTGAAAATTTCCAAAAATCTGATATTTTCTTAGTTTGAAATATAATCAAGAACTATATTCAAGATTAAATTTTCTTATAAAAGTTTCTTATTTGGAAACCGTGGAAAAGCCGGAATTAGGGTTTCTAAGTTTTTTTCACAAAGCTTGAGCTAAACTGATTTAGGGTTTCATTTTCCGGTTTCCGAAGTTTACTTGATTACTAGGAAACCCAGGGTATAAAAATAATAATAATAATAAAATTGTGTAATGAAATAAAATGAATAGTGCAAAAGAATAATCAATTACCGATAGACATGAAAATACGATAAAAAGGTTATAACTGTAACTTTTATAACCCGAAAAATTATATAACTGATATATTTAGAAATCTCGTGGAATTACGAGTCTAACGGTACTAATGGTATATTTTTTATCTCGAGTCCCGGGACACGCTTTTCAAAGTCTGTATCCGAACGGGTTCGAGATAGGTCAAAAATTTACCAATCTGATGTTTTCAAATAAACTTAATTTACTACTAGCTATTCATATTTAAACTACCTTTTGGCCTCTAGAGTTAGGGGCGCTAGATTGCCGGACTTATACTATTGTATTCCGGTTAGGGTTTCCGGATGATTTTTCGGTTTAGACTTTTGCCAAATTGGAAACTGAGATTTTCTGTTTATTCAACGTATTTAGTTTGAGAAATTTATTTTAAATTTTATTTTTATAAGTACTCAATATCTCTTACTGCTTTCGGAAATTTGAATTGAATTATTATATCCGGAGTAATATCGGTAATGGTTACCAGATATGATTTTCTTGAGTTTGAGTCAAATATCGATTTTTGGAATGATTTTGGGGAAATCTTGATTTTTATAATTTGCTTTGAAAAAGGATCTTCATAATGTTTTGTTTTCGTATTTATTTTTCCTTCGATTTAAGGTTTTATGAACAATTTGTCAACTTAAGGATTATTTAATTTGTTATTTTGTTTCTTGAATTCTTCCTTCTTAAGATCACGAGATTTCAATTTCTCACTCGTTCTATGATTCTTGGGAGTTTGATTTGATCGTTAGGGCTTTATTGTGATTTCCGTCTCTTAAGATTATTAGTCTGGTCGTTTGGGGAATTTCCAAAGTCTATATTTTATTATTGGCAGATAAAGTTTTCTTAATCGTGCCAAAGCCTAGTTATGGAATTGGCCTTCGTTGATTTCCTGATCCTTCAATTTGTCATGTTATAGATTAACTTGCTTTTAGCAAATTATCACTGTGTTTTATTTTTATACCGATTTTTATGAATTATAGATTAGGTAAGCAATTTATCTTACGTAATGGTTTTTGGACTTAAGGACTTTTGTAGTCCTTATTTTATTTTTAGATTTTCTCAAGCCTAATGAATTCTTACTTTCGTTTATATTTCAGGACTCGTTCAAAGTTCGGTTTTAATTTGGAGTGATTTTTAGGGTTTATTTTCGAAGTTCATCGTAGAATTATTTACTGAAATTTTCCGGGGCTTACAATGACTCGTTCACATCTTGCACTGCATGAACTTTCTGTTAAACTAATTACTCCCTCGAGATAATCAATATCTAATCTTGCATGAATTAGTAGAAACCTCTTCCTAAGTAATATCAATATAAGATTGCATTAGAGAACCTAGTTCATAAACGAAGATCATGTCTTTATTGCAGCAAATCAAAATTTCTTTATCTCTAGATGAAACATGTGACTTTCCTATTCATGAAGATCTAACTTACTAGATAAAACCTCTTCCATCTAATAAGAATCATGCATGTAATTAACTTTGCGCATAAATCAATCACAAAACAATTATAATACATGAATAGATGCAAAAGTATAAACTTCTCATTAATCAAGGCAATTCAATTCATATTGGGTTTAGGGTTTCACAAGATTTAGGGTTAGCAATCTACTCCTCCATGGAGTTTACAAGAAAAACACAATATCTAGAGAAGTAAAATAGAAACATGATGTATAAATATAACCCTTGAATGATCTTGTGATAATCTATGATGTCCAAACAATCTTTCTCTTCCAAGTGCGTCTTTTCTCTCCTAGGGTTCCAAATGTACGGTCCAAGCTCCCGAATAAATCAACAAGGTGGCTATTTATAGTATAAGGAAAAGTCATGTGTGTATGGGGTGTCTGCACGACCGTGCTCGGGGCCATGCATAATGAGAAAAATGGATTTTTGACATCTCTAAGTTCTGCACGGCCTTTTGCAAGGTCATGTACGGGGTTATGCAAAACTCCAAATCTTCTTTTTCTTCTCGGATCGAGTTATTTGCTTTTGCACTACCTTGTGCAGCTGCTAGGCATGAATTAAGATACTTGTCGGTCACCTTTTTTCCCTCTGCACAAGCACCTGAATGGCCATGCATGAACGTTGTGCATACTTGAAAATCATCACTTTGTAGCCTTTGTTAAATCTTTCCTTGTGTTTGCTCAAATCATCCATAAATCTTCCAAATGAGTATTTAAACCTTGAAAAACAAATATTTAACACTTAAGTATCTTTCTCTTAAGAATTTCACATAAAATTAATGCAAAATTATATCAATTGAGTATAGAAAATATGGGTTTTTTAACACTTATCAAACTTCCCCACACCTAATTGTTTGCTTGTCCTCAAGCAAACAACTAAGAACAATGAAGATATGTCATCAAATATACTCAAAAAAAAAATTTTTTTTTTCAAAACATTCAATAATTTTTTTAGATTATAGCGACTCACTTTGTATCTATAGATCAAACCCATTATATAAATGTAATTAGCATACTAAAATCAAAATTCTAAGATTAATCCAGGTTAGTTAAACTTTAACCCTACCAATTAGTAATAGCTTTTAAAGTCACAAAATAGACACGAAGTGAAGCAATAGTAAAAGAGACCTAGTTACACTTCACCACTCATTAATGAATATATAAACTCTTCAACAACTTCTCTAAGCACAACAATCTAGAGTGAAAGTAATTGCATCAGTCCTTCCCCTGGATTTCTTCCTTTTATTTTTAATCTCTTCATAATTTATTAGAGCCTTCGAGGGACGAGTCTTAGCCCGTATCTTTTCTTTTCTTTTCCTCTAGACAGGTTTTTGCCCTCATCTTTTCAACTTAAAATTTTTTTTTAAGTTCAAAAATTAAACTTATGCCATTCCTTCCTTCTCGTTATGGTGAGTTCATTGAGTCAACACATCTCGGGCTCATCACCCAAGTGACCAGGTTTTAAAGAGACTCCAAAGAACTCTTTCTCACTTTAACATTCAAGGTTGGATACTCATAACTCAAATACTAGAGTCATTGGAGTAAAGTTATTTTTTAGTTGGATATAAGAAGCTTGTGTAGTTAATAGCGGGGTTAGACTTCGCTCTTCTAAGAGTCCAAAGCCCGCCCATATCAACTAAGCTTTTAATATTCAATTTAGTACAAAGATAAATTTTTTTTTCAAAAGAGATTAATTTTAAGAAGGATCACCAAGTGATGAATTTCATATGCTCATTCACTAAAGATTAGGAGGGCTCTTAAAAATTTTTAAAAGAAAATATACAAATCAACAAGTTCAGAGCCATAACTATTTAACTTTCAACCAAGGACTTCGATTCACTTTTAGACTCTAAATTCCATTACTAAGTAGCAACTAAGTTTACCCCACCTAGATTTTATCCTAAAATTTCAATTAAATATACTAATCACAAAATAGGTAAGTAAGGTACTATATAAGCCACTTTCATCATAATTCAACTTAGCTTGAACGCTTTTTTTTTTTCAAATATATTTTCAAGATCTATCAATTCATAATTAGCTTTGAAGCACAATTGCAAACATGAACATATGGGGATTTTTTATCAAGATGAAAATAAATTTCAATTTTAAACACAATTAATATAATCTAGTGCATAAAGAAATGTATACTAAAAACCCAAATTTTCTTTCTTAATTATCCCTATCCCCACACTAATGTGAGACATTGTCCTCAATGTCATTTCAGTAAAGAACAAATAAGGAAAAGGGAAAGAAAGAAAATTAATACAAGTCAGCAGGATTTTTATCATGAAAGAGAGCAAATAAGGAAAGAGAAAGAACAATAGAACTTCTCCGGTTCATGTAGAGGTTTGATCATGAGTTTCTCGCAACCGATATGAGAAAAGAGAAAAGCCATATGAAAATGCAGCATCAGCATTAATCTTGTGAACCCAAAATAGATCATGCCTGAAGACAAAACCAAAAACGAAAACAAAAAGCAAAGTTAAAAAGAAGTTAGCCTATCCTGAAGTCTAACCAGGAAGTCCAAAAGAAGGCCATCAAAATTATGAGTTGTCCTACAAGTAGGGCACTCATTAGTACAAATCACAGATAAGTGCAAAATCAGAAAAAAGGATCATTTATCTCCATCATTATCCTCATCATTAGAGCCACTAGGGGAGTCCCCAGCATCATCATCTGCTACTTCATCTCCATCATCACTATCATTCTCCTCTTCCTCACCCTTATCCTCCTCCTCTTATTCAACTTCCTCATCCTCCTCCTCTTCTACAGGTAAATCAGAGTTAAATTCAAATACAACTTTAATGGGAGCTTTTCCCTTTCTCCTGACTGGCTCGGGCTCACGAGAATCTGGTTCAGGTGAGGTCTCATAAGTGGGTAGATTAGTAGGGGGAGGAGAAAAACACTTCAATCAATAATGACAATACAACAACAACACAAATCTCCAAATTCCTGTCAACAACATATATATATATATATATATATAAAACAAATAAGAACAAGACATAAACACTTCCCAATGTACTATAACTCCCAAAATCCTAACCTAATAAAGAAAAATCACCAAGTTACACCGTCAACCCGATCAATCTTCCACAACAAGAACTCAATAATCCTTCAAAACCCTAATATTCATAACAACAAGAACAATCACATTCATATCTAGAATGAACCTTTATAGAATCTTTACATTTAAAAGACTTCACTTACTTGCTTGGATCACCAAACTCGAATCCTTTCTTAAAATTTCGGATTCCACACAAAGATAGGGTTTTTCTCCAAAAACCTTCATGAAAATTCATAAAACCCTAAGAAAGACTTATACAATTTCATATTTAATCCATGAGAGAAGGTTAAAATCACTTACTTTGGATCAAAACACCCTCCGGATGATTCTTCAAGCCTAGATCTCCAAGAATACTCCAAAACTCTCTTATATGAAGGAGAAAATGATAAAAGAATTTATGTCGAAACGGTCTTTCGCGTCTCGTATTTATATAAATTTGGTCATACGCTAGCCCTACGCCGCGGCGTACGTGTAGATCTTGTCGGCGTACACCCTATGCTGGCAAAATTCACACGAGTACTGGCGGCATTCATCGAGGCTTTGAATTCCCAAAACTTCAATTCTACCACATAGCCGGCAAATCCATGTCCTACGCCGGGGGCATTCCCAGCCAGCATTGAGAGAAACCCTAATGTACACCGACAGCTTTCCACCCAGCGTTAAGAAAAACGCTACTGTTCCCTTCCTACGCCGTCTCTACGCCTCGGCCTCTAGGGTTAGGGGCACTAAGTTGCCGGACTTAGGCTATTGTATTCCGGTTAGGGTTTAAGGGTGATTTCCCGGTTTAGACCTTTGCCAATTTAGAAACTGATATTTATGTTCATACGACATATTTAATTTGAAAAATTTATTTTAAATTTTATTTTTGTAAGTTTTTAGTATCTCTTAATATTTTCAGAATTCTTGAATTGAGTTTTATTTCTAAAGGTCAATCATTATTTACTTTTTAATAGTTTGTTTTTGGGCTTTATATTACCCGATTTTATAAGTCAGAGTTAAATATGGAAATTTTTGTACGTCGTGATTTTGAATTTGGAGACCACTATGTTCTTATATTATTTTTAAAGATTTTCATTTTCTCAAGATTAAGAAGTTTCTGAATTCGTTCGTGTTTTTGGACTAGTTGAAATTCGGTTTTAATTTGGAGTGATTTTTAGGGTTTATTTTAGAAGTTCATCTTGGAATTATTTATTGAAATTTTCCGAGGCTTACAAATCTCAAATGTTCGTCGTGCTCCTCTTTAGTCCTTGAATACACCAATACATCATCAATAAAGACTACCACAAAAATATCAAGATACTCCTTAAAGACTTTGTTCATCAAATCCATAAAAACTGCTGGTGCATTGGTAAGTCCAAAAGGCATGACAACAAATTCGTAGTGTCCATACCTTGTCCTGAAAGTTGTCTTCTAAATATCTTCAGCTTTCACTCTCAACTGATGATATCCCGACCTCAAGTCTACCTTTAAGAATACCGAAGCTCCTACCAACTGATCAAACAGATCATCAATTCGTGGCAAAGGATACTTGTTCTTCACTGTCACTTGGTTCAATTCTCTGTAATCGATGCACAGTCTCATAATACCACCCTTCTTCTTGATAAACAGAACTAGAGCTCCCCAAGGTGAAATACTAGGTCTAATGAACTTCTTCTTCAACAATTCATCCAATTGCGCTTTAAGCTCAGTAAGTTCTGTAGGAGCCATTGATAAGGAGCTTTTGATTTCAATACAATACTGGGTATCAAGTCAATACCAAACTCCACTTCCCTCTCTGGTGGTAATCCAGGCAGATCCTCTGGAAAAACTTCTAGATACTCACATACAATTGGAACATCCGACAACACTATCTCCTTTTTATCTTCTTCCACCATAGCAGCCAAAATTGATCCTCTCCACAATTCATAAGTAGGTAAAACTGGAGGTCTTTGCACTACCAACTTATAAACAAATTGATCACCATCAGGCAAACTGAACTCTACTACCAAATTATAGCAATCAATCACCACATGGTACTTTGCCAACCAGTCTACCCCAAAAATCACATCAAAATCTAGCATATCTAGCACCACCAAATCTGTAGGCAGATGTCTACCTTCTATCTCAATATCCACATTCTTACAGATTCTATTCAATATAGACTCACTTCCCAAAGGAGTACTAACAGATATACACCCAGGCATAAACTCAACAAATATACCACAAACAGACATAAAAGATTCAGAAACGCAAGAGAAACTGGCACCAGTATCAAACACATATGCACTATGCAGGAGTATAGAAAACATACCCACGATAGTGTCAACACTAGAAGTCTCACTACGCTGTAAAGCGTAAACCTTTGTTGATGCTTGCTGCCCCTAACTAGAATAAACTCTGCTATACTATCCTCCTTTACAATCTACAGCTCTATGTCCCCTCTGCCCACACTTGAAGCAAAAAACCTGTGGAATGACTTTATCTGTGCAGGTATTACTCTTATGTCTCAGCTTTCCACAAGAAAAGCAAGAATTCTCTACCCACTTGCAATCCTTCACATCATGTAGTCCAAGGCATCTCATGTATCTTCTATCTGTATTATGCACTGCTGGCCTAAAATTCTGAGTGATAGGCCGCTTGCCTCTATCTTGTGTAAGTACAGCAGCTACTGGCCTCTTGTCTAAAAATATCCGATTCCTCTGTGGCTCATGGCTTCTAATCCTACTCAAGCCCTACTCAACTGTCTTGGCTTTGTTCACCATAGCTGAATAGTTTTCCAAATCCATCAAGTTCACCTGATATTGTATCTCAGGCTTTAGCCCAGTGGTGAATCTGCTAACCTTGGACTCTTCACTCTCTTTCAAAGCATCAAGTAGAAATCTCATCAACCTGTGCAATTCTGCCTAATATTCTTCTACTATCATCTTTCCTTGCTGCAGAGTGTAATACTCTTGAAGCATTCTCTGCTTAACACTTCCAGGAAAGAATTCTCTATAGAAGGCCTGCAGAAACATTTGCCATGTAATTGTACCAGTCATGTGCCTTTTGGTGCTTAACCACCAGTTATTGGCTTTCTCAATCAGCAAATAGGAGGCATATTCAACTTTCTTATTCTCTGGAACATCCAAAGCAGCAAATGTCTTCTCAACCTCTTCCATCCACAATTGTGCTTCAAGAGGTTTGCCTGGTACTGGCTCAAACTTATGCACCAGGTCCACAAATTTATTCAAACCAAGCACATGTCCCTGCCTAGCTCCATTCCCTCCATTTCCATTCAGCCTTTGTGTCTCTTGTCTCCAAGCTTCAGCGTTTTCTTGGACCATCTGCATGTCCCTCCTCATATCTTGCTGTTGTTGACCAACCACTCCTGATAAGGCATTTAAAGCTTGCATAAGCTGTGCAGCATCAACTGGAACATGCTGTCCTATAGGTGGAGGTAGTGGCAAGTACTGATTCTGAGCTTGCTACTCATCCTGCTGCTACCCTAAATTCTCATTCTCCTCATGAATTCTTCTTCTTGGAGGCATTCTAACACAACAAAACACCACAATATTAGAATAAGGGTATCCAACTTAAGATCAAAACTTAAATCTATAAGACAATATCAAACTTAGCTAGACAACAAACTTATTATTCTACCCTACTCCTCAAATCTCACCGTCCTAAGGAATCAAATCTTAAATCTATATGATTCAAAACCTATAGCTCTGATACCAAATAATCGTAATGCCCTAAAATAAGGCATTACAACCCGCCACGTATCCCCTCTTAGATAGGACACGCAAAGGCTCTAATATCCACAATAAAACAATCGTCACCTATAAATACTCATAGGGTATCTCATAGGATACGAAACCTGTTAAAACTAAAACTCATACTCCATAAAACATAAACTTCTTGTTCAAGCATAAAATCCAAATTAACATCATAGTCAACTATCTCAACAGAAACTAAAAACTGTTTACATTAAAATCTTTTCATGTAAAACCAACAAAAGCATCTAATTACAATTCCAAATGATCAAAACATGTCTTTTCTTCGAAATTTGATATATAAAGCCTAACTCTCAGCTGGGTAGTCAGGTTCACTATCATCATCCCCGCTATCAAAGAATAAGTCATATTCGGAAAGATCATACACTATATCTTCTTCACCTGTACCTGAAATTTAAAAGAATGAACGTCGACGCCCAGTACGATAACTCTAATCCAAAAACAAATGCACATGTACATACAATAGACAGGTAATTCATGCAACTTAAACTAATGCAAACAGTCATATTATTATCTTTTTTAAGCTAACAAAAACAACACAGTTCAGTATTAGGTATACTCTAATCCTGAACTCGGAGTTATCCAGACCCTTTTGAAAATCATATAACTCTTTGAAAATAATAATCACATACATATAAAGATGAGTGGGTACTCCCCAAACACCCCAAATCTAAAACGCCTAATTCTACCGAAATCATATCAAGGCACAAGTCCACTAGGGATAACCTCACGCCAAGATCATCAGGGTGCCTCACTAGTATCACTGTCTACCAGGTCTTTACAGGTTAAAGCCAAGCATAACCAAAACATATAATTATTAAACCAAATAAAGATTAAGTTTATTAAGAAATTCTCTTCCTACAAGCATTCAATCAACACTAAACTTACAGGCAAAAACAACAAGTAAGGATTGGTCATACATTTCTCAATTTCAGGAAATTCCAATCTGTATTTCCTAAAAATCCTTTATCGACAACACTTAACTACAACCAAATATTCCGAATCTCTACAACACTTCAATCAATAATGATAATACAACAACAACCCAAATCTCCAAATTCCTATCAACAACATATATATATAACAAATAAGAACACGATATAAACAATTCCTAATGTACTATAACTCCCGAAATCCTAACCTGAGAAAGAAAAATCACCAAGTTGCACCATCTAACCCGATCAATCTTCCACAACAATCTATAGAACTCGATAATCCTTCAAGACCCTAATATTCATAACAACAAGAACAATCACATTCATATCTAGAATGAACCTTTATAGAATCTTTACGTTTAAAAGACTTTACTTACTTGCTTGGATCACCAAACCTAAATCCCTTCTCAAAATTTCGGATTCCACACAAAGCTAGGGTTTTTCTCCAAAAACCTTCATGAAAATCCATAAAACCCTAAGAAAGACTTATACAATTTCATATTTAATCCATGAGAGAAGGTTAAAATCACTTACTTTGGATCAAAACACCCTCCGGATGATTCTTCAAGCCTAGATCTCTAAGAACACCCCAAAACTCTCTTATACAAAGGAGAAAATGATAAAAGAATTTATGTCGAAACGGTCTTTCACGTCTCGTATTTATATAAATTTGGTCATACGCCGGCCCTATGTCGGCAGCGTATGTGTAGATCTTGTCGGCTTACACCCTACGCTAGCAAAATTCACACAAGTGCTGGCGGCATTCATTGGGGCTTTGAATTCCCAAAACTTCAATCTTACCACATACGCTGCCAAATCCATGTCCTACGCCGGCGACGTTCCCAGCCAGCGTTGAGAGAAACCCTAATGTACACCGATGGCTTTCTACCTAGCGTTAAGAAAAACGCTACTGTTCCCTTCTTACACCGTCTCTACGTTGGCGGTATAGATTTTCCAAGTGGCGGCGTATAATCTGTCAAAAATTGCAGAAATCCGAACCTTAATATTTGTTCTACAACCAAACTTAAACCTTTATAATTTACTTGTTTTGACCTTAAACTCATCCTATATTATCTCAGGATTCATAATTCATTATATTTTCATCTTTATTTCTGTATATTACAATTCAGTCTCCGATAATCTATGCAAACTCGCCATCCTGTTACAGTGTGCATTGGAATAAGTTCATTCTTATCATTGAGGACCATAGTCATCCCTCCCTTCTTTGGTACAACCTGTGTCGGACTAACCCACTTGCTATCAGAAAATAAGGGTATATAGGTCCAACATCCAGAAGCTTAATGACTTCCTTTTTAACCACCTCTTTCATATTGGGGTTTAACCGTCTCTATGGCTGCACTACCGGCTTCAATCCTTCTTCCAAAAGAATTTTGTGAGTACAAAAAGAGGGGTTGATACCTTTTATGTCTGAGATTTGCCATGCGATTGCTTGCTTGTGAACTTTCAAAACTGTGAGTGATCGATCTTTTTGTTCTTGTGATAAATCCGAAGCAATGATAACGGGAAGCTTGGAATCTGCTGCAAGGAAGGCATACTATAGATAGTCTGGTAACTGATTTAATTCCAAAACAGGTGGTTATTCAATAGAGCTCTTAGGCCTTACTTCATTGCCTGCTTTTAAAGTTTTCAAACCCACCAAGAGGTGTAATCTCTTCTGTAGCATCAAGTTGTTCTTTGCAAGCTTCTACTTGTGGTTTACTCACACTTTCCTCCTCTCCTCTTGTCAAGCTCAGCTCTAATTCATCTTTGCATAATAATTCTACATAGTGTTCATTAACGGAGGAATCAATAATATCGACCGAATAGCATGAATCATCTGTACTCATCGGATACTTCAAGGCCGGATCAATCATAACCACTAGCTCTTCATCACCTACCCTTAATGTGAGTTTACCTCCCTTTACATCAATCAATGCTCTGGCGGTAGCAAGGAAAGGTCTTCCCAAAATGAGAGGTACATCTCTGTCTTCATCCATGTCAAGAACCACAAAATCAACTGGATAAATGAACTTTCCCACTTCCACCAAAACATCTTCAATTATCCCTTGAGAGAATTTGATAGACCAATCAGCAAGCTGTAAGCTCATCCTGGTGGGTTTAGGTTCAGCAAGTCCTAGCTTCTTAAAGAATGAGTAGGGCATCAAGTTAATACTTGCTTCTAGATCTGCTAAAGCTTTTTCAACATTAATATCACCAACCACACAGGGGATTATAAAACTGCCATGGTCTTTCAACTTTGGAGGAAGCCTATTGTGAATGATAGATGAGCAATTGGCCCTAACTTCCACTGTAGAAACATCCTCCAATTTTTGCTTGTTAGATAAAAGTTCTTTCAAGAACTTTGCATACTTCGACATCTGTGAAAGTGCCTCAACAAAAGGAATGTTAATGTTTAACTGCTTAAATAAGTCCAAGAATTTACCAAATTGTTCCTTGTCCTTTGTCTGATTGAGGCGAGTTGGATATGGAATCTGTGGCTTGTACTCTTTCACAGCTAGTGGTGGTGATTTTTGTTCCTTCTTTGATCTCTCGGGCTCTACTTCTTCTCCAATAGGATTTTGACTCTCTTCTCCATCCTGCTCCTTCGGTAAGTCGGGATGTAACTCCTTCTCGCTTCTCAAATTAATGGCCTTCACATGCTCCCTAGGATTTGGTTCAGTATTGCTAGGGAGTGAACCTTGAGGTCTCTCAGACATCAACTTAGCCAATTAGCCAATTTGCTTCTCAAGGTTATGAATGGAAGCCTCTTAATTTCTGTGACGAGCATCAGAATTCTAAATAAACTGTGCCAGCACATCTTCAACATTCAGCTTTTTCTCAGGTGGTGGTAAAGCAGGGGGTTGTTGAGGTGCTGGTAACTGTTGGAGTTGTTGCCTCTGAAATCCTAGTGGATTGTTTGATCTTTGAGCATTTTGGTTGCTCCATGAAAAATTAGGGTGATTCCTCCAGCTATGGTTATAGGTATTACTATAGGGATTATAATTCCCTGAAGTTTTATCAAACTTATCCATAAAATTGACATCCTCGATGCTAGAAGTGTCAGCCCTGGAAAATTTCAGTAAATAATTTCAAAATAAACATCGAAGATTAACTCTAAAAATGACTTCAAATTAAAACCGAACTTCGATTAGCCCTAAATCACGAGCGAATGTAGAAATTTCTTAATCTTGAGAAAATGAGAATCCTTAAAAATAAAATAAGAACTCAATAGTCTTTAAATCCAACACCACTACGTATGACAAATTATATACTTAACTCTGACTCGTAAAATCGGGTAATATAGAACCCAAAAACAAATTATTAAAAAGTAAATGACGATTAACCTTTGGAAATAAAACCCAATTCAAGAATTTCGAAAACGTTAAGAGATATTAAATACTTACAGAAATAAAATTTAAAATAAATTTCTCAAACTAAATGTATTGTATAAATATAAACCCTCAATTTCCAAATTGGCAAAGATCTAAACCGGAAAATCACTCGGGAACCCTAAGTAGAATATTGTAGTTTTAGTCCAGAAATATCACGCTCTTAACCCTAGAGGCTGAGGTGTAGTTTAAGTGTATAGAGTAACTCATAGTAATATAAGGTCGCTTAAAAATATTAGATTGGCAAATTTTTGACCCATTTCGAACCAATTCGGATACAGACTTTGAAAAGCGTGTCCCGGGGCTGGAGATATAAAAAATATACCATTCCGTTAGACTCTATTTTCATAAGGATTTCAAAAATATCATTTTAATAATTTTTCGATAACTAGAAATATCTGATTTTACGATTATATTCGTATTTCTTTACTACCGGTAATTAACTAGTTTTTTGCACTATTCACTACTTTTCATTACACAATTTTACTACTCTTGTAAACCATTATATTTTTTTTATAAATATTTTATATATCATAGAAAATTCTATTTTTTCAAAATTTAGTTCGTTTCGGGTTTTTATGGGATCAGTTTCTGTTTAAGACCTGATATTAAAAATAAAATAAATTAATTTAATAATTGAAAAATATTTTTATTTTCATAAATTAACTTTTTAGAATTTTTCGGCTTATAAAAAATATCAATTATAGCTCATATTCACGTATTTTGATCATACCAGTAACTTATTTGATAATTCACTAAAATATATTAATTATTTATCTTATTTTAATTATGAAAATTATGCTCCAAAAATTTAGAATGCATTTTCTTTTTTTTTTCTTATTTTTATTTTATTTATTAAGAAAGTACTCTTACGAACCCATACCTTTAGTACACCTTTCACACATTACTTCTTTTTTACTTCAATCTTTCTACACTTCACTTATCACTTCATGGTAGATTTTTTACCTCTTTTTGCTTCCCTTTTGTCCTTTGAAACACTCCCAATTTGATTAAAATAAATCTTTTCCAATCCTTCTTTAATAAGTAACACATAAACTTAGTTACACACCACAATTTCAAGTAAAAAACCAACTAAACTTCTCTCTCTCTCTTTCCCAAAAATCACGCTAGCTATGGGTTGTATTAGCTGCCCACTTTTTTTTTTTTTTAAACTTCATTTAAAGTGCCTTTACTCCTCATATCTCTCTACATATGCCCTCTCTCATTCATACCTTTAAACCTTTTTCATTCTTTGCATTTTCCTCTCTATTTTTCCTTACTTTCTCTCTTCATTTGTTCTTGTTCTTCCAAGAACACTTGCTGCCCCTATTCTTTATTTGAGCCCCCACACATATTTCTTCAAGATCCTTTGGTAAAACTCTTGTCTAAAGCTTCCATAGTTGATGTAGGTAAAGTATAGTGAGAGTTTCATGCATCAAATGACTTTCCATAAGCTTAAAAGCTAAGGATGATGATGCCAAAATGAAACACTCATCTTATCCATGATTATTCTCTTGTAATATTATGATTTTCTTGCTAGCAATGGTTGTATTTTGTAGATCTAACTTTTATGTAACTTTGATTATGTTTATGTTTAGATCTATGAGTTTATAGTTTACTACCATGGATTTCTTTTATATTTATGTTCATAGTAAGTGTAGATCTTGGTTTTGAACTCAAACAAAAATGGTGAAATTCGTATCTAGGCAAAACCCATATTTAAAAACCAATTTCCAAGTGTCAAAATGGAAGTTTTACTTGAAATAATGAAGGCTTAATGGGTATATATCATCAAGACTTCATTTTATATGGTTCAAAGGTGATTTTCAAAGATTATTTTTCAAAACAAAATTCTATTTTCGAATCTAGACAAAAGCATATCTTAAAAACATGTTTTCCAACTCAAAAATGAAGTTTTTATTCAAGATATAGAAGGCTATTAAGATAGGATATGTAAGGGATGAATTTTCATAAGTTTAGATGGATTTTATCAAAAGATATGTCCAAAAATAAATTTTGTAAATTCGGATCTCAACCAAGACCAATTTTGGAAATCCATTTTTCAACACCAAAATGAAGGATTTGTTTAAAAAATAAAAGGCTTATGGAATAGGTATCTATAAGAGATGTTTTTGATAAGTAAATGGTAGATCTACTAATAGAGATTCTCCAAATAGGAAGAGATTACAAAGTATAAAATTTGAGTTTTATCCTAACCTTGTGAAATTCGGATGGTTTCAAAACCATACCTTAAAAACCCTTTTACCAACTCCAAAACTTGTGTTTTATATGAAAAATGAAGAGTATAGGTAATAGATATTATCAAGTAATGATTTTTACAAGTTGAGATGGGATTTGCTAAGAAAATTGTGTAAAACAAGGAGTAGAAATAGAGTAGGAAAATTTAAGTTGCTTGTCACTTTAAGAAATTCGTAATAATGGAATAATGGCATGAAAACACTTACTTTCCAAACTCAAAATAGAAGTTTTATTAAAGAAATGAAGTCCTTAGTGGCTAGGTATAGTTGAGCCTTAAGTTTCTAAGTATCAAATGAGTTTACTTAAAGGAATCACCACAAAAACAATTTTTACAAAATTCGGATTTTGGGATGAACCATATTTAAAAACATGTTTACAAAGTGTAAAATAGGAATTTTTATTGAAAAAAAAAGTCCTTAAGGAATATACATAATAAAGGCTTAATTTTAACAAGAATAAATAAATTTTATCAAGGAATTTTTCTAAAAACAAGTGGGGATTATCAAGAATACAAGATTAGCCTTTCTGAGTTGATTTTTCATAAAGTCTTACAAGGAAAAAGATTTCTAAAAATTTCTTTTATTCAATATCATCAAGAACATATACATATATATCTCATGACATATCATTTATGATAGTAACTTGTTCATATTGCATGTATACTTGCTTTGGGATGGTAGGAACTTCATGAACTTTCACAAAATCAATTTTCTAAAATGGTTTTCACTACTGATCTGAACTGATCAGATCTTTTCGAAGCTTCAAAGTTCTCAAAAATTAAATATGATATTAGAATTAGATAGATCTTTCGAAGTAGATAGAAATCGGTACATAATTTGCTGAATTCCGAGTTAAATGACCAAGTTATGGCCGTTTTAAGTTGGAATTCTCGCGTAGGACGAGAATTACGAATTTGATAGTTTGTATGAGATAGAATTGATTAGTTTTGAGTTGAAATACTCATTTCTTATTTCTTTCCTTAGGTGACTTTGCTTTCGAGGATTCATTGCCACCCAACTATTACGATTAAAAGACCGGAGTCCAATAGACATGTGAGTTTTCCTCTTATTTTGTTACCTTGTTTGTGCTTGTAGCTAGTTGCATTAGAATTATATGAGCAAGATAAAAACCGATATGAATGGGATAGGATAGATAATGAGACTTTGATGTATGTATGCTAAAGAATACTAAAGCATATTGAAACCATGAATCGATTGGATAACTGCACTGTTCATATTTTTTTTTTTTTTGTTTATGTGTATGATATTGGTTGATCACTCTAAAGAATGTATGAATAATTTGACCTAAGCAAAAATAAATTAGTCATGCATCGCATCGGTTAAGTTGCATTTGGTAGCATGCTACTCCTACACAAGTCGATTAGTATGGTCCGAGGTCACGTTTGGAGAATGAGACCCGATATCAGAGTTCATTCATAGGGAACTAAAGTGCATAGGGGATGCATCCCATGTATGAGCCGAGCCAAGTCGATTGCTATAAGCTAGGGGGCTTGGGGACTAGCAGCAGGTCATGTAGACTTTCAATATCATCCCTAACCCCAGATACGGAGGGCGTAAATCCATTCTGTGTACTGGAACCAGTTACCCATACATAATTGTCTGCTCATATGTTTATTCATGCATAGCATATGGTGTCACGTCCCAAAGGGTACCCTAAACGTGACAGTCTACCAAACCCGATATTTAAACTTAAGTATGACAACCTTAGTCATCCCATAAGTTTACATATCGAATGTGAGGTGTACTCACATAACTTTTAGGATCACACTTTGATTCGAGTAGTCTTAAGAAAGCATACATAGCATTAAGAATATAAATCACAACAAGATAAATAGTTAAACTTTACAAAAGCCAAGGGGGCATACCCCCGCCAAAATAATAGGGGTCTACATCGTTTAGCTCCAATTACATATGTCTGAATTTACATTAAGAGATTTTCCTAGAAGTCCACGCCTATACTAGGTCCCGACTTCCTCAAAAGCTCTTTAATCCCATGTGATAAACCTGCACAAGGCGTCCTCTCGGAACATCCAAAAATAGGAACACTGTAACAAAAACTATTGGGGTATAAGCTAATTGCTTAGTGAGATTCATTTTCCAAGTAACATGCTCGGCCAAGCTAAAATATCTATACAAGCAAGTTATAATTAAGCAACCATATGAATGCACAAGCAAATGAGTAAGCAAGCATATAACTTTCTGATAGTCATATGTGAATGGATTTACGCCCTCCACTCGAGGTTTGGGGTAGTTCATAAGTCATGCAACTACAGTTCCAAAGTTGGTCCATAAGACATACAACCATAGTCCCAATCTTAAGTGGGGTGGTCCATAAGACATGCAACCACAATTTTTAATGTTGGTCCATAAGTCATGCAACCATAGTTTCATTATGGGGTGGTCCATTAGTCATGCAACCCTAGTCCCATTAATGAAAGACCCGCTGCCTCCCAAATACACCTTTGTCCCACCAAAGGCATACTCGACAATGATATGTGACTCACTACATGATATGCATGTACAGTTTATTCATATAATCATGGCATATTAATTAGGTAATTTAAAAGTGATCATACCGATTTCAGACACTCCAAATCTATACTAGCTCATACAAGGTTATTGCAACAAATCTTGCCTCGATATACTTATCGTTCATTCATGCAAGTTTAGATCACCATTCAACCACAATTTTATCTTTTCCTAAGTCTAATGCCACTACTACTACAAGCACATCCAAGAGCATAATTAATTGAGAAATGAACTCACTTGTCCATGTAGTGAAATCCACTAGTCGTAATAGTCCTCGGGAAGTGGTAACCCGTCCTCCAATTCACCTAAGTACAAAGAATACCCTCAATGAGTATCTCTTAAGAAGTTCTATTAAACTTAACAATTTTATTTACTAAGTTCGTCAATTTTCGCCTAGGTTGAATTTTAACTTAAAAAGGTCATATCTAACTCATTTTAACTCGGAATTAAGCTTATAATATACCGATTTCTATCTACTTCGAAAGAGCTATCTATTTCCAAAGTTAATTCAAACATTTAAGGTCATTTAGGGGTCGGAAACTTACTGTACAGTAGGGTTGCGAAAATCCAAGATTTGAGCCTTTGTGAAAATTGCCATATCTACTCTATTTAACTACTTAGATTAACTTATTTTAGTCCTAAACTTGCAAGGAGATTCTCAAAACAAAATTAAGAGATTACACACTTATCTAATCCCAAACATAAAGTTCAAATGAAACTTCTAAAAATCCATTTTCATAAAACCGAAATTTATAAGTTGAAACTCATTGTCTTGTTTTGAGTAATTCCTTTACTAAAACTTACTTAGTTCAATGAAAATAATTTTCCTATATTATTTATCATCAAAGCATTCCATTTTCAATATAAAATACTTGTTTTGAGATCTAAAAGAAGGTTTTCAAAATTGGTCTCCCCTTAATTACGAATTTCCTCTTTGAAGTTTACAATGAAAACAAGACCTAAATTTTGTCTTTTACAAAGCACTTGATTTAAGCAATACTTTTTAGGAAAACTCATTTAAACTTATGAAAATTCATTCCTTAAGATATCTATACCAAGAGCCCTTTATATTTTTGTCTAAATCTTCATTTTAAAGTTGAATGATGGGTTCCAAAAATGGGTCTTGGTCTAGATCCGAATTTTCATAAATTTATTTTGAACATATCTCTTGAGAAAATTCATCAAAACTCATGAAAAACAACCCATTATATTATATCTTAAGAACCCTTCATTTCTTGAATAAAATCCTCATTTTTGAGTTGGAAAACATGTTTTTATTTTAGATCTTTGTCTTGATCCGAAAATACAATTTTTGTTTTTGAAAATAAACTTTGAAAATCAACTTTGATTCTTGTAAGATGAAGTCTTGATGATATACATCCATCAAACCTTCATTTTCTTAACAAAAACTTCCATTTTAAGACTTGGAAGAGGGTTTTTAAAATGGTGCCTTGACAAGTTACGAATTTTACTTTTTCATTCAAACTCAAATCTAAGATCCACTCAAAATACATCCATGAAAACATAAGAAAAACTTGGTAGTAGGCCTTAAACTTCTAGATCTACACATAAACATAACTAAAGCTTTGTAAAACTCTAGATCTACAAGTTATCACAAAAACAAGAAGATAAACAAGCCTTCAAGATAACAAAAATACTAAGAACAAAAGAGATCATCATCTAGAGGAGTGTTTCAATTTTGGCATCATCATCCATAGCTTTTTAAGCTTGTGGAATGTCCTTTGATGCATGAAACATCCATAATATCATCCTATAACATCTTATGAGAGCTAAAAGAGATGATTACCTCAAATATTTGCAAGAAAAGTATGTGGGAGTATGGGATGGAAATGGTGGCAGCTTGTTTCTTAAGAAGACAAAGCCAAGAAGAAGAGAAAAGAAAGGGAAAAAGAGAGAGGAAAAATGTAGGGTTTGTAAAGGTGAAAGAGGGAAGGAATGAGATACTTAAATAGAGATGTAAGTGTGTTAAATAATTGATAAAAAAAATAAAAACCAAGTAGCTGCCCGGGGGGGGGGGGGGGGGGGGGGGGGGGGGGGGGGGGGGGGGGGGGGGGGGGGGGGGGGGGGGGGGGGGGGGGGGGGGGGGGGGGGGGGGGGGGGGGGGGGGGGGGGGGGGGGGGGGGGGGGCAATTTCTAACTAAAAGAGACTTAAAAAATATCAAATAAATAATTAAAATAAGGAAAAGTGGCTAATTTTTGGGGGATGGTCAGCTGCCATCTTGGGGAATTGGATTGTAAGAAAAAGCAAAAGAAAACATAATAATGTGTAGTAATGATAATGGATGTGTACTTAAGGTATGGGTTGATAAAGTGCCTTTTTGACTAAGAAAATGTATAAAATAAATTAAGAAAAATATTTTTATTTAAGTAGCAGAATTTTTATGATTCAAATAAAATAATCAAATAAATTATTTTTAGAAATTTAGCAATTAAGTTACCAGCAAGAGTAAAATAAGCTTATATGAGCTATAACTGATATTTTTAAAATCCAAAAAATTATAAACTTGATATTTTTGAAATCCTTATAGAAATACGAGTCTAAAAATATTAAAGATATATTTTTAATTTTTCGAGCCCTAGGACACGCTTTCCAAAGCAGTGTCCAAACGGGTTCGAAATAAGCTGAAAATAAACCAATCTGATATTTTTAATAAATCAAATATTATTACGGACTATTCTAAACACTTTAATTATTTTTCGACTCCTCGATTTATGAGCTTGGGTTTGTCAGATCTAAACTGTAGGGTTTTACTCAAGATCCGTTGACTTAAGGTCTCTGATAGACTTTCCGGCTTAAGGTTAAGGCTTGAGAAAACAAGGGTTTACATATGGATGATTTATAACTTGCTTGTTATGGTACAAAATTAAGGGAACTCTCATTAAACTAATGTCGTTTATACCCTAATAGATGTTTGATTAAACAGGTTAACTCAAGAATACTACGTGGGGACCGAGATGGTTGGAGCCGAGTATCACATCGGGATTCCGGCAGGAAGTAAGAATACTTGAAGATATTAGCTAGGTATTGTGAATTGCTTTGTAATAGTTTCATGTAGTGAAATCTTTTGATGAATTGTAATTGAAGTATAGTGAATTGTATTTCCTCTACATTGTTACTCAAGTTATATTAATGTAAAATGTATTACTCCAATGTCTCTTCTCCATGTGTTAGATGCCTTGTACATAGTATGGAAGCCTTCACGTGACTGAGGTGGTCATTCCTAGGCTTTAATATTATGTACGGCGGATTGCCACGTTTGGGGTACCCTTCAGGGCGTGACAAGAAGCAACACTAGAAACATCATAATCCCCTATTGAACTCATAGGAGCCCCACTCTGAGACAAAATTTCTACATTCGATATATAGGTTGATCCTGCACTTGATATAGGTTGCATTCTACTCATCTGAGATGTAAGTGATGCCACTTATGCTTGAAGTTTAGCAATCTCATCTGACTCATGCATGGCAGCAACATGTCTTGGTTTATTCCTCTCACTATGCCAGTAGAATGTATTACGTGCCATATCATCAATTAAATCATAAGCTCAAGGAGCACTCTTTTTCATCAAACCTCCACCAGCCACAGTATCAATCATTGTCCTCAATTGATCACAAAGAGAAGTATGAAATATCCAAATTAAATCATGAAGGGAAATCCCATGGTGAGGACAACGCTAAAGGAGTTCCTTGAATCCTTCCCAGACTTCATACAGTGACTCTCCCTCAAATTGGCGGAAAGAAAATGTCTCATTCCTCAAATGGATTGTCTTATTAGGCGGAAAGAATTGTTTCAAAAATTTTTGTGCCACTTGAGCCCAATTGGTCATAGAATGAGGAGATAAGGAATTTAACCAACTACTTACCTTATCCCTAAGAGACAAAGAGAATAATCTAAGGCATATAGCATCTTCGAAAACTCCATTGTTTAATAGTACTACAAATTTGCAGGAAACATTTTAAATGAGCATGTGGATTTTCTATAGTTCCCCCACCAAATTGGTTTACTTGCACCATCTGGATTAAAGCAGGCTTCAACTCAAAATTGTTTGCCTAAATTGCAAGCATTGCAATAGGTGGAACTCTATCGATCGTGGGCATAAACAACTCACACATAGGTCAATGAAGATCATTTGCAGCAACTTGAATTGGATTATTTCCGTTCCTATGAACATGATTCAGAACATCCTCATTCCTATCCCCATCCATGATGCTTGGTCTTTCTAGGTTGGTTTTCCTAGCTCTCAACCTCCTATGAAGTGTTTGTTCAATCTCAGGATCAAGGTTAATGTATTTCGATGAGGAACTTCTTAGGATAAACTGCAAAAGATGAAAGCAGATTAGAGTTTATGAAGTATCCAAGAAGAAAGAGAAATAAATTGCAAAAGAAGGTAAATGACTAAATTAGTAGCTATTCAGGCTGTCCTAATATTGCTAGATTCTCCGGCAACGGTGCCAAAAACTTGATGCGCTCAAAACCGATCATACCAAACTTTAAAATTTATAAACCTAGAATTAATCCTATGATCGAGCAAAGGCAAGTATACCTATTCGAAATAGTATATGATTAAAATCAGGTATTGTCCTCAGAAATCTAAGAAACAATTACTAGTGTTACCCTTTCTCCACTATTTAGTCTAGTTCTTAAATTAATATGTATTATCATCAACTACTAATTAACTAATTTAATTAACCCTAAGATACTTATGAAAGCTTTATAGAATTATAATCAATCACAAGATATGTAACATACCCCTCATCTTGTTCCACCCTTAACCCTAACTTTTCATATAAATATATATTGATTAATGACTCATTCACATCTTGCACTGCATGAACTTTCTATTAAACTAATTACTTCCTTGAGCTAATCAATTTCTAATCTTGCATAAATTAGTAGAAACCTCTTCCTAACTATTATCAATATAGGATTGCATTAGAGATCCTAGTTCATAAACAAAGACCAAGTCTTTATTGCAGCAAATCAAAGTTTCTCTATCTCTAGATGAAACATATGACTTTCCTATTCATGAAGATCTAACTTACTAGATAAAACCTCTTCCATATAATAAGAATCATGCGTGTAATTAACTTTGCGCATAAATCAATCACAAAACAATTATAATACATGAATAGATGCAAAAGTATAAACTTCTCATTAATCAAGGCAATTCAATTCATATTGGGTTCAGGGTTTCACAAGATTTAGGGTTAGGAATCTACTTCTCCATGGAGTTTACAAGAAAAACACAATATCTAGAGAAGTAAAATAGAAACATGATGTAGAAATACAACCCTTGAATGATATTGTGATAATCTATGATGTCCAAACAATCTTTCTCTTCCAAGTGCGTCTTTTCTCTCCTAGGGTTCCAAATGTACAGTCCAAGCTCCCAAATAAATCAACAAGGCAGCTATTTATAGTATAAGGAAAAGTCATGTGTGCATAGGGGGTCTGCACAGCCGTGCTTGGGGCCGTGCGCAATGAGAAAAATGGATTTTTGACATCTTTAAGTTTTGCATGGCCTTCTGCATGGCCATGCATGGGGTTGTGCAGAACTCCAAATCTTCTTTTTCTTCTCGAATTGAGTTATTTTCTTTTGCACTACCTTGTGCAGCTGCTAGACATGAATTAAGATACTTGTCGATCACCTTTTTTCCCTCTGCACAAGCATCTGAATGGCCATGCATGAATGTTGTGCATACTTGAAAATCGTCAGTTTGTAGCCTTTGTTAAATCTTTCCTTATTTTTGCTCAAATCATCCATAAATCTTCCAAATAAGTACTTGAACCCTGGAAAACAAATTTTAACACTTAAGTATCTTTCTCTTAAGAATTTCACATAAAATTAATGCAAAATGATATCAATTGAGTATAAAAAATATGGTTCTTTTAACACTTATCATTTATATTTCTGGAATAAGAATTTTTTTGGATGAAAAAAAGTTTGAAAACTTATGTTTTGAAAGCTAGGATTTTCGTAACGAATCTGTACCTTGCTGTTTCGGGACCCAAATGACTTTTTATGATAAAAATAACCTTAGAAATAGATAGATCTTTTCGAGTAAATAGAAAATGGTATATAATAAGTTGGAATTTCCACCCATACGAATTTTGCCACATCTAGAACATAGAATTAGAAATTTTAGCTAGAAATTCCATGGAATACTCATTTTGGGTATTTCCTTTGTTTAGGAAACGAGGAGGACGAAGTGTTCTATCCCAAGGACTATTTCGATTAAGGGAGTATCATCAAGCCATGTTTGAGTGAGTCTACTTCCCTTGTTTTTCATACTTATGATTGTGCTTGTAATATAGTTGCACTAGAAATAGGAAAAAGATAAAATGGAAAGTGCATGTGATTTATAATGTTGGTGAAAGAACCATAAGCATATCGAGCCATGAAGTGCCTATAACGAACTGTATGTTCTACTAGTATGTTAAAGTGTCTGAAATTGGTTGATCACTCGTAAGAGATCAAAAGACTCGAAATAAAATTTAATATATGCACTTCATGAGTTGAGTTACATTGCATTAGCTATTATACAATTGGTGGGACAAGTGTATGATAGTAGTGGTTGGTATAATTGGTAGTATATGCATGTGACGAGGAGGAGTCGGTAAGATCTATAAATTGATAGCGAGTAGGAGTCGGTAAAAACTATAAAAATGGTTTTGTAAAAATTGTTGGCTGTAATTGGCTAGAATACCTAACCCTGAATGAATGGCATAAATTCATTCAACATATAGGTCTCGAAAAATCATGTCTTTTATGCCCATGTGTTTGTTGCATTTCATTTTCTTGTATAATAA
The DNA here is from genome assembly GCA_024138025.1 of Combretum micranthum. Taxonomy (NCBI): domain Eukaryota; kingdom Viridiplantae; phylum Streptophyta; class Magnoliopsida; order Myrtales; family Combretaceae; genus Combretum; species Combretum micranthum. Next base: position 364,379 of record JAMXBD010000619.1, read on the forward strand.
AACTTGGTTGATATCTTTGTTTTGAGTATGTGAATAAGGAATGTTCTCACTAAGCTTGTAAAGCTTACACCCCTATAGATTTTTGTATATGCAAGACCATTTGTTCATTTATCCAAGGTCTTTGCATATTCGAGTAAGTCTTCGCTTTGGGAGCTTTTAGGGGAAATCTACTCGAAGATTAGAAAAGACTTCCTTTAAAATCTTTTGATGAACTATTTAAGTTATCTTATAAAGACTTAGTAGATTTTATATGATCCTTGGTGATTAGAAGGAAAATGCCCCTAAGACTTATGTAATGGACTATTAATTGTTATTTATGGGTTAACTTTATTTCTTGATTTTTATTTGTTTATTATTACTTGCTTAAACTATGATTTCCTATGACGTCTCCTATTACAGTGTTGTACACCCCACATATGATATCGAGGCCTTCGCGTGACTAAAGTTGTCATTCTTAAGTCTTAATATTGTATGTGGTGGACTGCCATGTTTAGGATACCCTTCGATGTGTGGCACACATAATAAAAGTCAAGTATTGGGAAGTCTTAGCTTGTATTAAGACTTCCTAGACTTAGACGTGGGAAGTCCTCTAAGAAAATAAGAAAACAAATAAGAAAATCATGGGAGTCTTAGATTTATTTCAAGGCTCCCTGGATTTAGATTATGGAAAAGTCCAAAGAGAAAGAAGAAAAATTGTTTTGACTTGATGATGACAAGTTTAAGACGAGAAAAACTAGTTTTAATGAAATTGCATGAAATAAATAAATAAATTATAAGAAAGAAATAAACAAATAAATTGCAAGAAATAAATAAATAAACTGTATGAGCATAAATAAAGGTTATGTTGGTGAGCTATATACATAAATATATTCAATAACATATAGAAGTTGGATTAGAAGTATGAATAAAATAAAATAACAATATAATAAAATATTGCATGACCAAGAACAAAAAATGAACATATTATTACTTCCTCAACACCATGGTTTTAGGAAACACACACAATGGTCATGTAATGTTACATGACATGAAGGAGAAACATTAATAATTTTTACCTAAGGTTTATATGGAGAGGGAAGAAGAAGGATTTTGTTGTTGGTTGTATGGAGATAGTAATGGAATGGATAGAAAAGAGAAAGTTGGGAAGAGAAATTTAGAGAGGAAAATTAGAGAGAGAAATTGAGAAATGATTTTGGTAGAGTTTTGTTATGGTAAAAGAAAAGTGTATAAGAAGTGGAGCAAAGGAGTATTTATAGATAAATATGGAGGGAATTTAGAGAAATAAAAATAAATGAAAAAGAAAATAAAAAATATGGGGGAGAGAGAAAGGTGGCTGACCATAAGAAGGAGAGGAGAGAGAGTGACAAAAAATTAATTTTAATAAAGAAAAGTAAGTAAAGTGTAAAAGAAGTTAAGCAAAAAGTAATATTGGTAATATGAATGTAAAAAATAGGTTTATAGGTTGTAAGAGATAGGTTGTAAAAAAAAAAGTAGAGATAGATGAATAGTATAAATAATATAATGAATAGTAGACTAGATAAATAAAATATCGATAATAATAAAAATATACGTAAACGGGCTTTATCAGATTTTTTAGATTCCGAAAAATTCTAAAAATGATATTTTTGGAATCGTCATATTATTACGAGTCTAATGGTATTATCGAAATATTTTTACAATCCCAAGCCTTGAAAAATTCTAGAACTGATCCTGTTTGGGTTCGAAACAAACTAAATTTTTACAAATATGATATTTTTAAACTTCACTATATTATTACGAATTATAAACTATTATTAAATTAATTTTATTTTTTAAGGGTTTAGAGTGCGGGATTACTTAATCTAAATTCACAAGTGTTTGTTATTGTTCTAGGTTGACTTTAGTGTTCTGGTTTGACTTTCGACTTTCTGATTTATTCGTAAGATCATAAAATTTCGAAGCTTTTTTAACTGTGTTATATTTTTAGTTCAAAATTTATGTTTTACTTTATTTTTATGATTTATTTAATATTTTTCAGTTCCAGGGATTGTTTAATCGAATCTAGGGTTATGAGTTGACTTTGTTTGACTTTTGGTGATAATTGAATTTTTTGTATTTTAAAATTCATTGAAGGGTTTACAATTTTAATATTTTATTGTTGATGTTATTTTGATATATCGTCTTGATTTTCATGTTAGGGATCAAATAGATTATTTGTTTCACGTACGAGTTTCGATTCACATGATTATTAAATTTCTATTTTGATTTCATGTATATTTTTTAAAGGTTCTCTTTTTCTTAAGGTTTTCGTAATTTCATGTTTTCACCTTGTTTAGGATTTTCTTTTAATTTAGGTTGATTTTTAGGGTTTTAGTTTTTGGCACTTAATTCTAGGGTTATTTTCTAAGAGTTATGAAAAATTCAAAGGTTTACACATTCAATTCCACTAGTAGTGCCTTTAGAGATCTTGGTAAATTTTTGTTCCTTCGGATTGTACCATAATTCAAAATTGTGGGCTTCGCTCATGATCTCTTTCCTCATCTCGATGTCATCTAGTATGCAAAGTCGTCCTTTCATTCGCACAACTTCTTCTTCATCTACCATGACATCGGTGTATTTTCCCTCATATACTTGTTGTTTAATCTTTTGTATTACTTCATCGTAACGTTGGGCTTCTCTAATCCTCTCCACTAATGTAGGCTCCATCACTAGGTTGGATTAAATTTTTTATTGTGCGATAAAAAAAAATTATCAGTTCTCATGAAAAGATCAAATAAAGATAATATATATAAATCAAATATATTTACAATATTGTTTTTATACAGATATAAATGAAAATCAGATAATCCAAACAGACTCTAAATTGAATTCTTTAAAACTCAACTATTTTTTATGTAAAATTTTGGTCTATAATTGCACATTTTCTTGTAAATATTATTATAATGGAAATATTTCTTTCAAACACTAGAAATTTTTTCTTTTAACCATGGTATAGAAATTAGAGATGCATTTGGTTACTTACCCGTACCTTGCTATCGGTGGTAGTGGCAGTAATGAAATATACGAGAAGATTAAGGACAAAAGGAATGACACGTTATATTCTCTTTCCCTCAAATTATTCCATCTTCTTTTCGGTTTCCAACCTGAATGCAGAATACTTTTACTTTATTAGGGTCCTTTACCATTTTCTCTTCCATCATTTCCTGTGTGGCAGTGTGTGTGTTTTTTTGACCGTTGCTGCTCAACGTCTCTCTCTCTCTGTTTCTCTCTCCGTATCCGTCTCTCTTTCTCTGTCTCTCTCTCTCTTCAATCTTCACACACACACACACACACACAACATCTGTGATCAGTTGCAAAGGGAAAAAACACGCATAGACGCACTCAATTCACAACCCAAGGTTCGTACTTTACTGTCTCTTCATTCATCTCCATCAGGTTTGCATTTTAAGGTTGTTGAACCACCAAGTAAAAAGAAGAAAACAAGACCTGCATTTTGCTATTATGTATGAAGTAGTGCTTACATTTTGAAGCCGTGTTCTGAAATAGGTTACTCTTGTTTTCCTTGCTCTTTTCTTTATTTATCGCATTTTGGGGTTTTAGAGATTCTTCTTTTCACTTTCAGAATGTTATCAATTTATTTGAGAATATATTCTGTCTGTGATTTTTTTCCCCTAGTTTTTACCTTTTTAATGATAATAATATGTTTTCGCAAAAACCATAATATATATGTAATGCTTGTATGTGAACAAGATGGGACATTTCTTCTTCTTCTTCTTTTGCAGTGGTTTCATTTACTTTTTGTTTATATATATAAATATATATCTCTTCTCCCCACCCCCCATCTCCTTTTTTTTTTTTTTTTTGGTGGAGGTTGGGTGGTTTTTGTGTTTGTGTGTGTGTGTGCGCGCCACTGTGTTCTTTGCACACTGCTTTTCAATTGTCAAAATACTTCTGGTTTTAAAGTTCATACCTTCAGCAATCTGTTTAAACTAAAATTTAATTCACTTAATTTCCTGGGGCTTTATTTTGGTTGATTCTGTTCAAATTGAATTCGTAGTTGGAAAAAAAAAAGATTATATAATTGAAGGAACTACTATATTTTTCAGGACATCGAATTGAAGAAACACTATGTTGAAGCTGCTGTAGGTTACTGAAAGAATCTCTTTCTTCTTCCTCTGTTGTGTATGTGCTGGTTCATGACTTGAAACTTAAGAAAAGCACCTGCAGGTAAAAACTTATGAATCTATTGATCGATCGACGAGGATATTTTTGTCTTTTCCATTTTGATTTACATCTGAGGAATTCGTAGAGGAACAAAAATAGGGATTGAGAAACAGCGAGATGGGATGTTCCACATCGAAAATCGATGATGAAGAGGCAGTCCAGCTTTGCAAAGACAGGAAGAGATTTATCAAGGAGGTAGTGGAGTATAGAAGCCGCTTTGCATCTGGACATGTAGCTTATATTGAGTCTTTAAAAAGGGTTTCTGCTGCTCTTCGTGATTATATAGAAGGGGACGAGCCCCGTGAGTTCGCTGTGGATTCATTCTTAACCCCAATTAAGAAAACAAACCCTGCTTTAATCACGATATCATCAAAGACATTTTCCCCAGCACAAATTAAATCCGGACCCAATTCTACTGTGAGGGTGAATTATCTAAGGTCAGGCAGGGAGCCTGCAGTTTCTGTTGTGGAGATGCCGCAATCACCTGAAACAGTGCATATGCAGACTTACTCTCCAATGCATCACTTTGGGTTTGAGAGCTTTTTCGCACCAGAATCTTCTCCATCCAATCCCCGATATTTCCCTTACTCATCCATTGACAGACCTCAGATTCCTCCTCCATCATCACCTCAAACCTCCCAGTGGGACTTCTTCTGGAACCCCTTTTCATCACTGGATAATTATGGGTACCCTGCTCGAAGCAGTCTTGATAACGCATTTGTAGACAACACACTTATTGATGATGATATAAGAGGGTTAAGACAGGTTCGAGAAGAAGAGGGTATTCCTGACTTGGAAGAGGAAACTGAGCAGGAAGAATGTGATGTGAAGGAAAATGGATCAGATGAAAGAGGCACTGTTGAATCAAATAATACGGTGGAAGAAGTTATAGTTGAAGATGTCGAGGAGGAAGAGGATGAAATAACGGATCAAGATTTTGAAATCATGGATGATGTCAAAGTTCTACGATCCCATGGAACTAGGAGTGTAGAAGTAGCACAGCAGCACAATGGTGGAAAAGTCGAGGCTAAAAATAAGGAAAACTCAGTTGATGTTAGAGTGAAGGAAGAAATGCCAGGATTTACAGTCTATGTAAATCGCAGGCCAACAAGTATGTATGAAGTTATCAAAGATTTGGAAACTCACTTCATGAAGATTTGCAGCTCAGCAAATGAAGTTGCAGCATTGCTAGAGGTTAGCAAAGCTCAATATTCAACTTCAAACGAACTTTCAGGTTAGACGAGTTGATGCTTCCTCTGTTATTTAGCTGATACATCATATAATTTCTTGTTTTTACTGAAAATTGCTCATCAATTGATCCAAGTCAAATTCAGTTATTAATCTCCAAAAAAAAGTAGTCATTTACTATGTAGCATACAAAAAAGAACTTCAAAGATAACTAATCATGATCATTTTTACTTGCTGTGGTCTTTAACTGACTTCTGTGAATCAATAGTTTTAACAAGAACAAAATTCCAACAAACTTGATGAAAAGCTTCATCCATGGATTTCCTTTCTGAAGGTGCTTCACACTGTTTTTAAGTGGTTGTGTATAGTGAGCATAGTTCAGTTTCTGTTCATTCGTAAATGAATGTAAGTTGGTTTTTTTGTCTATACTCTGTGCTACAACTATATCACTACCTGATGTTTGATTTACATTTGAACACTCTATGTTACAGCTATGAAAATGTTGAATCCAGTGGCTCTGTTCCGATCAGCTTCTTCGTGTTCATCCTCCTCTAGATTTAATGTCAATGCATCTAGTTTGAAAGAAAAAGGTTATGAAAGCAGTAGTGACTTCTCAGAGGATTCCAGTATATCTTCTGGTGGGCATCAATCCACATTGGACAGATTATACACTTGGGAGAAGAAGCTCTATGAAGAAGTAAAGGTATATACACCAAAATTTTTCTGTCCATTGAACACAGATTAGCTTAGAAATTCTTACAATACATGGAACTTCTATGGATATGTTTAGTCATATTTTTCCCAATAACAATAGTTTACTATACGATTCTATCTTCCCATAATGTTTAGTAAAGATAAATTTACTATGGTAGGGAAGTTTTTTTTCTCTGCTCAAACTTCATAGAGTTGATGGAAAATTTTCATATGACTATGATGGAGCACAAGATTGATAGTTGAACTGTTTCTTGCATATAGATTGTGATCAAACCTTTCAGATAGATATTTCCTTTTAATGTGTTTTTTTAACAATCAATGGTCATGTGATCTTGAGCGTAAGAAACTCCAACACCCAAACATTTTTGTGTGGTTGACTGTGAACTTTAAATGGATTTTTAAATCCCTCTAATTGTGATGTGTGCAATCATGAGAAATCACTTTACCCTTGCATGCAGTATAAACCTGGAGCTAGAGCAGCTTTCCATTAAATGGTCTTTTCAGCTTCGGACATTGGCAGGAGCCCAAAATTTCCTTATTTTCTTTCAATCTAATCCTTTTTATTTGTCAGTTTCTTATATATGCATTGAATTTTTTATTTTTTATTTATTTATTTATTTTTTTTGTGGATTGTATTGCTAAATGCCAAGTGTATTTTTCTTGTTGAAGTCTGGAGAGAAGATTCGGATTGCATATGAGAAAAAATGTGCACAGCTGAGGGAACAAGATGTCAAGGGAGAGGACTCTTCTTCAGTCGATAGAACAAGTGCATCCCTTAGAGATCTACATACGCAGATAAAGGTTTCAATACATTCTATTGAAGCTATCTCCAAAAGGATTGAAACATTAAGGGATGAAGAATTGCAACCTCAGCTTATTGAATTAGTGCAAGGGTATGAAATAAAGATGCAAAATCATTCTGGTCACAAATCAGATGACTTCCTTGAGGCAATAGAATTGTTTCTGTGGATGTTGAATATGTTCTTCCTCTAACCGGATGTACCTATCCTGCTAGAAATTGTTGGTCTTTGTATACATGCTTTGGGGCCGCCTATGACTAATAAAGACAATTTTTCTTTTCTATCAGGCTACAATTATGCATTGCCAGGCCTTATTTGTATCTGAACTCTTCGTTGCAGGTTATCGAAGATGTGGAATGTAATGGCAGAGAGTCACCAGTGCCAAAAAAGGACTGTGGATGAAGCAAAGGTATTGCTAGCTGGCGCTCGATCAAAACTTGAAGCAAAGAGACACTCCTGTATCACTGTTGCAGATCCACATCGGCTAGCCCAATCAGCAGCTAACCTTGAAACAGAAGTAAGGAACTGGCGAGCCTGCTTTGAATCATGGATCAGTTCTCAACGATCCTACATCCAGGCCATAACTGGCTGGCTCTTCCGATGTGTGAGGTTGGATCCTGATATATCTAAATTAACCTTGTCTCCAAGAAGGTCTAGCGGGACTCTTCCCATATTTGGTCTCTGTGTCCAATGGTCAAGATTTCTTGATGCCATTCAAGAAATGCCAGTGATTGATGGGCTGGATTTTTTTGCAGCTGGAATGGGATCTGTATATGAACAACAAATGAAAGATGATTCTCAACGAAACTCTTTTGGATCAAAAAGATTTGGATCCGAGGAAAGTAGCAGGAACATGGAATTGGTGGAGGTTGGGGAAGTAGAGGAGGTCATGACAGCAGAAAAAATGGCTGATCTTGCCATAAGGGTTCTTTGTGCTGGAATGTCAGTTGCTATGAGTTCAATGACAGAGTTTGCCATTGGTTATGCAGAGGGATATGCTAATTTAGTTAAACAATTGAATCACGCTAACCAGCCACGTGTCACATGTGGACCTGAAAAATAGGTTTATTTTTATATGTATGTTTCTCCCAAATAGTAAAAGGCAGTTGCTAATGCAGTCTGTAATTAGAAAGTATACAGAATATTTAGAATAGGCGCTAGTTGAATGAAGAATTTTTTTTTTTTAAAGTTAAAATGCCATGATTTAATTTCAATTTAATTGCAAATATGAACTTGCATTGAACTCAATTGATGTGAAATTTTAATTATCTAACCATCCCCTTGTTTCTCCTCAAACACAACACTGAAAAATAAAAGTAGAGAGAGAAATTTTCATGTAAAAGAGGAAAACCACGGAATCAAGATACTGTGTCTATCATAATCATATTAGAATTGCATTGCAATAGATCTTTGTTTTTCGACACAAGGAAATAGCTTCTTTCTAATCTCAACAACTTACATGGAATCCTTTGATCGTTTCAGAAGACTCAACTTCATCATTTGAATAATCTATATAATGAAACAAAATGACCAATTTGGTCTTTGTACGACTTCTAACACGAATCGACATGAATCATGAATCGATTAGTCCTATTACTCGAGTTAGAGTTAAGAACTTCATTTAGCAGATCTTATTTGAGGATCCATTTGAAAATGAACATGATTTCACATGATTTCTTTGGTAGCCATGTTATTCATTTTTTTGGAGCTTATAGTTCCTTTTGTACTCAAGTGGAAGAGAGTGAAAATTCAGAATTTGGTAGCATGGAGTCCACATTCGTTGACACACACGTATCTAGGGCCATGGTGGAATCTAAGGAAAGAAGAGTTAAGAGTCTTACTGGCCATTTTAATAGCCCAGCCTGTGCACAGGACCATGCCAATGCCCATTGCTCATGTCCAAGGTTGTATCCATTTAGGGAGTGCACAAGTAAAGCCTAAAGACGGTCATGTTTTATGACACAACCTAGAGTGCATATGAGTGAAGATCAGAGAGGGTCATACCTTTGTATAGGCATGGTCAAGGCCTTAGTCTTGTCCATGCCCTTGGTGAGGTTTTTATCTGTTTGTTGCATGAATTTTTGTTATTTTTTTATTTCATCAATTTAGTTTATTGATTGACCATAGTTATGGGATATAAAAGGGATTTATTATGTATTATTTGAATAACTATCATCAACTTTGAATCACTCAATACAATTGAGAATTTTCTCAAGTTTTCTTTTCCTTCAGTCTTTGTGATTGATCGAAAAAAATATTCATTGTTTATCAATCATGCGTCATATTACTTTATCAAAACACTCAATTAAATCTTTCTTTTATGTATCATATCCTAGAAACAAATCATTCATATCTTTTACTTTTAGTTTTCATTAAATCCTAAAATCATAAACATGAGAGGTTGATTGATAGAATCATTGTGATAGGTCAATATATGGAATCTAACATGTATCATGGATTGTGTTCATGCCTATATACCTTGTAAATTCATGATAAAATGCTTAATTTTGGCTTTAACATGACCCCAAACACAAGTGTATAACCTTGACATGTTGCGCACAAAAGTTTCTATTATGATCTTAAAAGGGGCCTAAGAGGATTATTCTGAAGTTATCATATCATGTATACATCCGTAATATGAGAACCGTCTTGAAATCAGAGTTTGCAAAAATCAAACTAAATCTCTACTTTACAAACTTCTAATATGCAAAAACATTTGTAATAAATAAAGGAAATCTGATTTGTTACAAGTCCACCAGAACCACAGAGAATCAATATCCCCTACCAAATAATAAAATAGAATAGATCATTTACATTTTAAAAACTTTGGACTATTATACGACTAATCGAATCCATAACCTAAACTTATGTTACATAAAACAAAACCTTAATACAAAACAATCTATCTACTTCCTATATCTAACTTGTCTTCTTTCTTTAAGGAATCTTCTCCACACAGTCTTAGTTCGAGAGCCTTGAGTCAAAGCTAAGACTCTCAATACTTGACTTATATTATTTTTCTTATTATTTTGTTGTTATAATTTTGCTTGTTATTATTCTAATATTCATGCAAAATAAAGGTTGTTGCCAAAACCGCAAAGTTTAAACTATACTTTTTACAAAAGAGATTTTTGTTACCAAAAATGAGCTCTAAAAGAAATTTAAAGTTTTTAAATTAATAAAAGGAATCCATTTTTCTCAAAGCCTTAGGAAGAACTCATTATAATTTTGGAAATACCATTATTTTGAAAGGCTTTTTCTAAAACCATAACTATAGTAGTAATAAAGTTGTTTTCTAAAATTGAGGAAGATATTTCTTTGTTACGAAAATGTTTTCCTTAAAAACATAATATAAAGGAAACCCTATAGAAAGGAAATGTAAGTTTTCAAACTAAGATTTAAAAAGATCAAAATAATCGTCAAAGGAAATACATAGGAAACTAATAGGAAAAATGACACTAGTGATAGAAGTTTCAAAAAGGAAAAATAAAGAAATTCATTTTTATGGAAAAGTCACCAAGGTAAATAGTAAGATAAACATAAAATACTTTTTTAAAACAAAAGAATCAAAAGCTTCATTTTTAAAGAATTTACAAAAAGATTTGTTGTAAATTATGATTTTTCTAAACTTTTAAACTAACATTGTTTTTACTAAAGAATTTTGGCTGGACAACAAATACTTGAACATGTATGAAATATGAGCTATAAATCTATGAAAAGGAAATATTCAATCTATATTGATAACTAAATAATTATCAAAGGATTTTTGAATGTTTGAAATGATTATTTTTAGGATAGGATTTTCATGGTGAATCTGGTCACCCATGTTTTTCGATCTAAAAGACCTTGTTTTATAGAAATAACCCTATAAATGGATAGATCTTCTCAAATAGGTAGAAAACAGTATATTATATGCATAATTTTGAGTTAAAATGAGAAAGTTATGACCATTTTAAGTTGGAATTATTTTCTACACGAATTTTGATGTTCTTATGACATAGTTTTGTCAAATTTAAAGAAGGTTATAAAAAAATACTCATTATGGGTATTTTTCTTGACTAAGTGATCCCGAGGAAGAATATCCATATCCTGAGGATTATTTTAACTAAGTGGATTGTTCGATGGACTCTTCCATTTAGAAGAAGCATCGCTATGACAACGTGAGTTTATTTCCTTAAATTGTGTACTTGATTATGCTTGTAGTATAGATGCATTAGAATTAAAGAAAGACAAAATGTTATGTATGTAAAATTGTATAAAAGAACACTAAGAATATCGAGGGAGGAATCGATTGTAAAGGATTGCTTACCTTAGTATAGAACTTGATATGTCTGAAATTCTATGATCACTTTAAAATTGACCATAATGATGCTATGATATCTTAAATAAATTGCTTCATGCATACTATGTAATGAGTCACATTGCATGGGGTTATTATCCTTGGGTGAAAGGATAGTAACACGGTTGAAAGCAATGCTTGGCAGCAATGATCGAAAGCGAATGCTTGGCGACTAGTAATTAAAACAATGCTTAGCGAAAATTTGAAAGCATGGCTCGACACGATTAGACTTAATATGCTTGGTAGTAATGATAGAATGCATGAACTAGCTAAGATGACTCGGTCTGAGATTATTTATTATCACCAAACCCCGAATGGAGGGCGTAAATCCATTTAACATATAGTTCCAAGAAAACTATATGCCTTGCTTGCTCACGCGTATGTTGTATTTCTCTTGAATGCTTAAATAACTTGTTTGAATTTTGCTACTCAAGTATTTACTTATGGAAATAATTCTCACTAAGCATGTTAGCTTATACCCCTATAGATATCTCTTGCAGTTTAACTTTTTGTGGTTGAAGCCACGGGGACCTTGCACCCAGGTATTTCCCTATTTGGTTAAGGAATCTTAGATGAAGTTTATCATTAGCTTAGATGTAGACTTCATAGAGAAATTCCTTGTAATAGACTCTTGCATATTTTGACGGGGCAATGCCCCTAAAACTTAAGCTTCATATTTCAAAGTATGGTCCTCTAAAAATTATGAGAGCATGCCTTACACCTAATATCGAAGCTTATAGGAATGACTAAGGTTGTCATACTTAAGCTTTAATATTGAGTGTGGCGGACTATTACATTTAGGGTATCCTTTGGGGCGTAACCGTAGATATCTTTTTTAAGCGTTCCATACATTTTGAATTACCTTAATCCAAGTTTGGATGAAAAAGTTATGATTAAAATACGAAACAATGTCGTTGCAGGGGAAACCAAACAAGGTTGTATGAAGGGCTATATGAGCTCATATACCCCCCATATGAGATGCTTCAAGGGCCGTTTCAACCCATGGAGGCTTTACACAAAAAGCTTAGAAAGTGATACATCCCTTCAAATGAGTTGTTTCAAAGGCCATTTGGCTCATACACCCCCTTATATGAGGTCATTTCAACTCAAAGTTTTTACATAGATGTCTAAACACTCCTCTAAATGGGCCGTTTGACAGGTCGTTTGAACTTCTGCAACTTTCCTTTGTTTCTTTTACCTAATTTTATCAACTTATCTACTACATTTAAAACAAGACATCTTAAAATCACGATATCCATACATAACTTACAATATCTATATGCATATTTTTACTTGATATTTCATCAAATCATCCCATCATCTTTTAAGTCTATTCATGCATGCACAATGCTTGGTGTCACGCCCCATAGGAGTATCCAAAATGTAACAGCCGGCCACATACTATATAAGACTCTTGAAATTCTATCCGAGCCCTTTAGGAGTCTTGTATAGATGTAAAGCTTCCCTTTACGACAATAGAATACTCAACCAATGGAGTTAAGAAGTTTAATGTGGCATTCATTAGCCATAGATAATAAACCAAAACACATATATAATTTACAAGGTCTAAAGGGCATTCCCCCGCAAAATAATATTAAGTCCATTACAGTCATCCAGAGTCCTTTAGTTTTCAACGGAAGTCTAAACAAAATCGAAATAAACTTCTAAAGGAAACTCCTAGCTCCGGTACCTCAGTTGTAGCCTACCTTAGCCTAAGCCAAATGAATTCATGCTGCAACAAGTAAAAACTATGGAGGCGTAAGCTAATTAGTTTAGTGAGTGAAAACTTCCATATCGCAATTAAGGCAAAACATTCAAGCAAGTGGTTACTCAAGCAAATGGTATGCATCAAACAAATGAGTTCAACAAACATATGACCAGTCGGAAATCATATGTGGATGGACTTGCGCCCTCCATCCTGAGTTAGCAGATTAACGAATCCTGCGGTACGACGCCGTTTAAGCTCACGGTCAATTGAACAATATTTCGTTTTGTAGATCACGATTAACCAACAATTTCGTTTTATGGATCACGAAAAACCAACAAATGCTAATGCTCCATCCCCATCATGATATGAATGAGTTCAATTATAATTGAGGTCCAATAATAGATTAATCCAATTCTTTTAGGTGACCAACGAATATTCGCAAACAATCAATTATAACTCCTCGCTATACAAGCAGTAACTTAACACCCGATTTCGATATTCCTTAAGTTCAACTTCACATATCAACAACAGACAAGTATATAATTGTCACGCTTCGCCCCCGCAGGCGACGGCAACGTGATGCCAGGGCAGGCAAACCCACCGCTGGCCCCTTAGTGATAATGGCCGACACCACCATTGCATCATGGTGACCCTAACCAACGCATGCCCCATAGGGTACCACGGGCACTATAGGTATTGTTACCCTCAGGCAGAGTTGAATCCAGTCTGCAGACTCTAGGATTCGAACCCCAGACCTAAGGCTTTTGTCTGCCCCAAAGGCAGCACCTTTCACCAATTGAGCTGCAGCTCAACTATTGAAAGTGTTGCCTTTGGGGCAGGCAAAAGCCTTAGGTCTGGGGTTCGAATCCTAGAGTCTGCAGACTGGATTCAACTCTGTCTGAGGGTAACAATACCTATAGTGCCCGTGGTACCCTATGGGGCATGCGTTGGTAGAGGTCACCATGATGCAATGGTGGTGTCGGCTATTACCACTAGGGGGCCAGCGGTGGGTTTGTCTGCCCTGGCATCACGTTGCCGTCGCCTGCGGGGCGGGACGTGACATAAAAATGAGCCTTTTTATGTCACGCCCCACCCTCGTACACGACGGCAACGTAATGCCAGGGCAGGCAAACCACCGCTGGCTCCCTAGTGGTAATGGCCGACACCACCATTGCATCATGGTGACCCCAACCAACGCATGCCCCATAGGGTACCACGGGCACTATAGGTATTGTTACCCTCAGACAGAGTTGAACCCAGTCTGCAGAATCTAGGATTCGAACCCCAGACCTAAGGCTTTTGCCTACCCCAAAGGTAGCACCTTTCACCAGTTGATCTTTTATGTCACATCCCGCCCCCTCAGGCGACGGCGATGTGATGCCAGGGCAGACAACTGCCACAGGCCCCCTAGTGGTAATGACCGACACCACCATTGCATCATGGTGACCCCAACCAACGCATGCCCCAACGGGTACCACGGGCACTATAGGTATTGTTACCCTTAGGCAGAGTTGAACCCAGTCTGCAGACTCTAGGGATCGAACCCTTGACCTGAGGCTTTTGCCTGCCCCAAGGCAGCACCTCTTACCAATTGAGGTTCAAGGGTCCGATCCCTAGAGTCAGCAGACTGGGTTCAACTCTGCCTAAGGGTAACAATACCTATAGTGCCCGTGGTACCCGTTGGGGCATGCGTTGGTTGAGGTCATCATGATGCAATGGTGGTGTCGGCCATTACCACTAGTGGGCCTGTGGCAGTTGTCTGCCCTGGCATCACATCGCCATCGCCTGAGGGGGCGGGATGTGACATAAAAGGCGCCTTTTTATGTCACATCCTGCCTCCTCAGGCGACGGCGATGTGATGCCAGGGCAGACAACTGCCACAGGCCCCCTAGTGGTAATGGCCGACACCACCATTGCATCATGGTGACCACAACCAACGCATGCCCCGCAGAGTACCACGGGCACTATAGGTATTGTTACCCTCAGGATGGATTGACTCAAGTCTGCAGCCTCTAGGGATTGAACCCATGACCTGAGGCTTTTGCCTGCCCCAAAGGCAGCACCTTTCACCAGTTGAGCTGCAGCTCAATTGGTGAAAGGTGCTGCCTTTAGGGAAGGCAAAAGCCTTGGGTCTGGGGTTCGAATCTTAGAGTCTGCAGACTGAATTCAACTCTGCCTAAGGGTAACAATACCTATAGTGCCTGTGGTACCCTATGAGGCATGCGTTGGTTGGGGTCACCATGATGTAATGGTGGTGTCGGCCATTACCACTAGGGGGCCAGCGGTGGGTTTTGCCTGCCCTGGCATCACGTTATCGTCGCCTGCGGGGGCGGGACGCCGGTCTCTTAATAGTAGTAGTCGGGTGGTAGGGTATCGTCGTGCTCGGGATCACTTACCAAATAAGAACAACCTGATAAGAATTTCATCACTTAACTAATTCAAGCTATGCATCTAAGCTAGACAAAATCGGAATTTTCTCTATTTGCGGATGTTCCAACTTAAAACGAACATAACTTGGTCATTTTAACTCGAATTTCGCAAATTTTATATCGATTTCTATCTACTTCGAAAGATCTATTTATTTCTAATAATAATTTTAACTTTTGAAAGCATTAAGGTCACGGAACAGAGGGATCAGATCTGTTCTGTAACTTCTTCTTTTTCGAAAAATTGTTTCGCATTTGGTAAAAATATTTCTAGTTGATGATTCATGTATAGATGGTATATGAATGAGTTCCTAGTATGAATGTCATGTAATGAGATCAATATATGCATGGTCTTGATGATTTTTGATGATGAACTCTTATGAACTCCTAATTATTATAAAACTCCATAATGGTCACTTCTAAAAATCTATTCTTTCCAACTTTGCATTCCCTAGGGTTTTTAGGATTTTATTCTTGGAATTTACTTGTTATCTAAATAAAAATGAGTCCATAACATCTATACTATCCATAACCTTCATTTATGCATAGAAATTCACATTTTTCACTTTGTAAATGTGTTTTTAAACAAGCTTTTCACAAAAATCCAAATTTTGGAAATTTTCATTTCTTGCATATTTCCCACGAGAAAACTTGTCTAATGCATCAAAATTTGAAGCTTTATTATAGCTATTGTCTAAGGACTTCATTTAACTCATAAAACATGCAATTTAAGCTTGAATACTAGGTGTTTATGTAGGCATTACTCCAAATTACGAATTTAACAAACTAATCACTATCTCAAGATTTTCCATTCCAACTCCACTACTTGTTTTGTACATTACTCATGCCTAAACTCACTTTAACTTATAAAAATTTTTCCTTAAAGATACCTACTATACATACCCTTCATTTTTCACGTAAAATATGAGTTTCAAAGTGGTTTAAGTGGTTTTTAAAATAGGGTTAAAAAATCATCCGAATTTCCATAAGATATTTCTAACAAAAACCTTTTCTTTTTCAAGTTTCTTGCCTCCTATACATGAAGATCTACCATCTAACACATCTATATACATGTAAGGCTAAGCCTTTATGATCATTAATGCATGAAAGCTCAAAATAACCATATGAACATAAATGTAGATGAAGGTATGAATGTCTAAACACTAGATCTACCATATATAGTGCATGAATCATGAGTTTCATGGCATGAACATAACTTTCTATGCAAGATCTCTACTTTACATGCATGAACAAGATAATATTCTAACAAAAACTCTTTTAAACACCAGATCCACTTCTTATGATGACTTGATATTCTTGTATTAGTGTTTTCATGTCCCTAGCATATTCTCATTGGGATTAAAAGTGAGAAACACTCAAGAATGGTCTTGCCATTACAAGATTTGGTAATAACAAAGCTTGAAATCATCACATTAATGGAGATTTGGAGATGAAAAGAAAAGAAAATAAGCTTGTGAGTGTGTGTGTGAGTGTGTGTGTGTCACGACAATGTAGAGAGGAGAAAGAGAGGGTTTTCAACCTTTGTTAAAATTTGAAAGAGTGAAAATGAGGAGAGAGAGAGAAAAAGGAGCTTATATAATGAATATATTATGGTTTTAATTGAATAAAAATAGTAAAAATAAAACAAAAATGAGGGGGAATTGGGGAGGGGGGCACCGCCAAGGGGTGAGGGAGAGAGAGAGAATTTGAAAATTTGTAATTTGTATAATAAATTGTAATAATTGTATTAATTAATTAGAAAATAAAATTTCTTGAAAAAGAAAATTGTAATGAGTAGTTGTAAGGATGTAAGAATAGGGTATGGGTAGTGTGTAGTGTAGGTTGTACTTGTGAATAGTAGACAAGACATCTACTTTATCTGTTGTAACAAAAATACGGGAAAAAGGTTATAACTGTAATTGTTATAGCCCGGAAAATTATAAAATTGATATTTTTGAAATCCTTATAAAATTTCGGTTCTAATGAATATTCCAGAATATTTTTCTGAGTTTATGGTCCTGGGACATGTTTTTCCATAATTGAGCTCGGGAATGCCAGAAATTGAAAAATTCCCGAATTTAAAACTTTCTAAGGTTTAAAGTATACTTTAAAACAATAATTCGTATTCATTTACCTTATAAAACTTCTTTTATTATGAAACCGAAGGAAAGCCAGATTTAGGGTTTCTAAGGTTCTCTCACTAGACTTAAATTGGACTGGATTAGGGTTTCGCTTTTCAACTCCCGGGGTTTACTTAACTACTGAGAATACCGGGGTTTACACCTGGGTTTTAATATTCATGTTCATATATCTTTTATTTTCAATTTTATCATAACCCTTGCTTATTTCGAGCTTTAGATCGTCAAACACTTGCATAAACAACAAATCAAACAAAGAAAACAACTATACTTATATTTCAGCAAGCACATGCAAATTTGATCTTCTCTACTACTTTTTATCTTTAGTTAATTAAGCTACTCCATGCTTGTTCTTCCTCTTTTATCTTGATCTTTCATTTCCCTTATGATTCTCTTGAAATTGAGACTTGGAGATGGTTTTGAGAAAAAGAATAGAGAAGAGAAGAAGAGTGAAAGAGAAGGAGAAGAAGGACAAAACGTAAAAGAAAAAGAAAGGGAAAGTAGAAAAGGAAATGGCAACAAAAAAAAGGAAGAAAAGGAATAAATAAGATAAGGTTAAAGAAAATTATGGATATTTATAAATAAAGGATTAGTGCTTAAATCTTTTAGATTATTATCTTAAGTATCAAAGATAATGAGAAAATAATTTTAGAATTTATAACATAAAAATTATTAGCTTGAATTGAAAATCTAGCTTATAAGTTTAATTTGTAAAATTTTGATTTTTAGTTGGAGTTTGGGCTTAAGAATTGATGTATTTAAACAAGTAATTGAATTCAAAAATCATAGAGATTTAACAAATGAAAGTTAAAATAAAGCTGGAAGATTCATAAATTTACAAAACATTTTGTAAACCCTTAGTTTTTAGGGTAATTTCAAGCTTAAACCCTAAACCGAAAACCATAGGTCAACAAATCCACAAGAAACCCTAGCAGTTTAGATCAGGCAATCCCATGTTCTTAAACCGAGAAGTCGAAATATGAGTGAAGAGTATAGATTGGTTCGTAATAATATTAAGACGCTTAAAAATATCAGATTGGTAAATTGTTGGCCTATTTCGAGCCCGATCGGATATAGACTTGAAAAGCGTGTCCCGGGGCTCGGGATACCAAGAATATACTATTAGTAAAGTTAGACTCATAATTTTATAAGATCTCCAAATATATCAGTTATATAATTTTTCAGTAACTAAAAATATATGATATTGCGATTTTACTCGTATTTCTTTATTACCGGTAATTAATTTGTCTTCCACACTATTTATAGTACAATACTACACTATTCTACACTATTCACTATCTCTAATTTATTACTATTCATCCTTATAAACTACCATACTTTCTTCTATTTACTTTTTTCATTTCCCATTCACATCTACTCATATCTACTTTACATATTATTACTTTTAAATTATACAAAATAATAAAATAAGCCATTTTTCCCCTCCAAAACCCTTCATGGCTGGTGCCACCCTTCCTTTATCCTCTCTCTCATTTGTTAATTTTTCTTCTTTATTTAATCACACAAAACCCTAATTTCTTTCCTACATAAACACCTTTATACTTTCACCTTTTTACTTTTCCCACTTTTCTCTTAAGTGAAACTCTTGTAAATTTTTTTTTCTCTTCCTCTCTCCCTCTCTAGTGTCGTGACCCCCTCCCTCTTTTACACACACACACACACTTTTTCCTTCATGTTTTCTAGTTCCAAACCTTTAATAGATAATAGATTTTGACCCTATCACAATAAAAACATGTGATGACAAGATCATGCATGTGTGGTTCTACAAAAATCCCCATGAGCTTTATGCTAGGGATGTGAAAGCACTTAAGCATGATATTCTTGCAATCACAATGTTGTGGATCTCTATATTTAAGTTGTTTTGCTATTATTTTGCTATATTATTGCTTTATGTTGTTCTTATGGATATTTTGTACGTATATTCTTTCCTCATCCATATAATGTTTGTCGAGCCTGGATTTTCCCACTTATCTGGTTCATTTCTCCTAACCCGATTCACATTAAACCCTAACCCATTTAACATGAATCCTCGACTAGGGGTTAAAAGAAATATTAATTTTTGAAAATTTTTTAGAGTCGCCACCCGATATAAATCGGGAAAAAATAAAAAGCTAGGATCAATGGGTCGGTTGATCCTAACTTAGCTACTAGTCTGCGAAAAAATTTGATTTGAAAAAAATCAACTTTTAAAACCATATATCATGGATTCGGGGGCTAACCTATTAAAACCAAATTGGTTACCACTTTTGGAATTTTAAATTTATGACCTATCCTTTTCATGCTCAAAAATTCAAATATTTACAAGTCACATTTCTTGTTTTTCTATTTTTTTATGTGCTTTTCTTCATTTTTATTTTTTTTACATCAATATCAACAAATATATTTCCCTTTTTTCTTTTAAAAAAAACTTATATTTACAAAATAGTTATTCACAATATTTTAAAAAACAAAAACATTTTTTTTATTTTTTAATGTCGCCCCGCAGGTGCCTACGTACTCGCTAATCGAGATCAGACAAAACGTAGTTCTTTTAAAAAAGAACTTTAATTTGTTGATCAATTTTATATTTTTGAACTTTTACCACTTTAAGTTCATTAAATTTTGAATTTTTATGAAAATCATTTTTGATGGTCCTATGATCTAATCAATTGATTTTCATTTCATGAAAAACATATTTTTCTAAGTTCAAAAATCATTTTTTATTATTTTATTTATTTATTTTTTTAAAAAAAATTGGTTTTGGAAAATCCAATTTTATCATTTTAATTTATTTTGTTAATTTATTATTATTATTTTTATTTTTTATTTTTATTTTTTTTAAAAAAATCATCACATAAATTCACAACATATTCAAAATATTTCACAATATATTAAAATTATTTTTCATGCATTAAATACACATTTCTAAAAGTAATTTATGTATAAATACATACTAAAAATATTCAAAAAAATATCAAAAAAAATAAATTTATATAAAAAATAATTATTTTGATTTTTCTGGATTTTTTGAATTTTTTTTGAATTTTTTACTATTTTTTGCTATTTTTTATTATTTTCTGAAATTAATTATATAATAAACTATTAATAAAATAATGCGAATTGACCTGGACCGTTGGATGAAGCGGATGAGATCTGGAGCGTCGATCGCGTTGACTAATCCTGACCGTCTGATGGAATTAACCAAATCCGGGGCGTTGATCGAGATGGTTAAATCTGGGCCGTCTGATCTGTCTTGATGAAGTCTGGGCCGTCTGATTTGCTTGATCAAATCTGGACCGTCTGATCTGTCTAATGAAATCTGGGCCGCTGATCTGCTCGATCGAATCTGGACCGTCCGATCTGCTTGATTGAATCTGGGCCGCTGATCTGCTTGATCAAATATGGACCGTCTGATCTGGATGATTGAATCTGGGCCGCTAATCCGCTTGATCAAATCTGGACCGTCTGATCTGCTTGATTGAATCTGGCCGTCTGATCTGTTTGACCGTTGACCGATGACCGTTGACCGATGACCGATCGGGTTGGATTCGGATCTTCGGGTCGGATCTCGGAGCTCCGGCGGGTGAAGAAGACGACTACGCGATCTTTCGGGGCGGATTCCGGCGGCTCCGGTGGTCCTCGGTGGCTGGAAGCTTGTCAGCCCGACTCCTATGGTGGTCGCACGTCCTCTGAAGGTGGTGGTTCGCGCCCAGAACCACCGTGGGCGGCGGTTCGCGGAGGTAGTTGCCGGCGGTGCAATTCGAAAAATAAAAAAAAATTTGCAGAGAGAAATCCGATCAATTCGAACAAATCTAAGTACACTAAATCATCCAAATCAAGTTTCTAACATTCTTACAACACTCAATTTGGATCAAATCTGATCCAAGAACTTCGAATTTAAAAAATTCGAATTTTAACCCTAAACTTGAAAACTTCGAATTGATCCTATTGTGTATGTGTTTCTTCGAAATTGACTTGTGCCTTTTGATCCTAGGACCCCCTATTTATAGGTTGCAAGCTCAATTTTACGTTTCGTTCAGTTTCAAAAACGAATCTATTTTTGCCTCTTGATTTTTCACGAATTTAATTCGAAAATTCGTGATTAATTTGTTTGAAACTGATGAATTGATGATTGATTTCTCATATTCTTCATCAAATCATTTAATTTGGGTAGATGATTCATTCAATTTTTTATTCAATTCTTGTAACTCGTCATTTAAGTGCAATTGAATGCTTTTACAAATTGAATTTTTTCCCAATTTTTTTAGCACGAATTTTGTGACTTTTGGTTGTTTTTGTTCATGAATTGTGCACTAATCTTTCATATTCCATAACCACTTTGCAATTGCTTCATCAATTTCAATAATTAATGATGTTTTGTCAGTTAAAAACTGATGCAAAGTAAGGCAAAAAGTCACTTTGAGAAAGATGAAAAGGCAAAAAATATGAGATGATAAAAAGGCAAAAATTTGCCTTTGCTAGGGTTTGAACCTGTGTCCTTGAGCTTAGGTATGTGTGTGGGTCAATGTATTTAACCAACAGGCCATTTGGCCTGTGCCTTGATCACTTAGCCAATTTCATCAATACTTAAGGCTTTTGGAAAAAATTGAGTTTAATTAAATTTAAGCCTTAATTAATTTGGGCAAAAATTGGGTGTCTACAATGTTCATTTTGCATTTACATCCATGACATGAATAATATGGCAGATGTAATTGTTTTGAGCACATAAATGCCATGGATTTTTTTCTTATATACATAAAAGATTTGTAGTAGCATGATAATACTGAGAATATGTTAAAAAGTTGAAGATCTATTTTAGTTTCAACAAAAATGATTTTTGGAAATTCGGATGGAAAAAGTCACCTATTTAGAAAACCCATTTTTCAACTCCAAAATGAAAATTTTACATTTAAAATAAAAGGGCTTAAGAAATAGGTATCTTAGAAAGATTAAATGAATTTTACCCAAGAAATAACCTCAAAAACAAATTTCAAAATTCGAATCTAGAAATGACCCCCCACTTAAACACATATTTCCAAATACCAAAATAAGGATTTTAATAGAAAAATAGAAGCCTTAGAGTATATAGGTAGTAAAGACTTAATTTTGACAATAATAAATGGATTTTATCAAAGTATAGTTCTAAAACAAAGGAAAAGTTTCAAAAACATAGATCAAACAATGTTTTCATTTCTTAAAATTTTGTAAAATTCGTAACTAAGCGAAACCTCTATTTAAATATCTATTTTCCAACTTCTAAATGAAGAAATTTATTAAGATAATGAAGGTATTAAGCAAATAGGTCATCAAGGCTTTATCTAAGTAAAAATAAATGATGATTTTCAAAGAAATAAAGCTAATTTTTCTCAACCAAGTGTTCTTAAAATTTTTGCAAAGTAAAATTTTTCTAAAAATTCTTTTAAACCAAGTACCATCAAGAATATGCATATAAATGGCTTATATCATGTCATTTCATGAGGTTAACTTGTAGATATTGCATGCACATATAATATACTTGGTGGGAACAATGCAAATTTCACAAGACAATTTCAAAAATGCAAATTCTAGCTACTAATCATATCTGATCCGAGCTTACCAATACCTAACATTTTTCAAAACTTAGGAATAACCTCATAAATAGATAGATCTTTCGAAGTATATAGAAATCGATAGCTTAATTGAGAAATTTCGAGTTAAAACGACCGGGTTATGACTATTTTAATTGGAATTTCTTCTTAAGTGAACTTTGACGAACTTGTTAGAATAGAATTTATAAGTTCATTGAAACTTCATAGAAATACTCATTAGAAGTATTCCTTTTGTTAGGAGACTTGGTATCATGCCCTAAAGGGTATCCTAAACGCGACAGTCTGCCATACTTAATATCTAAACTCGTGTGTGATAATCTTAGTCACTCCATGAGTTTAAACACCAGGTGCAAGGCTCACGTTCAACATATAGGGAACCATACTTTGAATCAAAATAGCTTAAGGAGACATACATAGTGATAAAAATGTAAATCATAATAGTTATAACTACATAAATCTATTACATGAGCTAAGAGGCAGACCCCCGTCAAAATATTAAGAGTCCATGGGTCCACAAAAGTCTCTTACATCAGCTATTATATATATATAGTCTAAGGAGATTCAACTAGAAATCTATGCCTACAACTAGGTCCTGACTTCTTCAAAAAGCTCCTTAAGGTCCAAAAGCTGTACTTAAGGAAAGTGGTTTTTCAAAGATAGCCATAAATATTCATACTTCAACAGGAACCTATAAGGGTATAGGTTTACGAGCTTAGTGATTTTCACTTCCAAAATTAAATACTCAACAAACAGTAGATATATCATGCAAGTTATATTAATAACCATATGAAATGCACAAGCACGTGAGCATACAATACATAAGACCTTCCGAAAATCTTATGTTGAATGGATTTACGCCCTCCATTCGGGTTAGGTGTTTTAAACCCATACGACCATAGATTTTAATTTTTCTCATTTATATTGTGGTTGATACAGGTGCCCATCCACACAAATTTTCAATTCTAGCCCATACGCCAACGTTCAAGTTTACAGGCCTATTGTTGCCCAGCTATTATGCCTCATTCCCACAAAGGTATAATAAACTGTGCAATGTGACTCACATATGGTATGCATGGTCAATTTGATTATAAGATCATAGCATATTAATTAACAATTTATTGGCAAGCATAGATGTTGTAGACACTTCAATTCTATACAAAATCATACAAATATTTACTCATTTCGATATTCTTATCATCGATTCATCCAAATAGAACTCACATACACACAATCGAATTTTATCTTGCCTTAATTCTAATGCCACTAACGTTACAAGCACAATCACAATCATATAATTTAAAATAGTGAACTCACTTTACCATGGCGCAATAATCCACTTAATCGTAATAGTCTTCGGGAAGGTCTAGTTCGTCTCCCAAGTCTCTTAATCAAAAGAAATAACTCTAATGAGTATTTTTATGAAGTTTGAATGAACTTATAAATTCTATTCTAACAAGTTTGTCAAAATTCATCTAAGGGGAAATTCCAATTTAAAACGGCCATAACTTGGTCATTTTAACTCGGAATTTCGTATATTATATACCGATTTATACTTATTTGATGAGATCTATCTATTTATAGAGTTATTTCCAAAAAACAAGGTCATTTGGTCCATGAACAATAAGGTACAAAATGCTATACGAACTTCCCATTCCACAATTCAACTCCTAATTTCAAACCAAGCATCATACTAAAGCTTTGATAGATACTTAGCTATCATTATATCTTGTAAGACTCTATTATATGCATATATAACTCAATATCATGCATGATTCATGGGTGTTGGTAAAGCTATTTCCTCATGTACTTAGATAATGCTTGATAGGATGTATAAGATAATATTTTCCTAACTTTGTTTCTGCTAAGTGCATTATGTATACATGCAAAACCGATAAGTTATCATCATGAATGTCATGAAATGAACTATCTATATGTACATTCTTAATGATATGATATCAAAAATTCTTTTAGAAAACTTTTGAAATTTCAAAACTTAAGAAAACTAGTTTTATTTCTTGCAAAATCACACTTGTTCTTACCAAAACTTTTTCCTAATGACCTATATGTCTATCACCTTCTTTACTTTAATGAAATTCTTTGTTTTGGAGTTGGAAAATAGGTGTTTACATAGATGGTTTACCTAAATACGAATTTTACAAGATTTTCAAGGAATGAAAACATTGTTTAATCTACCTTTGGAATACTTTCCTTGTTTTAGGAATATACTTTAATGGATTTCACTTATCCTTGTCAAAACTAGGTCTTTATTACATGTATTCCCTAGGACTTTCATTTTTCCATAAAAATCATCATTTTGGCATTTGGAAGTAAGTGTCTAAATAGTGGTCATTTTCAAATCCTAAATTTGAAAGTTTCATTTGAGATTGTTTCCTTTGTAAAACTCATTCAATCTTTCAAAAACCATTCCCTAATCAAACGTACTCCTTAAGGCTTCTATTTTTTTTAATAAAAATCTTGTTTTGGGATTGAAAAATAGGTGTTTACACTTCAAGTTTCCCTTATTACGAATTTGAAACTTGTCATTGGGATTGAAACATAACTTTTGTAAGCCTTTCCTTATTTTGGAAATATTGTAGATCTAAGCTTTTCTCATCAAGATCACTCATTTATGATATATATTCCCTAAGCATTTCATTTTAAATACACATTTTGAAGTTGAAAAATGGTTTTTCTAAATATGGTTTCTTTTTTATCCGGATTTTCAAAAATTATTTTTGTTGAAATTAAAGTAGATCTTGAGCTTTCTAACATTTTCCTACTATTATCATACTACTACAAGTTATTTATATGCATAAAACAAAAACCTAAGGCATTTATGAACTCAAAACAACTAGATTTAGTTTATTATACTAGTTATATATGCATTAACACTATAACTATTATGTGGATATGGTTAGATGATGAATACATGCACAAAACATTAATAATAACAACATAGCTTAGTAATAAAACAAAGTAATAGCAAAATAACTTAAATAACAAGATCTATAACATTGTGATGGCAAAGATCTCATATTCAAGTATTTCCACATCCTTAGCTTAAAGCTCATGGGGATTTTGAGTGAAATCGCACATGAATGATCTTGTCATTATATGATTTTAAAGTTGTAAAGTATAGATCTATTACCTATTGGATGTGTGGAGTAAGAAACTTGAAAGAAAAACAAAAGTGTGTGTGTGTATTGAGAGAGGGAGGTTCATGGTTTCAAGGAGGAGAGAAGAGATAATTTTGAAATATTTTCTAAAGAGAAAATGAAGAAAGAAGAAAATGAAATGATGAAGGCATAAAGGGATATTTATAGAAAAGAGAATTTAGGGTTTGTGTGATTAAACAATTGAAGAAAAAAATCAACAAATGAGAGAAAGCAAAGGGGAAGGGGCACCGGTTTGGTGAATAGGGAGAGAGAGACATGTGTATTGTATAAGTTTCAAACTTAATTTAAGTAATAAAGTTGTATTGGAAAAGTAAATTATAAGGAAAATGATGGAATTGTAGGAATAGGTTGTAAGGACGTAAGAGATATGTTATGGGTAGTTGTACTTGATGAATAGTAGATTAGAAATCAAAAAGTAGATTAGACAATTAAAGTACCGGCAGTAAAGAAAATACGATAAAAGGTTATAACTGTAACTTTTATAACCTGAAAAATTATATAACTGCTATATTTGGAAATCTTATGAAATTATAAGTCTACGGTATTAATATCATATATTTAATATCTCGAGCTCCGAGACACGCTTTTTAAAGTCTGTATCCAATCGGGTTCAAAATAGGTCGAAAATTCGCTAATATGATCTTCGTAAGCACCCTAATATTATTACGAACTAAACTACACTCTTCACTCGTATTTCGACTTCTTGGTTAAGGAACGTGGGGTTGTCGGATCTAAATTACTAGGGTTTCCTGGGAATTTGTTGACTTAAGGTCTCTAGTTGACTTTTTGGTTTAGGGTTTAAACTTGATATTACCCCAAAAATTAAGGGTTTACACTTAGGAGATGGACTAGACCGTCTCGAGGATTATTACGATTAAGAGGAATTTCACTATGGCAAAGTGAGTTCACTTTCTTTAAATTACATGCTTATCATTTTGCTTGTAATGATAGTGACATTAGAATTAGGTCAAGATAAAATTGGAATGTGCATGTGAATTATACTTGATTGGATTGATGATAAGAATACCGAAATGGGAATTGCTATAAATACTTAGGTGATTTAGTATAGAATTGAAGCGTCTTAAATGTCTATGATCGGCTATAATTCACTTAAATAATATGCTATGACCATATAACTAAATTGTCCATGCATAACATTTATTGAGTCACATTACATTCGTTGTTATACTTTTGTGGGAAAAAGGCATAATAGCTAGGTAATGGGTGGGCTTGAAAACTCGGTTATCGGTGCGAGGTTGCCTAAATTAAAATGGAAGTAAAGTAGGCACTTGAATCAACTACATAATTTACAAGTGGGTGGGCATTTGAAACAACCACTTAATAAATGAAAGAAAATTTGAAATCTATGGTCGTATCGGCCTAAAACACCTAACTCTGAATGGAGGGCGTAAGTCCATTCAACATAGGACTCCCGGAAAGTCTTATATATTGTATGCTTACGTACTTATGCATTTCATATGATTGTTTAATATAACTTTCTTGTCTTATTGTTTCATTGAATATTTAATTCTGGAAGTGAGACTCACTAAGCCTGCAAGCTTATACCCTCACAATTTCCTGTTGCAGTACAATTATTTATGGCTATCCCCAAGAGGCCACTTTTCTCAGGTATAGCTTTTTTTGGAAATTAAGGAGCTTTTTGGAGAAGTCGGGACCTAGATGTTAGGCATAGACTTCTAATTGAATCTCCTTAGTTATATAAGTGTTGAAAAGAGACATATTGTGGACTTTAAAGACTCTTATTATTTTGAATGGGGTATACCCCTTAAATCTTTGTAATAGACTAAATTTGAATATAACTGTTATGATTTATATTCTTATTGCTTATTTATGTGTTCTTAAACTATTTCGATTCAAAGTAAGGTTCCCTACATGGTGAAAGTAAGCCTTACACTCGGTGTCTAAACTCATGGGATGACTAAGGTTGTCTTACTTGAGTTTAAATATCGAGTGTGGCAGACTGTAGCGTTTAGAGTACTTTTTGGGGCGTGACACATTTAAATTACATGATTAAAGGTTTAAGGAATTGATCTGATTAGAATGTGTATGTAAATTAGATACCACCAGCAAATGTACTAGGTCTTGATCAAGTAATATAGATGTGAGTTGAGTATCGTTCCCACAAGGACTAAATTAACTACTAGATTGATATTAGTTTATACTAATATTTAGGCAATAAAATTTTATCAATTAACTAGCTAATTCTATCTATATGAATGCAATGAGATTGTGAGAAGTTATATAAGATGAATGTGGGAAGGAACAGAATCCATCCTAATTTTTACTAATCATGCTGAATTTATATTATATGAACAATCAGGATTATGGATATTTGTAAGAAATTGTTAAAACTTAAAACTATCAAGTTTTAGTAAACCACAAAATAATTTATTAGCTTCCGCTATACAAATTATCAATGGAATCTAATTTATAATCATAAATCTTCCAATTCTATAATTGTCTAATATCCTAAATTAACTTCTCCTAATTCCTTAGTGAGAAATTAAAATAAAATATTGCATGAATCACAAAGAACAATTTCCAAATTAATATTAAACTTAATTGCTTTCACAATTGTTGTCTAATTTCAATTCATGAATTCCTATGAATCCTAATTCTTTTTCCAAATTATCAGAATTCTTATCAATTCAATTTCAATCAGAAATAAAATAGATAATTAGGATTCAATACAAATATTCCATAATTCTAACAATCCTATAATATAAATTCAAGAATCATTTGAGCAAAATTAGGATTTCATCACTTCCCACAAAGAAAATTTTAGTTACTCATGGATGTTGATTCAACAATCAAATAAGAATATGTAATTGATAACATTATGAACAGATAATTCAGATAAATGAATTGCATAAGAAAGAGATTAGATATCACCAATTCAAATATCACAATCTTCAATTACAATTCTTGAAAGCTCAAATTCTCTCATAAATCTCTATAAAAATGCTAAGACTATTTGTATACTGAAGTACTCTACTTTGCTTCTGCTTGTTATTCTTGTTTGAGAGGGGGAAGTCCCCTATTTATAGGAAAAATTTCGTGCAAAGCATTAAATGAAAATTGCAGTTTCACTTTGTACGCCGGTAGTTACAGATCCTACGCCAGCGGCTTACAGACGACGTATAGTCATTTTCTTCTTTGCGCAGGCAGTGCACTGGCAGCTTTCAACTTCGGTTACAAGTGTAGGCCGCTTCTATGCCAGCGGCTTAGATATAGATCTAGCTGCGTATATGATGAGAAATGAAAGGTTGAACCAATTTATAATGAAAGCCGCCCCAAAGCCGGCGGCTTTGATGCTGGCTTAGACACTCCAGCATATTTGGTCTCTTCAATTGCCTCCAAGCATATGTTGTCTACTTGTCGCTTCAGATCTCTGATCTACACTGTCTCAAAGCCGATGGCTTAGTAGCTGGCGTAGGTTGTAACTCCTTTTGTGCTGGTGACGTTTGAACTCTGAGTTGCCAGCCTTCAGTGTACGCTAGCCCATTCATCTTCTGCGTCGGTGGCTTTGAGGCGGCGTAAATTTGGTTGTGTCAAAGCTTGCAAAGCTGGCAGTGTAGGCAACGACCTTGGGTAAGTGCATCTTGTAAGCTGTCTGAACCCGGCGGCTTTGAAGTTTGAAAAGTCGACGTATCTTTGAATTTTTTCAATTTTCACTCTAAAGTTTCTTGTTTTCATTTCTTTGTCCAAATTAGACCCAAAACATGAATTTTAATCAAAACAAGTATCCATTCTAGCTAATTTGAATATCAACAAGTTATATATAATATGATCTTATCAATTCCCCCACACTTGAACTTTTGCTTGTCCTCAAGCAAAATAATGAAAACAAAATTAATGAAATCTCTCATAGATAGTACGACTTTTCTAATTTAATCACAATTTCTTTAACTTGCTTTTCTTGTATCTATCTCTCTAACCATATTAATTTCTTGTAATTAGAGTACTATAATCAAAATTGAGAAGTTAATCCAAACAAAACAAGTTTTAATCTCAATTTTTAACAAAAGAACATTCTATTCAAAAAGCAAATACTAAATCCACTAAGGAAAAATACTCATTTAAACTTCATTGGACTTTTAGGTTTTTTATATATATTCTAAGTAACACTAAATGAAAGCATGTTGTAAGCCCCGGAAAATTTTAGTAAATAATTCAAGAATAAACTTCAAAGACAAACTCTAAAAATGACTCCAAGTTAAAAATCGAACTCTAAAAGGTTCATAAATATAAACATAAATAAAAATTTTCCTAATCTTAAGAAACTGAGAGCCCTTGAAAATAAAATAGGAACTTAAATATCTTTAGAACCAAAATTCTTATGTAAGATAATTAGTTCATCTGATTTTTCACTCGGAAATCAAGATAATATGGAAACTCAATTACCACAACAATAATTTTGAGTAATTTAAAAATTCACCAAAGCCATTTCATAGTTAGGCTTTGGCATGATTAAGTAAGCTTAAATTGGCGACAACTAATCGATACACAAATTAATGATCCTGAAGGATAAGATTATAATGAAAGCTCTAATAGACAAACCAAACCTTCGAAAATCATAAAACAGGATCGGGAATAAAATCCCATAACCTTAAGAAGAAGGTCTAATTATTATTATGATAATCAATTCAATCATTAGACCCTAAGTTGGAGTACCATAGATTGGAAAGCAAAACGAAAGTTCAACACTCATCCGATTATGAAATCTTTAAGCGAATCAAATCACTCGACGAATCAAAACTCGTAGGTCAGAGCAATATAAACCTTTAAAACGATATAAATAATCCCCATAAGGCATTAATAAATTCTTAGACTCTATTTCATCAAAAATTGTCTCAATAACCAATATTCGGTACGAATCGAGAAAACCATATCCGATAACGAATGCGATAAATTTCCAAAACAATAAATCAATTTAAATAATCTCGAGAACTGTTAATACTAGATAGATCATCAAAGAATTAATGTTATAAGAAAATATGAATTATGAATAAAACTATTCAGTTCTAAGTTGGCAAACCCTGGCCTTAGTCAACCGAAAGCCCAAAATCCTAGTTGTTTAGATCCAGCAATCCCGAGTTCTTAATCCTAGAAGTTTAAGAACGATTTTAGTGTTGGAATAGTGCATAATAATATAAGATAACTAAAAAGTACCATATTCGATCGAAATTAACCTTTTTCGGACCCGATCGGGTACTGCCTCGAAAAGCGTGTCCCGATGACCGGAATAATAAAAATATTCCGTCAACACCATAAAACTCGTAATCTTATAAGGAATCATAAAATTTCAGTTTCGTAATTTTTCGACTCCTAAAAATATCAGTTATAGCTTATATAAGCGTAATTTGACCGTACCGGTAGCTTATTTGATAAATTACTAAAATAATTTAATTAATTATTTCATTTTAATTATTAAAATTCTGCCATTGATTTTTTTTATTTTATTTATAATTATTTCTCTCTTTTCAAAAAAAAAAGACACATACATGTGACCCATACCTTTGTACACTATTGTAATGATTTCTACACCACACCTTGTACTATTTATGTCTTCCAACACTCCATGGCAGCTGCAACAAGCCCCAAATCTGCCATTTTTCTTTTATTATTTTCATTTATTTAATGATTTAAAAGCTCCTTTTAGTTAATCACATGTGGAAGACAAGTTACATTTCAACTTCAAGTCAAAACCAAGCTAAATCCTCTCTCTTTCTTTCCCCAAGATTCACACCAGCGCGCCCCCCCCCCCCCCCCCCCCCCCCCCCCCCCCCCTCCCCTCTCTTGCTGCCCTTGTTTCTTTTCCTTTCTTTTATTTAACTCTCTTTAGCCTCTCTCATCTCTCTATATATAGTCTCTTATATTCACTCCTTCCATTCTTTACAAACCCTAGGCAAAATACTCTCTTATTTTCCTTCTTTCTTGCCTCCTTTGTTCTTGAAGTCTTGCTGCCCCCATAGGAAAAGAAGGCCTCCACACTCATTTCTTGAAGCTTGTTTAAGAAAGCACCCTTCTTAAGCCTCCATTGGTGGTATAGGTATATGATAAAGAGGTTTCATGCATCAAAGGACCTTCCATAATGCCTATGAGCAATGGATGATGATGCCAAGAACATGAAACACTCACTTTGATCCTTGCTTATCTTGTTATTCTATTTTTGTTGTTATAATGTGTAGACTCACTTTTGCAAGACTTGTTCTTAGTATTTGTTATGTAAAATCTTGGTATATGGATAATGTGGTTGTATGCATGAAGTTGATGCCTATATAAATGTAGATCTTGGTTTTGAACACAAATGAGAACTTTAATTTTCGTATCTTGGCAAAGCTCAAATTTAAACACCCCCTTCCAAGTCTCAAAATGGAAGTTTTAGTTGAGAAAATGAAGCCTTAAGGAGTATATATCATCAAGACTTTATTTTGTAAAAATCAAAGGTGATTTTCAAATGTTATTTTCAAAAAAAAATTTGTATTCGCGGATTCAAACCAAGACCCATTTTCAAAACATATTGTTAACCCCAAAATGAAGTTTTAAGCTAAAATATGAAGGGCTTATGGAATAGATATCATAGGGAAGTGATTTTAATAAATTGATGGTGGATATACTAGGAGGAAATTGTTAAACAAGTGATATTTACAAGATAAGAAAATTTGATCTTGTGTAAGATTGCATGAATCTCGTATCTAGGGGAAGATGAGATATAAAAACCTATTTTTCAAACTCAAAATGGAAGTTTTATCAAAGAAATGAAGACCTTAGGGTATAGGTTTAGTGGGGACTTGATTTCCAAAAGAATAAATGAGTTTTCCTTAAAAGAAATCACTTAAAAACCAATCTTGCAAAATTCGGATTTAGAGATAGCTCCTACTTGAACACCTATTTTCTAAGTCTAAAATAAGGATTTTTATCAAGAAATGAAGGCCTTGAGATATATATTTAGTTGAGGCTTAGTTTTAACAAGAATGAATAGGTTTCACTATGAAATTTTCCTAAAACAAGTGTAGTTACTCAAGACTACAAAATTATTCTAGTTTAACTAAGTTTTCTTGACTTTTTATGAATTTAAAATCTTCTAAGGAATTTCTTGAAATAAATATCAACAGAACATACGTATAGGAAGATCATAACATGTCATCCATGATAGTAAATCATCCATATTGTATTACATTTGATCTATGATTTAGAAACATCGCAAACATTCACAAAAACAAATTTTCGAAAGTGAATTCGTTACTGATCAGAACTGATCGGCTTGTTCTGAAGCTGTAACATTTTCAAAACTTAGATATTTTATTAGAATTAAATAGATCTTTCGAAGTAGATAGAAATCGGTATATAATTTGCGAAATTCCGAGTTGAAATGACCAAGTTATGGCCATTTTAAGTTGGAACTTTTGCTTGTTACGAAAATTACGAACTAAAGAGTTATATTTGATAAGTTGGGATTAGATTGTAGTATGAAGTACTCATTTGGGTATTTCTTTCGTTTAGGGGAATTCGGATCGGAGGATTTCTTGCCACCGGCTACTACGATTAGAGAACGGAGTCCATGGCCGAGTGAGTTTCTACTTCCTATTACGTTCCTGATTGTGCTTGTAAATTTAGTCGCATAGATTGATAAGCAAAGATAAAATGGAGATGTATGATGGGTAATTATGGGGTTATGTATGTGTTGATGATGTATTGAGCAAACCGTGTTAAGAATATCGAAACCGGGTGATTAATGATGAATGTTTATTGCTATATTATTGATTGTCTGCGTAATTGGTTGATCACTTAAGAATTGGAATAATGACTATTTGGAATGATAAACTAATATGGACATAATCACTTCACGTTGGGGATGGAGCATTAGCATATTGTTTCAGTTATCCGGTATCCATAAAACGGAATATTATGTGAGGGTAACCGTGACCCGAAGACGGAATATTATGTGAGGGTAACCGTGACCCGAAGACGGAATCGACAGTACCGCAGGAGTCGTGAATCTGCTAACCCCGAATAGAGGGCGTAAATCTATTCACATATGATTTCCGGTTGATCATATGTTTTGTATGATTCATGTGTTTGTTGCATTCATATGATTGATTAAATAACTTGCTTGATTGATTGTTGGATGCGTGATTTATGGAAGTTCTCACTCACTAAGCTAGTGTAGCTTACCCTCCCACAGTTATTGAATGTTACAGGTTGATTTAAGATTACGACTCGAAGACCGAGATATCAGGAAACCGAGTATGAGTTTGAGCTTCCAATAAGGAAGCGGTGACGAGAAGGCCTTAGTCAGGTTTAGTGAAGTTGTGTTATGATAGGTCTTATGTAGTAGTAACCTATGAGATTCTATATATGTCTTTTGTTTAAGGTTGTTGTTGGAATTTTAACGGGGGTATGCCCCTAAGAAGTGTAATCGATTATATTTGAAGTTAGTTACATTCCTTATATCTTGTTGTATAACTTATATCAATACGAATTGCTATAATTCGATCGTGTCTCCTTAATGTGTGTACGCCTTGTACATAGTACGGAAGCCTTCGCGTGACTGAGGTGGTCATTCTTAGGCTTTAATATTGTGTACGGCGGACTGCCACGTTTAGGGTACCCTTCGGGCGTGACACATGTGGTATCTACTTTTGTCACGCCCCATAGGGGTATCCTAAACGTAACAGTCCGCCACATACTATATAAGACTCTCGAATTTCTATCCGAGCCCTTCGGGAGTCTTGTATAGATGTAAAGCGTCCATTTACGACAATAGAATACTCTAATAAATGGAGTTAAGAAGTTTAATGTGGCATTCATTAGCCATAGATAATAAACCAAAACACATATATAAATTACAAGGTCTAAGGGGCATTCCCCCGTAAAATAATATCTTTAGTTTCCAACGGAAGTCTAAACAAAACCGAAGTAAAGTTCTAAGGGAAATTCCTAGCTCCGGTACCTGAGCTGTAGCCTGCCGTAACCTAAGCCAAATGAATTCATGCTGCAACAAGTAAAAACTATAGGGGCGTAAGCTAACTAACTTAGTGAGTGAAAAATTTTATATCACAATTAAGACAAATCATTCAAGCAGGTGATTATTCAATCAAGTGAAATGCATCACACAAGTGGATTTAACAAACATATGACCAGCCGAAAATCATATGTGGATGGACTTGCGCCGTCCATCCCGGGTTAGAAGATTAACGAATCCTACGGTACGACACCGTTTAAGTTCACGATCAACTGAACAATATTTCATCTTATGGATCACGATTAACCAACAATTTCGTTTTATGGATCACGATTAACCAACAATTTCGTTTTATGGATCACGATTAACCAACAATTTCATTTTATGGATCACGATTAACCAACAATTTCGTTTTATGGATCACAAAAAAATAAAAAATGCTAATGCTCCATCCCCATCGTGATATGAATGAGTTCAATTATAATTGAAGTCCAATAATCGATTAATCCAATTCTTTTAGGTGGTCAAGCAATATTCGCAGACAATTAATTCTAGCTTATCTCTATACAAGCAATAACTTATCACTTGGCTTCGATATTCTTTATGTTCAACTTCACATATCCACAGCAGACATTTATAATTCCCAACTAATCCCATCATGCATAATCATTCTTTTTATCTTTAATTAGCAACTAGTGCAACTATCATTACAATCACAAGCAATAATTGAAATCGGAAGTGATACTCACTCGGCCATGGTACGCTGGTCTCTTAATAGTAGTAGTCAGGTGGTAGGGTATCGCCGTGCTCGGGATCACCTACCAAATAAGAATAACCTAATAAGAATCTCATCACTTAACTAATTCAAACTATACATCTAGACTAAACAAAATTGTGATTCTTGCTATTTGCGGAAGTTTCAACTTAAAACGCCATAACTTGGTCATTTTAACTCGGAATTTTTCTCAAATTTTATATCGATTTCTATCTACTTCGAAAGATCTATCTATTTCTAATATTATTTTTAAGTTTTGAAAACATTAAGGTCATGGAACAGAGGGATCAGATCTGTTCTGTAACTTTTCCATTTTCGAAAAATTGTTTTGCATTTGGTAAAATGTGTGTAGTTGATGATTCATGTATAGATGGAATATGAATGAATTCCTAGTATGAATGTCATGTAATGAGCTCAATATATGCATAATCTTGATGATTTTTGATAATGAACTTTTAAGAACTCCTAATTATTACAAGACTCTGCAATAGTCACTTCTTAAAATCCATTCTTTCAATTTTTGCATTTCCTAGTGTTTTAAGATTTTATCCTTAGAATTATTTGCTATCTAAATAAAAATAAGTCTTCATCATCTATACTATCCAAGACCTTCATTTCTACATAGAAATTCACATTTTTCACCTTGCAAATATGTTTTTAAATAAGCTTTTCACAAAAATCCGAATTTTGGAAAATTTCATTTCTTGCATATTTCTTATGAGGAAACTTGTTTAATGCATCAAAATTTGAAGCTTTACTATATCTATTGTCTAAGGAATTCATTTCACACATAAAACTTGCAATTTGAGCTCAAATACTAGGTGATTACATATGCATCATCTCAAATTACGAATTTGACAATTTGATCACTAACTCAAAATTTTTCAATTTAATTCTATTGCTTGTTTTACACATTACTCATGCCTAAACTCATTTTAACTTTTAAAAATCATTCCTTAGAGATACCTATTACATATACCTTTCATTTTTCATGAAAAATATGAGTTTCAAAGTGGTTTTAAGGGTCTTTAAAATAGGTTTCAAAAACCATCCGAATTTTCCACTAGACATTTCTAACAAAGTTTTTTCTTTTTCAAGTTCCTTGTCCTATATCCATAAAGATCTATCATCTGACACATCTATATACATGCAAGGCTAATCTTTTATGATCATTAATGCATGAAAGTTCAAAATATCCACATAAACATAAATATCAATAAAAGTATGAGTGTCTAAACACTAGATCTACCACTTATAGTGCATGAACATGAGTTTAATGACATGAACACAAACTTTCCATGCAAGATCCTTGCTTTACATGCATGAACATGATATTATCTCAACAAAAATTTCATTAAACACAAGATCTACTTCTTGTGATGGCTTGATATTCTTGTATTAGTGTTTTCCTATCCCTAGCATTTGCTCATTGGGATTTAAGGTGGAAAACACACAAGAATGGTCTTGCTATTACAAGATAATGTAAGAAAAAAGCTTGGAATCATCACCTAAAGAGAAGTTTGGAGTGGAAAAGAAGATGAAATGAACTTGTGAGTGAGTGTGTGTGTCTAGTGTCACGGCAAGGATGAGGGAAAAAGAGAGAGTTTTGCTTCTTTCACAAATTTTGAATGAGTGAAAATGAGGAGAGAGAGAGAAAATGAGCTTATATATTGAATGAATTAGGGTTTAGTTATATTAAAAGAAGTAAAAATAAAACAAAATAGAGGGAAATGGTGAGAGGGTGCGTCGGCCATTGTGTGTGAGAGAGAGAGAGAAATTTGAATTTTGATAAAATTTGTAATTTAAGTAATAAAATGTAATAATTAATTAGGAAACAAAATTTCTTGGAAAAGAAAATTATAATGAGTAGTTGTAAGGATGTAAGAATAGGGTATGGGTAATGTGTAGTGTAGGTTATGTTTGTGAATAGTAGACAAGACATCTACTTTACAGGTTGTAAAGAAAATACGGGAAAAAGGTTATAACTGTAATTTTTATAGCCTGCAAAATTATAAAATTTATATATTTGAAATCTTTATAAAATTTTGGTTCTAACGAATATTCCGGAATATTGTTCTGAGTTTCTGGTCCTGGGACACGTTTTTCCGTAATTGAGCTCGGGAAGGTCCGAAAATGAAAATTTTCCGAATTTAAAACTTTCTAAGGTTTAAAATATACTTTAAAACAATAATTCATATTCATTTACATTATAAAACTTCTTTTGTTATGAAACCGAAGGAAAGCTGGATTTAGGGTTTCTAAGCTTCTCTCACCAAGCTTGAACTGGACTGGATTAGGGTTTTGCTTTTCGATCCCCGGAGTTTACTTGACTACTAAGAATACTGGGGTTTACAACTTTTTCCTTAGATTTTCTCCTTCTTTATTATAAGTCTCCTTTATTTACATATTTGCATTCATTTTTCTTTTCTTTTTCAAGCACTTATTTTTTTTTTGGGAGGTTTTTGCCTTTATCTTTTTGCTTTTCAAAGCTCATGAATTGAACTTTTGCCTTTCTTCCCTTATCGTTATAGTGAGTTCATTGAGTTGGCAAATCCCAGGCTCATCACCTAAGTGACCAGGTTTCAAAATACCCCTAAGAACTCTTCCTCACTTTAACATTCAAGTTCAGATACTCATAACTCAAAATTTTAAGTCAGAGGAGTAGTGGCTATGCTTGTTTCTTTCTTTTTGAATGCAATAACAATATCAAAGACTTATTTTTATAAAGGATCACTAAGTTTAAAAGTTTCTTCTACCTCTTTCACTAAGTATTATAATCAAAGAATATATACAAACTAAAATTTCCTAGAAGTAAACCTGTTTATTTTTCACAAAAGGACTCCACCAACTCTTAAATTTCCAATTCCAAAGTTAAAAATAAAGTAAACTTGTTTCTTAAGGATTTTACAACTTAATTCTAACTTAGTAAACCAATCACAACAGCAGGTGAGTAAGATACTTTTACAAGTTAATTTTATTGCTTTCAGTCTTTACTTTGTACTATCTTCAATTCTTACGAGATTTTTGAAAAAATTTTGGCAGAATTTCCCCATAATTTGATTTCAAACAAAAAATACAAGGTGGATATTTTCAAATATAAATAAAAGCAATACAGACAACATATCATATTCACAACTTTAATTCAGCACTTTATTCAATTTATCCCTTCCCCCACACTTCAACTAAACAGTATCGTCACTGTTTTGCAACAAATTAAATTATAGGAAAGGAATAAGAAAAAGAATTTGATACTTCCCTAACTTCATTTGTTTCACAGTCATCAAAATTGCATTGCAAGAGAGAATTTTTGCTTTGCTTGCTTTCCTGTAGTCACTACAAAAGAAGAACAAAAACAAAAATAAAAAGCAATAATAAAAACTAATTAATTAGCACAGATCAAGTGAGTCTACCCACAGGAACTTGGGTGCTCAATATATATACAGGTCAAGATAAAAAAATATAAAAATCAACAAAGAACAAATGAGAGCTAGTAAGATCTCTAGCTCTCTGGCCCTGGACTGGCTCTGCTGCTATGCTCAGGACTATGTCTCTGAGTATCTCCTGGGCTAGCTGTGTGTGTATGCTCCGAACTGAGTCTATCTGTGTGATGTGAACTGTGCCTAGACTCAGTAGAAGTCTCATATGTCATCCCAGCCCCTATCTCTAGGCTCAAGTAGCAAATAACCGTCTTCAATGCCTCAAAGATAGACTTTCTGAATTTCTTATTTTTCTTCCTCTCCTTTTCTTATCTATCTCTGAGCTCCTGACTTTGCTTCTTCAACTCCTAAACATCCAGTCTAAGATGGTCCATGTCATATGCAGAAGAAGTACCTACAGGATGAGGAGGAGCAAATGTAGATGGGATCTCAAATGGAACATCTCCAGGAAAGATATCCTGGAATTCAATCTCCTCCAGGACTGGTGGCTGAGCTCCTCTGGGGTTTTTAAGCAATCCCCAGCCTCTGAATGGAGCTGATGAGATCTTTCTACTCTCAAATATCTCATCTTCTTGAGGAGGTTCAAAAATTCCCATCCCCTTTAGCAACTTGGTGATGTAGCCACCACAACACAGAACTCTAGTCTTGGTATCATCTGCTTGCCTGTATATGAAATTCGCTATCTCCACACCTAGATCTATCCTATAGCGTCTGATAAGGCTATACAAATAAAACATATCAAAACTAGTCACCTTGCTGTGACTAGTCTTCTTGCAACTCAGTGTGTATGTAAGGATGTGGTGGAGTAGCTTGGGCTCAACAGCACCAAATGAAGTGGCCAATGATTTGGAGGGAACAAATGGCTCATTTACTCTGTTAGGAGGAACCAACTGAAACCAGTAAGCCTCCTGAGTCATCTGATTTTCTCCCTCAGGCCAATTGTTGGGCATATTCAAATTTTCATCCTCCTCATCATACAATCCCAGGAGTTGGCCCATCTTCTTCAGCTTGACTTCTCTAATTTCACCAAATACCTGGAACTGAAATGTGGATTCAACTCTGTCAAGGATATTCTTTAATGTGGATAAGAACTCAATAGTCAAGTTCTTATAAGCTGGCTCCCTAAAATCAAACAATCTAATCCAAGCTGGATCTTGGATTGTGTTTCTGATCCTGTCAGAAATCCTAAACTCATCTAGTAAGCTCCATTCCAAATACTGAGTATTCAGAAAATCCATCTTTACTAGCCTCTTCTTTCTATCTTTAACATACTGCTGACTGGACAACAGATTCCTGGTCTGAGAACCAGAAGCAGAGGCATCTGTAGTCTTTTGTTTCTTTTGTCTAGGAGCCATTCCTGCAATTTAAATTGAACTTAATTAGAACAGGGAATTAGAATTGAGTGCATAATAAAGCTTAAATTACATGCACAATTCCAATGAAATTCTTGCTGACTACAATCCTAATCTATGCCTAATTCATTTCATATCATGATTTCAAACAAATTGGAGATCATAGGCATTGAAGCTACTGACATGGAATTTGCTTGAAAATGTACACTTGCAAAACAAAGTCAAAGCTGACAGCTTAGATTGGCCAGCTTAGAATTGAACGATGGAATTTCAAACTTCACAAACAGAAATGATTTTCAAAAAGTTTTTCATTAAAAGTCCTAAAAACACTTCTAAACCGAATTCATCTTAAAATTTTCCAAAAATTTACAATCCCAAGTTCAAATTGGAGCATAATGCATTAATTGAAGTTATGGAATAGTATGAAAATTCACAATCCCAGCAGCCACACCCTCAATTCTACAAATCCCCAATTTTGATTTTTAACATTCCTCACAAGCTCAAGAACCCTAATTCTAAAATTGCACGCAGTTCATGAAACAACCCAGCACAAATCGTAATTAAACATGTATAGAACCGAAATGAAACTTCAACAGACTATCAGAACATCCAAGCTATCAATTTCTATGAAGATCCGAACATAATGCCACATTCACAAATGTCAAGAATTTCTACTCGACCGATTGAAAACAAATGTAATGAAATGGATCTAAAGCTGAGAAATTAAGAGCAAAAGTCATAGACACTTACTTGACAAGCTGGATCAAACGCAACGGATTGATGAATGAGGAGTGGGATGCGTCGAGTGAGAGTAAGAGAGTGAATATTGAGTGTAATGAGAAATGGAGAGAGAGACATACCTGTTAAATGCAATTCTGCAGAACGTACGCCGACATTTTATATAGTACGCCGGCGGCTTAGATGCCGGTGTATCTGAATTAAATTCATGCCAAGAGCAAATGGCCGGCAGCTTACCTATTTACACTACCGGCGTACAGGTCTACGCCTGCTTCAAAGCTGGCGGCTTTCAAACCCAGATGTCGGCTTTGATCGGGATTTTTCAAAACCCTTGAAATTTCGAACATACGCTGCCTTCAACACCGGTGGCTTTAGAAAGTATGAAGCCGGTGTAGTTGTTGTTGCAAACGCTAGCACTAAGCCGGCGACCTTCACCTTCCATTTGCCGGCTTTTTGTGCGGTGCTCACCTACCTCTCTTTTGACTCTTACGCCGACTGAAAGCGGGCGGCTTTAGTCTAACTTTCCTTGATTTTTCAAAGCTGGCTCAAGGCTGGCAACCTTGTGTCGACTTTCAGCTTTTTTCAAAATTTTTCTTTTTTTTGCATAACCTGTCCACGCTAAAAATAAAGCTAGTAAAAACAAAAATAAAACTACTCTAAAATTAAACATGGGTTACCTCCCAAGAAGTGCCTAGTTTAGAGTCGCTTAGCCCGACTTTTCTCTTCTTTTCACGGTTCTTTCAGATTCATGACAGTGGAAGCGCTATCATGGTTTTCCCCTTCATAAAAATGTTTGAGCAAATGCCCATTTACCTTGAAAGTCCGATTATCTTCAGTTTCTAATTCTACTGCACCGTAGGGAAAAACTTTGGCAATTTCAAATGGTCCTGACCATCTTGATCACAACTTTCCTAGAGACAACTTCAAACGAGAGTTATAAAGTAAAATCTTTTGTCCAGGCAAAAATTCCCTCTTGATAATGTTTCTGTCATGCCATTTCTTTGCTCGTTCCTTGTAGATACGAGAATTCTCATAAGCTTCATTCCTCCATTCATCCAATTGATTCAATTGAAGCAATCGTTTCTCACCTACAGCTTTTTCATCAAAATTAAGGAATTTAATGGCCCAATATGCCTTGTGCTCAAGTTCTACAGGAAGATGACATGATTTATCAAAAGCAATCATAAATGAGGACATTCTAAAATATTCTTGTGGCATTCGATTACGTTTCTAAATGGGTGGAAGTTGTTGCTTTACAAACAAATGATGCCCGAGTAGTTTTGAAATTTTTGAAAAAGAATATTTTTACCAGATTTGGGGTGCCTAGATCTATCATTAGTGATGGGGGATCACATTTTTGTAACAAGCAATTTGAAAAACTTTTGTCAAAATATGGTGTTACACACAAAATTGCTACCCCCTATCATCCACAAACAAGAGGACAAGTTGAGGTATCCAATAGAGAGATAAAAAGAATTTTGGAAAAAACTATTAATGCATCCAGAAAAAAGCTTAATTCCCCACACATCAAAAAGCTCAATTACCAGTATATTGTTTTGTCGTAATTCATGTTTCTTGGAAATATTACCAGTTCTTTGACATTGAGCACAAGACAATAAATATTTCCTGCAATGACGAAACAAATTAGGCAATAAAATCCAGATGATAATACCTTAGCTACAGTCCTTTGAAGACCAAAATGACCTCCTGCTTCTTTTGAATGACAATGCTCAATAATTTTAAGCTGTTCAGATTCAGGCACACAACGTCTAATTACTTGGTCAACACATTTTTAGAACAAATACGGTTCATCCCAAAAATAGCTTTTCACATCGTGCAAAAAATTTTTCTTTTGTTGATAAGATAAACCATATGGAATGATTTTACTAACTAAGTAATTGACATAATCAGTATACCAAGGCAAATTTAGGATGTATACTGCATGCAATTGTTCATCAGGAAACTTTTCATTGATAGGAATATCTAAATTATCATATTCTAGTCTAGATAAATGATCAGCAATCACATTCTCAGTTCCCTTCTTATCCTTAATCTCAAGATCAAATTCTTGCAGCAACAATATCCATTTAATCAACCTTGGCTTTGCATCAGCTTTAGCAAACAAATATTTCAAAGCAGCATGATCAGTATATACTATGACTTTAGGTCCTATCAGATAAGGCCTAAACTTGTCACAAGCAAATATAACAGCAAGAAGTTCCTTCTCAGTTGTGGCATAGTTTCTTGGAGCCTCATTAAAAGTTCTACTAACATAGTATATAACATGAAACACCTTACCTCTTCTCTGACCCAATACTGCTCCTACAGTAAAGTCGCTGGCATCACACATAAGTTCAAAAGGTAGCTCCCAATCTGGTGCAATAATCACCGGTGTATATGTGAGCTTTTCCTTTAATAACTTAAATGCCTGTAAACAATTGTCATCAAAATTAAACATTATTTCTTTCTTAAGAAGATTGCAAAGGGGTTTGGAAATTTTAGAGAAATCTTTAATGAATCTTCTATAAAAACCAGCATGTCCTAAAAAACTTCTAACTCCCTTAACAGTGGTGGGTGGTGGTAATTTCTCTATGATCTCAATTTTAGCCTTATCAACTTCAATTTCTCTCACTGAAACATTATGACCCAAAACAATCCCTTCTCTTACTATGAAATGACATTTTTCCTAGTTTAAAATCAAATTTGTTTCTTTGCATCTTTAAAGAAAACAAGCTAAGTTTTCTAAACATGCTTCAAAAGACTTTCCAAAAACAGAAAAATCATCCATAAAAATTTCAATAAAATTCTCAAGCATATCAGAAAAGATAGCCATCATACACCTTTGAAAGTAGCAGGTGCATTGCAAAAACCAAAAGGCATCCTCCTAAAAGCAAAAGTGCCATAGGGACAAGTAAAAGTGGTTTTTTCTTAGTCATCAGGAGCTATAGAAATTTGATTATAACCAGAATAACCATCTAAAAAGCAATAATAATCATGCCCTGCAAGTTTTTTTAACATCTGATCAATGAAAGGG
This sequence comes from Combretum micranthum, assembly GCA_024138025.1. NCBI lineage: Eukaryota > Viridiplantae > Streptophyta > Magnoliopsida > Myrtales > Combretaceae > Combretum > Combretum micranthum. The sequence goes on from JAMXBD010000619.1 coordinate 408,984, forward strand.
AGGGGAAAGTGATCTTTTATGGTGGCATCATTTAACTTTCTGTAATCAATGCAAACTCTCCACCTAGTTACAGTACGAGTAGGAATCAAGTGATTTTCTTCATTTTTCACTACAGTCATACCACCTTTCTTTGGTACAACTTGAACTGGACTAACCCACTTACTATCAGAGATAGGATAGATAATACCTGCATCAAGTAGTTTCAGAACTTCCTTTTTTACTACCTCCTTAAGTGTTGGGTTAAGTCTCCTCTGTGGTTGAACTGTCGGTTTGTACTCAGCTTCCATCAAGATTTTGTGAGTGCAAATTATAGGGTTAATTCCCTTGATATCAGCAATAGTCCAACCAATTGCTTCTTTATGCTTCCTTAGAACTCCAAGCAGCTGCTGCTCTTGTTCACTTGTCAAATAAGATGAAACCATTATTGGCAAAGTATCTTCAGTTTCTAAAAAAGCATATTTTAAATGTGAAGGAAGGGGTTTAAGCTCAAGAGTTGGTGGCTATATCAATGATGGTACTAGCTTGCTTTCACTAGTGCCTAGCTCCTCATAATATCTTCCTTTGATTTGTTGCACTTTCTCAACTTCTTCTTCTTGCTCATCATTACTCCATTCATCAAGATTTCTTAAAATAGATTCCACAGTCTCTACACCTACAGTCTCTTTAACAGACTCAGAAATAAACTCATCAATAATATCAATAGTATAATAGGAACCTTTATCAAATCGTTTTATTGCATCATAAACATTAAAGATTACCCGATCATTTCTACCCTTAAAGTGAGGTTACCTTGTTCCACATCAATTAATGCTTTACCAATAGCAAGGAATGGTCTACCAAGAATCATTGGGACTTCATGATCCTCATCCATTTTTAAGACTATAAAGTCTACAGGAAATATGAACTTGTCAACTTTCATTAAAACATTTTCAACAATACCATGTGGGTATTTGATACTTCTATCTGCAAGTTGCAAAGTGACATGAGTCTCCTTGCATTCTTCAAGTCCTAATTTCCTGAAAATTGATAGAGGCATAAGATTAATACTTGCACTAGAATCAATAAGTACTTTATGAAAATGAAATTTTCCTATGGTGCAAGGAACAGTAAAACTCCCCTGATCTCTTTGTTTGGTAGGCAAATGAGGTAGACTTTTCTGCAAAACCATGGAGCATTCTCCTGTAAGCATCATTGGTTCATTTCCATCAATCCTTCTCTTCTTAGTAAGCAATTCTTTGATAAATTTTGCATATGAAGGCATTTCTTGAATCACTTCTAAGAATGGAATATTGATTTGCAACTTCTTGAAAACATCCAGAAACTTTGAAAATTGCTCATCCAATTTTTGTTGCTTCAATCTTCCTGGAAAAGGAATGGGTGGAACATAAGATCTTACTTAGGTGATTTTTGCATAGGTTCCTCCATCTTTTGTTTTCCTTTATCTTTGACTGGAATCTCCTCAGTTTCTTGAACTTTTGACTCAGCGGGCTTAACTTCCTTACCACTTCTCAAAACAATTGCATTCACGGTTTTAGGATTTTCCTCAGTGTTGCTTGGTAGAGAACCAGATGGTCTATTACCAATTTGCTGAGCAAGTTGATGGAATTTCCCTTAAAGATCTTGAATAATCGCATGCTGATTGTTGAGTATGGTTTTAGTAGTTTGAATGAAGGTCTTCAACAACTCATCAGTTGAAATTTGATTTTGTTGAGGTGGAGGTTGATGCTGAGTATTTCTTATGGGACCTTGTCTTTGAAATCCAGGTGGGGGCTTGAAAACAATTGCATCATTCTTGTAGGAAAGATTTGGATGATTACGCTATTCTGGATTATAAGTATTTGAATATGGTCCATAATTAACCCTTCCAAAGTTTCCAACATAGTTGAGTATCTCTCTACTTGATGATGGTGTATTACCATGAGGACAATCATAAGCTAGATGTGGTCCTGAGCACAGCTCACAAGTAGCAACCTCATTAGTATTCAAAGAACTAGATGCTACAAGTTTACTCACTTGTGTAGTTAAAGCTGGAACTTGAGTAGTGAGTTATTTCATGGATTCACTATCTTGAACAGATTCTACCTTTGATCTTGTTCTTTCACAGCTCCAGTTGTGAGCACTAGATGCTAATTCTTCAATTAATGCACTAGCTTCATCATATGTTTTTCCCATGAGTGATCCTCCGGATGTAGCATCCACCAATGATCTCAAAGTCTCATCTAGACTGAGATAGAAATTTTCAATCAAGAGATTATCTGGAAGTCCATGATGTGGGCATTTCCTAACTGCTTCTTTGAATCTTTCCCAAGCTTCATATAATGATTCTCTAGGAAATTTTGTGAAGTTGGTGATCTCATTCCTTAATCTGGCAGTTCTGGCAGGAGGGAAAAATCTCTTCAAAAACTTTGTTGTCAAATCTGCCTATGAAGTAATTGATTCGGGTGGTTGAGAGTTGAACCATGCCAATGCTTTATCCCTAAAGAGAGAAAGGAAAAAGCTGCATTCTAATGGCCTCATCTGTTACGCCATTAAGCTTGACTGTATTGCAATATTGGAGGAATTTGGCAATGTGTTCATCCGGTGTTTCATTAGGATATCCTCCAAATTGATGTGATTTAACCATATGAATCAATGCTGGTTTTAGCTCAAAATTGTTGGCTTGAACTGCAGGTCTTCTCATAGCAAGACCTTGTACAGTAGGTACTGTATAATCCCGGAGTGCTCTAACAGGTGTAGCTTGAATTTGATTGTTGTTTTGATCATTGTTGCCCTTATTGTTTCTTGGTTCGTTTTCTGCCATTTCTTCTTGTCTTCTGTTTTCTCTTCTTTGTTGATGCAGGGTTCATTCTATTTCAGGATCAATTGGTAGAATTTCCCTACTTCTACTTCTATGCATGTAACCTGCAAAAAGAAAATAATCAATTCCTTGGAAAAACACCTAAATAACTAGCAAAACTAAAAGTAATTTAATATTAATTTTGGTCCCCGGCAACGGCGCCAAAAACTTGGTCTGATTAGAATGTGTATGTAAATTCAAATACTACTAGCAAGTATACTGCGTCTTGATCAAGTAATATAGAAGTGAGTTGAGTATCGTTCCCACAAGGACTAAATTAACTACTAGATTGATATTAGTTTATACTAATATTTAGGCAATAAAAATTTATCAATTAACTAACTAATTCTATCTATATGAATGTAATGAGATTGTGAGAAGTTATACAAGATGAATGTGGGAAGGAACAGAATCCATCCTAATTTTTACTAATCATGCTGAATTTATATTATATGAACAATTAGGATTATGGATATTTGTAAGAAATTGTTAAAACCTAAAACTGTCAAGTTTTAGTAAACCATAAAATAATTTATTAGCTTCTGCTATACAAATTATCAATGGAATCTAATTTACAATCATAAATCTTCCAATTCTATAATTGTCTAATATCCTAAATTAACTTTTCCTAATTCTTTAGTAAGAAATTAAAATAAAATATTGCACGAATCACAAAGAACAGTTTCTAAATTAATATTAAACTTAATTACTTTCACAATTGTTGTCTAATTTCAATTCATGAATTCCTATAAATCCTAATTCTTTTTCCAAATTATCAGAATTCTTATCAATTCAATTTCAATCAGAAATAAAATAGATAATTAGGATTCAATACAAATATTCCATAATTCTAACAATCCTATAATATAAATTCAAGAATCATTTTAGCAAAATTAGGATTTCATTACTTCCCACAAAGAAAAGTTTAGCTACTCATGGATGTTGATTCAACAATCAAATAAGAATATGTAATTGATAACATTATGAGTAGATAATTCAGATAAATGAATTGCATAAGAAAGAGATTAGATATCACCAATTCAAATATCGCAATCTTCAATTACAATTCTTGAAAGCTCAAATTCTCTCACAAATCTCTATAAAAATGCTAAGACTATTTGTATACTGAAGTACTCTACTTTGCTTCTGCTTGTTGTTCTTGTTTGAGAGGGGGAAGTCCCCTATTTATAGGAAAAATTTCATGCAAAGCATTAAATGAAAATTGCAGTTTCACTTTGTACGCCGACAGTTACAGATCCTACGTCGCGGCTTACAGACGGCGTATAGTCATTTTCTTCTTTGTGCAAGCAGTGTACTGGCAGCTTTCAACTTCGGTTACAAGTGTAGGCTGCTTCTATGCTGTCGGTCTAGATATAGATCTAGCCGGCGTATATGATGAGAAATGAAAGGTTGGACCAATTTATAACGAAAGCCGTCCCAAAGCCGACGGCTTTGATGCCGGCTTAGACACTTAGCATATTTGGTCTCTTCAATTGCCTCCAAGCATATGTTGTCTACTTGTCGCTTCAGATCTCTGATCTACACTGTCTCAACACCAGCGGCTTAGTAGCCGGCGTAGGTTGTAACTCCTTTTGCGCTGGTGATGTTTGAACTCTGAGCTGCCGGCCTTCAGTGTACGCTGGCCCATTCATCTTCTACACCGGCGGCTTTGAGGTGGCGTAAATTTGGTTGTGTCAAAGCTTGCAAAGCTGGTAGTGTAGGCAATAGCCTTATGTAAGTGCATCTTGTAAGCCGTCTAAACGCCGGCGGCTTTGAAGTTTGAAAAGCCAGCGTATCTTTGAATTTTTTTAATTTTCACTCCAAAGTTTCTTGTTTTGATTTATTTGTCCAAATTAGACCTAAAACATGAATTTTAATCAAAACAAGTATCCATTCTAGCTAATTTGAATATCAACAAGTTGTATATAATATGATCTTATCAAGAATTAAAATAGAAGATAAGGAGTCAAAATGAATTGTTGGAAAGAATTTCAATACTTTGGTTCATTGAAAAAGGATTTAGTTTTAAACTGGTTGAGTAGGTTCTCTTGTAAATCTAAATAGTTGAGTCTTAGAGGAATGGACTTCTAATTAAAATTTGGTAGAAATAATGATAAAATTGATTTGTTGGAAAAGATAATTAAAATATTTAGACAATTTGAAGGAATAGAATTCAAATTTGATAGTCAGAAAAATTTAAAAAATCTGATTAAGGAGATGAACATTTGAAGCAAACAGATGAATGGAAGAGAACGTCTAAAATCTCAAATTCATTTAAATCCAATTATTAATTTGATTATCTAATTATATTATATAATTTGATTTACTCAATTTAATTAGACTATCTAAGCTTAATTTTTAAATTACATTGTAATCAAGGTTCAAAACTAATAATTTATTTTACTAGTTAACTAAACTATATCTAATTTAGATAAACAAAAAGAAATTGTCTACTGCTGATAGCCAATACTATATTTTAACTTTAAACTATATTATTCAAATGCTTTCACTTATTTGAAGATTTATTCTATCATTTATATTTCCATTATACTATTTTGATTATTGCAGATCAAATTATGGTATTATATTTCACTTCTATTGGTGTAAACCCCCAAATTTAATGTAAACCTCACAAATCTAACCATTCATGAACAATGCTGATGTATTTAGGAGCACAATGAGATTCTTTCTATTATCTAAAGATACCAAAGACAGGATTTCGTATTTGAAATTCGTTGAATCAACTCAATGAATTAGGTCTTCTCAAGAATATGAACATATTGTATGATAAAGGCTTGAAAACACTTAAAACCCTAAGATTGCTCCACATCCATGAAGCGCATAACATGGAAATCAATAAACACACAAACTAAAAGACTTAAGCTCCTCTTAAGCACCTCAATTGACGTAGTTTAAAGGAATCCTATAAGTTAGAAAGAAGTTATGCTTTAGTAGGAGCCATGTGTCTAAGCTAAAAAGTCCCACATGGAGCGTCCATAGTGTGACACTTGGAGCGCTACTTAAGCGCCACATGGTTGATGCATAAGGCACCATTTGTCAAGCGTGTGGAGTGCCAAGTCTCAAGACGAGAACAGCCATATGTCAACTCCTCAAGAAGCTACATGCATCATAAGAAAACTTGGAAGAACCCACAAGTGAAGAAGCTTGGAGCCATGCATCACATGGAGCTTCTAACCACCTTATCATTTAGCTAATCTAGAAGACAACATGATTTCAACCTTGTAAACCCCTGAGATTTTCATAATTATTAGAAAATAATCTAAGAAGTCTGATATCGAAATTGAAACCCCGAAAATCGACCCAAGTTAAAACCAAATTCTAAATAAGGTCAAACACAAGAATTCTTAATCTTGAGAAAAACAGAACCCTCAAAACGAAATAGAAAATTCAACTATCGATTAATTTAACATCCGTACATCAATTAAATCATCTATCCGATTCTAACACGTAAATCAAGATAACATATCCAAATAATGCTCGATAACAAAATACTAAGATCTTAAATCCTTCAGTGAGTTTTAGAATCAAAAGTTTCAATTTTCACCAAAAGTCAAACTGAGTCAACCATAACCCTAGACTAGATTAAACAATCTCGAGAACTGAAAAATATTAAATGATCATAAATAAAATAAGATAAACCATAGATGTCAAACTAAAAATATAATACAAGCAAAACTCCAAAACTTTATGATCTTATGAATAACTCAACAAAACCGGAAGTCAAACCGGAACCCTAAAAGTCAATAAAGCCTCCAATAAACCCTAATTTTTAAGATCCGACAATCCCACGTTCTTAAACCCTAAAAAAAAAATGGAAATAATTGTTGATAATAGGAAGCTTAAAAATATAAGATTCACAAAATTCTAATGTCCTTCAGATCCGAACGAGATCAGTTTTCGGAAACCGTGCCTCGGAACATCAAACGGAAAAATTATTCCGTTAATACTAATAGACTCGTAAAAATATAAGGAATCCAAAAATATCAGTTTTAGAATTTTTCTGTAGCTAAAAATTACAGATATCGCATTTATACACGTATTTTTATTACTATTGGTATTTTAATTGTCTAGTTTACTATTCATAGTACTTTTCTACTATTCATTACTATTCCTCTATCTTGACTTTTTCTACTACCTATTCTTACACCTATATACCTATTTATTACAATTTTCTTTTCCCATAAAAATTCTACACTATATATTACTAAACTTCTCTTATACTTTTTTTTCTAAAATTAATTTTTAACCAAATTTCTTTGTCTTTCCTTACAATTGCCGTCCACTTCTCACTCTCTTCACTCCCCGTTTATTTTTTTTCAATTAGTTTAATTACATCTAATTTTCACTCTAAAATTCTATAAATACCCCCTTTCTCCTTCATTCTTTTACACAACTCATTCTACTACCAAAACTCTCTCAAATTCTCTACACAAACACCCTCCACAAAATTTTCCTCTACCAAAACCCTCTTCACCAAATACTCACAAAATTTCTCTCTGTCACAATCCAACTACCATTTTTCAATAACCACATAACCATACATTCACTACCATCTTCATACCACATAAACACTTTAGGTAAAATTTCTTCCAACCATTTAGTTTATTCATGTCATGTAACTCACATAAGTAGTAAAAACAACAACATATTCATGTTCTATTCTTACACATGAAAATCCTATTTTATTATCTTGATATTATATATGTTGTTATTATTCGTTATTATCATTTTTATTATTATGCTAACTTCTTATTCATATCTAACTAAATATATTTATGTATTTAGATATAATCTTTAGAGCATATAAGCTCACTTGTTATTTATTTAATTTCATACCTTGCAATTTATTTATTTCATGTTATTTTTAAGACTAGTCTTTCTAGTCTTAGACCTATCCATATCAAGTTAAAACAATCTTTTTTTTATTTTCTTTATTCCTTTTGGGACTAGTCTATTCTTAGTCCCAGGATGCCTTGATGAAGCTAAGGCTCCCAATACTTGATCGAGATACCTTGATGAAGCTAAGGTTCCCAATACTTGATATTTTTATCTTGCTTATTATTATTTGTTTCTAGTATTTTCTCATATCCTTATTATTTTACATGCTCATGTACATGCATAACCATAATGATATTGTCTCAACTAAATTTAAAAGTAGAATTTTACTTTATTAAAAGAACTCAAAACTAAAATTTTCTATTATGTGACTTGTCATTAAATAATGGAGTTGGTATCAACAATATAGAAATAGAGTAATACAAGTTTTCTCAAAGTTTTCTCAAATAACAAAGATAGCTTTACCAAGGAAATATAAGAAATAAATACTTTCTTTTTATAATATGGTAACCTAAGTTTTAGTAAAATAATTTGTTAGTATTCAAAGTTTTCACAAAAAGCTTAAGATTAGACTCTTTTTAACTCCATAATAAAACCAAAAAGCAAACTAGTTTTCAAAGATAAAATCAACTCATAAAGTTATAAACCCACTTAGAAAAATAATGATTTTCAAGTTTCTAACAAAAGAACTTATTTTCAAAGAATACAAATATGATAAGATAAAAAACAAAGGATTTTTATCAATAAAGATGATTCTTTTCAAATAAAATATGTAGAGGGAATAAAAGACCAAGTTTTAGAAAATAAGGACTTATATTCTAAACAAGAAATATAAAAAGAAAAGACTAATTTTCTTTTTCTAAAACCATTCTAAATGCATATTTATAAATAGGTTATTAATAACTTAATAGACTTTTGATAACTTTGATCTTTTATCACTAGAAGTAAAAATTATAAAAGACCAAAGTTAAAGAAAAAATTTACTTAGTTTGGAGAAAGGAATGAGAAAAATAAAATAAAAATATACTCATTTATAATAGCCTAGGAAAAATATAAAGTTTCTTCAAAATACTTGAAAAGGAAATTTGTCAAGTTAAGTTTTAACACTTCAAAATGAATTATTTTATGAAATAAATTGTTGAGACACTACCATTAGAATTTTTTCATATAAAGTGAGCTTATATATATACTAAAGGGATTTATCAATCATATATATATATATATATATATATCTATCTATTTTTTTTATCAAAGGATTTTTGAATGAAGTTGAGTTGGAAAATTGTTTCGTAAAATCTAGAAATATTCGTTTTAAATCTGTACCCTATTTTTTTGGAACCCAAATGACCTCATATGACAAAGATAACCTTAGAAATGGATACATCTTTTTGAATAGGTAGAAAACAATATATTATATGCGAAATTCCGAGTTAAAGTAAGTAAGTTATGGCCATTTTGAATTGGAATTTCATTCTATGAGATTTTGACCAACATAGTGAAATAGAATTAGAAAGTTTGAGTAGAATTTCTATGAAATACTCATCCCACATATTTCTTTTGTCTAGGTAACGAAGGATATGAGATTACCCTTCCTGAGGATTGCTACGACTAAGAAGATTGCGAAATGGACGAGTGAGTTATTCCTCTTAATTTCGTTATCTTGCTTGTGCTTGTAAAATAGTAGCATTAGTATACTAAGGAAAGATAAAAATGGATATGTATAGGATATTCGGGGATATGTATATATGTGATTCTATGCTTATGTGTGAAATGAGAATTAAGAATATCTCAAGTTCAAATTGTCTATTTAAGTATTTTGTTTACTTACTTATATGATTGCTCATTACTTGCCAAATTGATTGATCACCCCCTAATAAACCTTAATAAGGTTTGGCTTAAGAAAAATAAAATACTCACGCATAGCATCCATTGAGTCACATCTCTTTCGGAAGGCTGCTACTCCTATGCATAGAGTTAAATTGGCTATTATCGTAGTGGGTCACGGGCCATGTTCCTTCCTACAGAATCTAAATCGCCTAGGGAATGCGACTCTAGGTTCGGAGCCGAGCCAACTGAACGATTTTGGGAGGGGGGGCGGGGGAGGGGGAGAACCTAGGGACTAGTAATAGAAGGTCGCAAATCTTCAACACAGATTCCCTAACCTTTGATACGGAGGGGTAAATCTGTTCTATATATGGTTCCCGAGTAACTATATATATTTATGTAATCACGTGATTGTTGCATTGTATGCATAGCATATGTGTGAAAATTTAAATGAACTTGTTTGAAACCATGGCGTGAATGAAAAAGAATACCTCACTAAGCTAGTTGTAAGCTTATACCCCTATAGATTTTGTTGAAACAAGTATACCCATGGCTTAAAGCGAAGATCATGACATCAAGGAAGTTATGGAAGGATGTTAAACTCTTATGAAGGCAATGGGAACATAAGATGAAGTGATCTTGTAAGGTTCCTTATATGTAATGTATGCTATGTTAGTGCTTTGGAAATTTTAAGAAGTGTATTTATATTGATTTGAAGACAATAGAGGGATATACCCCTAAGAATTGTAATTTACCATGTTTATGCTTTATGATAAGTATTTTCTTTGCCTTGTTACTTAATTATTATAATTGTAAATTGCGCTACTTTGATACGTTCCATTGGTTATGATGTACACCTTGTATATGATATGGAAGCCTTCGCGTGACTAAGGTAGTCATTCCTAGGCTTTAGTATTGTGTATGGCAGACTACCACATTTAGGATACTCCTCAGGGTGTGACAAACCTAGCCTATCCTATGGATGAGTAGCTCACCATGGATGTGCATGAGTTCACATGGAGGAAACAATAAACAACTCTCCCATTACACATCCTCGTGACCGTAAGCTCAAATGAGGATGAATGAGCCACCAAAGTGTCACATCAACTTATCACCAACAGCATGACTAAGCTACTTGCAAAGGAGTGTTCACATCATGGCTTATCAAGCTTGTCTCCTATCTTCATGGTAGCCATGTCTAAATATAATAAATGGACTCCTTAAGCATTAATGTGGTCGCATATCATCATGAGTACCTAGGTTAAGTAGCTCACTGTCACGCCTCAGAGGGTACCCTAAATATAGCAGTCCGTCGCATATAATATTAAACTAATGAATGATAACCTTAGACATGCAGGAGCTTCGATATCACATGTAAGGTGTGCTTTCAAGATAGTAGGAGACACACAGGGGTATTACATTTAAGTAGATAATAAAAGCAAGCAAGAACTTATATAAATAAACATGAAACCTTCATTTAAATAATAATTCCTTACATCATCTTAGGGGCATTCCCCCGCTTTAAAAGTCTTGTTACAACTAAACTATTAACAAAATAATTATAACTATAACATAAGCCTACTACAGAAATTTTCTTAGAAGTCTATGTTCAAAACTAAATACATATAACTTCTCCCAAAAACTCCTAGTAGTTTAAGCTCGTACCTGGTATATGGGGCTCCTTAGTGCCAACCAAAGGTAATCATACTGTAACAAAAAGCTATAGGGGTATAAGCAAATCTAGCTTAGTGAGATAATTCCATCTACAAGATATTTTCATAAATCAAACAATTATTTAAACAATCATATGAGAATGCACCAAACATATGAACAAACAAAATACACAAGATTAACCAGAAATCATGTGTAGCATGGACTTTACGCCCTCCATATCGGGGGTTGGGAGGTTACAGGCCCATACGACCATCAATATTTGCAGATTTGTTGACTCCTGCTCGCCCTGTAGACTTCCTGGCTCCTACTAGCCCATATAAACTTTCTGGCTCCTACTAGCCACCACTACTACTTCCTTGTTTCTCCACACGAAGAATAGTAGTGAAACAAATGTGACTCACCAATATGATATGTATGAATTATTTTCAATATAAGTTTAACCAGATAATGTTGAGTTCAAGTTAAAGGCGATCAAAACGATGTTCATTATATCAATGCAAGAATCACAATTTAATTATCAATTCCTCTTTCAATATTCTTAACTTATATTCAACCAATCATAAATTCAAATCACACAATACTTTTATCTTTTCCTTAATTTCTAGTGCTACTAATTACAAGCACAACAAGGAAATGTAACTTAGTAAAGGATTAACTTTACTCCATGTCAGTAGATCCTAATCGAAGTAGTCTTTCGGGAAAGTGATCTCGGTTCCTTCTTCACCTAGAAAAGATGAAATACCCAAAATGAGTCTTTCATAGAATTTCTATTCTTGAAGATTTTAAACTTTTCTTAAAATCGCGGTAAAATCATATAGGAGGAAATTCCAACTTAAAGTGGCCATAACTTACTCATTTTAACTCGGAATTTCGCATATAATATATCGTTTTCTACCTATGCAAAAATATCTATCTATTTCTAAACTTATTTTCATCAAACTAAGTCGTTTGGATTCCGAAAAAGTGGCGAGAAGATTCACCACGAATTTTTATAATCTTGATTTCCTTCTTTTATCCAAAGCTCATTTTGAAGTGATAGGTATTATAATAGTTTGTAAAACTTTTGAAATGTATATACACATATTAATTGACTCATATCAAATATATGAAGTTAATGAAGTTGTCTCAAACTATGAAAAAGTAAAGTCTTTTAAAGATTTTTGGAAAGTGAGAACTTTTAAAATATTCCTTTTTATTTTGCTTTTGAAAATTTCTTAAGTTATTTCAAATGAGTATTTTCTTTTCCTAAATTTAATTTCCGTAATCTCTTTAAATTCCTAAGGAATGATTTTATTTTCTAAGCTTAGTTTCCAATACTTTTGAAAGTAATAATAATTCTATATTTAGAGAAATAATTTCTTGGTTTCTTGAGATCATTCTATTTTGATGAAAAGAATTTCTAGCACTTGATGAAAAAGTGAAGTTTTTGTAAAATCTTTGTTTATTTCAAAAATTTCTCTCTATGTATGTTTATGAGCTCCTCTAGATTTGTTAGAAAAGTTTGTTTAAGAAAATCACTTCCTACTTTTATTTCTAGAAAAGAATTTTTAAGAAAACCTTTCCTTATTTATTTTGTTGAGACAAAAGTCATTATTCATTCATGAATATGAATAATAAAGTTATGAAAACATAAAAAAACATAATAACTTAAAAGAATAAGCTAGTAAAGAAATAAATCAAGTATTGGAACCTTAGCTTCATCAAGGTATCCCGGGACTAAGAATAGACTAGTCTCATAAAGAAAAAGAAAATGTTTTGACTTGATGAGGACAAGTCTAAGACTAGAAAGACTAGTCTTAAAAACAATATGAAAGTAAATAAATTGCAAAACAAATGAGCTTATATGCTCTAAAAGATATATAGCTACATATATATATATATATTTAGATAATTATATGCATAAAAGCAACATAAAAGAAATTTGGTTTATGGACAAAAACAAAGTATGAACCTATTATTGCTTTCTTTAACCTTCATGATTTAGAAAACATACACTAAGCTCATACTAAGTACATGAACATAAGGAAAACTTGAAGAAATATTACCTAAAAGAACTAAACTTAAGAGAACTCTTTGGAAGAGTGTCAAGCCTTAGAGGGCACCCTAAACGTGGTAGTCCACCGCATATAATATTAAAGCTAATGAATGACAACCTTAGTTATGCAGGAGCTTCGATATCACATGCAAGGCGTGCTTACAAGATAGTAGGAGACTCACAGGGTAATTACATTTAAGTAGATAATAAAAGCAAGCAAGAACTTATATAAATAAACATAAGATTTCCATAAATAATATCCTTACATCATCTTAGGGGCATTCCCCCGCTTTAATAGTCTTTCAAAATAATAATCACTATAACATAAGCCTACTATAGAGATTTTCCTAGAAGCCTATGTTCAAAACTTAAATACATAAAGCTTCTCCTAAAAACTCCTAGTAGCTTATATTCGTACCTGGCATACAGGGCTCCTTGGGCCAATCAAAGGTAATCGTACTGTAACAAAAAGCTATAAGGGTATAAGCAAAACTAGCTTAGTGAGATAATTCCATCTATAAGACATTTTCATAATTCATACAAGTATTTTAATCAAAACATATGAGAATACACCAATCATATGAACACACAAGATACACAAGATTAACCAAAAATCAAGTGTAGCATGGATTTAACGCCCTCCATGACAAGGGTTGGGAGGTTACAGGCCCATACGACCATCAATATCTGCAGATTTACTGGCTCCTGCTTGCCCTGTAGACTTTCCGGCTCCTACTAGCCCATGTAGACTTTCCGGTTCCTACTAGCCACCACTACCATTTCCTCGTTTCCCCACACGAAGAATAGTAGTGAAACAAATGCGACTCATGTATATGATATGCATGAATTGATTTCAATATAATTTAACCAAAGATGTTTAGTTCAAGTTAAAGGCGATCAACACAATTTTCATCATATCAATACAAGAATCATAATTTATTTATCAAACCAATTTCCGATATTCTTAACTTGTATTCAATCATTCATAATACCAAGTCACACAACAATTATCCATTTTATCTTTTTCTTAATTGCTAGTGCTACTAATTACAAGCACAAAACAAGGAAATGTAACTTAGTAAAAGGAATAACTCACTCCATGTTGGTAGATCCTAATCGATGTAATCCTCTAGAAAAACGATCTCAGGTCCTTCTCCATCTAAACAAGATGAAATATCCAAAATAAGTCTTTCATGAAGTTTCTATTCTTAAAGATCTTAAACTTTTCTTAAAATCGCGGTAAAATCGTATAAGAGGAAATTCCAACTTAAAATGGCCATATCTTGCTCATTTTAACTCGGAATTTCGCATATAATATACCGTTTTCTATCTACTTGAAAAGATTTATACATTTCTAAACTTATTTTCATAAAACTAAGTCGTTTAGGTCCCAAAAAGGCAGCGACCAGATTTACCACGAATTTGTAAAAACTTGATTGCTTCCTTTTATCAAAAGCTCACTTGAAGAGATAGATTTTCCAAATATTTTATAAGCTTTTTGAAAGGTATAAACATATATGTAATGACTCATAACAAATGTATGAAGTAAATGAAGTTGTCTCAATTTATGAAAAAGTAAAGTTTTGAAAGATTTTCAAAACTTGAGAACTCTTGAAATATTCATTTGCTTTTAAAATTATCTTAAGTTATTTATAATGAGTATTTCTTTTCTTTTCCTAAATTTTATTTTCTTAATCTCCTTATATTCCTAAGAAATGATTTCCTAAGCTTATCTTCCAACACTTTTTTAAAGTAATAACACTTCTATATTTAGAAAAATAATTTCTTGTGTTCTTGAGATCATTTTATTTTAATGAAAAGAATTTCTATCATTTTGAAGAAAAAGTGAAGTTGTTGTAAAATCTTTGTTTACTTCAAAAAGTCTTTTCTTTGTCATGTATGTTTATAAAATTCCTTATGAACTCCTCTAATTTTGTTAAGATGACCTCTTAATTTTTAGAAAAGCTTACTTCCTACTTTTATTTCTAGAAAAGAATCTTTATTTTAAGAAAACATTTCCTCATTTTATTTTGTTGAGACAAAACCATTATGTTCATGCATGAATATGAATCATAAAATTATGGAAATATGAAAGATCATAATAAACTTGAAAGAATAAACTATTAAGAAAATAATTCAAGTATTGGAACTTTAGCTTGTTCAAGGTATCCCGAGACTAAGAAATGACTAGTCCCAAAAGAAAAAGAAAATGTTTTGACTTGATGAGGACAAGTCTAAGACTAGAAAGACTAGTCTTAAAAATAACATGAAATTAAATAAATTGCAAGGAAGTAAATAAATTGCAAGGAAAGTAAACAATGAGTTTATATGCTCTAAATAATATATATAGTTATATAGATACATTAGATAGTTATAAAACATAAAGCAACATAAAGGAATTTAGATTATAAACAAAAACAAAGTATGAACTTATTGTTGCTTTCTTAACCTTCATGGTTTTTGAAAACACATACTAAGTTCATACTAAGTAGATGAACATATGAAAATATTGAAGAAAGATTACCTAAAAGAACTAACTAGAGAGAACTTCTTGGAGAAATTTTGAGAGAGATTTGAGTATAGTAACTTTAGTGTAGAAGAAGTGTGAAAGAAATGAAAGTATGAGGGGATATTTATAGGAAAATGTAAGAGATAATTTGTGTTAATTAAATAAAGTAAAAATAAAAAAATTTAGATGAAAAGAGGGAGGGTCCGGCGCTATTCTTGGAGAAAGGAGAGAGGAAATTTTTTTTTTTGTATTTTTGATAATTAAAAGTAAGAAATGAAAGATGTGAAATTGTATTGGAAATGAAAATGTGGAAGAAATAGGTGTATGGGTTGTAAGAGTAGATTGTAAGAAAAGTAGAGATAGATGAATAGTGTAGAAAAGTAGAAAATAGTGTACTATAAAGTAGACATGACAATTAGATACCGGTAGTAAGAAAATACGCGTATAAATGCGATATCTGATATTTTTAGCTACCGAAAAATTATGAAATTGATATTTTTAAAATCTTATATTTTTACAAGTCTAACGGTATATTCAAAATATTTTTCTTATTCCGGGCTTCTGGACATGTTTTTCAATAACTGTGTCCGATCGGGTTCAAAACGAATTTCGGTTTTATTAAACTGACCTTTTTAGGCTTCCTTGGATAATTACGAACTATTCTACTCACTAAATTTTTTCTTACATTCTTACGGTTTCTTAAACGGTGATGCCGGACTTAAGCGGTTACGGTAAATTAGGGTTTTATTGACTCTGAAAATCCGGTTGACTTCCAATTAGGGTTTAAACTTTAATTCGAATCCAAAATTTCAGGGATTTACAGAGAAAATTCTTATAGAATTTTGGGAGAGTAACTTTAATGTAGGAAAGGTATGAAAGAAGTGGAAGGAAGAGGGGGTATTTATAGGAAAATGTGAGAGGTTAATTGTGTTAATTAAATAAATGAAAATAAACAAATTGGAGGGTAAGACAGAGGGGGCCGACGCAAATTGTAGAGGGGAGAGGGAGAGAAATTTATTTTTTTGTATTTTTGTAAATGAAAAGTAAGATATGAAAGATGTGAAGTTGTATTGGAAATGAAAATTTGTAAGAAATAGAGGTATGGGTTGTCAGAGTAGGTTGTAAGAAAAAATAGAGATAGATAAATAGTGTAGAATAGTAGTGGATAGTGTAATGTAAAGTAGACATGACAATTTAAGTACCGATAGTAAGAAAATACGCGTATAAATGCGATATCTGATATTTTTAGCTACCGAAAAAATTATAAAATTGATATTTTTGAAAATCTTATATTTTTACGAGTCTAACGATATATTTGGAATATTTTACTATTTCAAGCCCTGGGACACGTTTTTCAAGACTATGTCCGATCGGGTTCAAAACGAGTCGCGGTTTTACTAAACTAATCTTTTTAAGCTTCCTTAGATAATTATGAACTATTCTACTCACTAAACTCTTTCTTACTCTCTTAAGGTTTCTTAAATAGGGATGCCAGACTTGAACGGTTACGATAGACTAGGGTATTGTTGTCTTTGGAATCCGATTGACTTTTAATTAGGAAATTCAAAAAAATATTCCGGAATACTACTTAGAATCGAAATTTAACAAGGATTTCAAAAATATAAGTTTTATAATTTTTCAGGTTATAAAAATTACAGATATAGCCGTTTTTTCGTATTTTTCTTACTACCGGTAAAGTAATTGTCTTGTTTACTATTCATTACTACTCACAAGTACAACCTACTACACACACAAGCCATACCCTAGTCTTACATCCTTACAAACACTCAATTACATTTTCTTTTCCAATGAAAATTTGTCTCTTAACAAATTATTACATTTAATACTTTTTATTACATAAATTACAAAACAAAATTAATTTAACTCTCTCTCTCTCTTCCCCTTCCCTTGTGACTGGTGCACACCCCCCCCCCCTCCCCCCGCGATTTTGTCTCAAATTGTTTTATTTTCTTTTCTTTTTATAATTACACAAACCTTAATTCACTTACTATAAGTAATCTTTTACATTTTCTCTTCTTCATTTACTTCATTTGTTTTCAAAAAAATTACACAACTCTCTCTCTATTTCCCTTTGTGTCGTGAGCCCCCACACACCCCACACACACATACACAAGCTTATTTCTTCTTCATTTTCCACTTGATTCAAGCCTTAAGTGATGAATCCTAACCCTTTTCTACCATTAAATCTTGTAATGGCAAGATTATTCATGAGTATTTTCACATTAAGTCCCCATGAGCACTTGCTAGGGACAAGAAAATACTAATACATGAATATCAAGCCATCACAAGAGTGGATCTAGTGTTTAAATGTGTTTTCATCAAATGATCTTCATGTTCATGCATATAATAGTAGAATAAAGTAGAGATCTTGCATAAAAATCCATGTTCATGCTTTCAAACTTCATTTCATGCATCATAAGTAGTAGATCTAACATTTAGATACTCGTATTATACTTGACATTCATGATCTCATGAATATTTTGTGTTTTAATGCATTAATGCTCATGGAAATAGATGTAATAAAGACTTAAATTTGACAAGAATAAATGGATTTTATCAAGGTATAATCCTAAAACAAAGGAAAGGTTTCAAAACATGGACCAAACAATATTCTCATTCCTTAAAAGTTTATAAAATTCGTAACTAGGCACTCTTATTTAAACATCTATTTTCCAAATCCTAAATGAAGAATTTTATTAAGATAATGAAGGTATTAGGCATATAGGTCATCAAGACCTTATCTTAGTAAAAATATGGATAATTTTCAAAGAAACAAAGCTAGTTTTCTCAACCAACTGTTCTTGAAGTGGTTACAAAGTAAAAGTTTTCCAAAAATTCTTTTTAACCAAACATCATTAAGGATATACATATAGATAGCTCATATCATGTCATTCATGATAATAACTTGTAGATATTGCATGCACATATAATATGCTTGGTAGAAACAATGCAAATTTCACAAAACAATTTTGGAAATGCGATTTTTAGCTACTGATCAGATCTGATGCAAGCTTTCCAGACCTAAAAGTTTTCAAAACTTAGGAATAACATCACAAGTAAATAGATCTTTCTAGGTAGATAGAAATCGATAGCTTATTTGCAAAATTCCAAGCTAAAATGATCAAGTTATGACCGTTTTAAGTTGGGATTTCCATCTACCACGAAAATTACGAACTTAAGAATTTTTATTTAATAAGTTGGAATTAGTTATGGTTTAAAATACTCATTTGGGTATTTCTTTCATTTAAATGAACTTGAGTCGAAAGAATTCTTGTCTCTGGATTGCTATTAGAGAGACCGGTGTCCATGGCTGAGTGAGTTCACTTCCTTTAAATTATATGCTTATGATTGTGCTTGTGATGATAGTAGCATTAGAATTAGGACAAGATAAAATTGGAATATGCATGTGAATTCTGTTAGGCTGAATTGATGATAAGAATATCGAAATGGGAATTGTTATAAATATGTATATGATTTAGTATAGAATTGAAGTGTCTAAAATCTCTATGCTCGCTTATAATTCACTTAAAAAATATGCCATGACCATATACCTAAATTGTCCATGCATAACATATGTTGAGTCACATTAAATTTGTTATTGTACCTTTGTGGGAAAAAGCATAATAGCTAGACAACGGGTAGGCCTGAAAACTTGGTTTTTGGTGAGGTTGCCTGAATTAAATGGAAGTGAAGTAAGCACTGGACTCAACTACATAATTAATGAGTGGGTAGGCACCTGAAACAATTACTAAATAAATGAGAAAATTTTAAATCTGTAGTCATATAGGCTTGAAACACCAAACCTTGAATGGAGGGCTTAAATCCATTCAACATAGGACTCTTGGAAAGTCTTATATATTGTATGCTTATGTGCTTGTGCATTTCATATGATTGGTTAATATAACTTGTTTGCCTTATTGTTGGATTGAGTATTTAATTTTGGAAGTGAAGCTCACTAAGCTAGCATAGCTTATACCCCCATAGCTTCCTTTTTATGCAGTTCCCGTACATGTGTTTGCATCCCCGGACTTGGCCAAATTAGGTAATGCAAAGTTAGGAGTTTCCCTTAGAAGTCTATGATTAGCTTTGTAAATGCTCGGTTGTTATTAAAAATTAATATCTGGATTGATTATTTTTGCGGGAGAAATACCCCTTAATATTTTGTAAATACTCCTGAGATATTTGTGGTTTATATTTTTATGCTTATTTTATTAAGTTAAACTATCTATCTGTAACTGCGGATATATTCTATTGTCGTAATAGAACACCTTGCATCTAATACAAGACTTTTGAATGACTATGGTAGTGATCCCTAAGTCTCGTTTAGCATGCGGCGGACTGTTACGTTTATGGTACCCCTTAGGGCGTGACACCAGTTGAGCTGAAGGAGTTGAAAATTTAGTTACAAGAACTGTTAGATCAGAAGTTCATAAGGCCTAGTGTGTTTCCATGGGGCTTACCTATTCTGTTTGTGAAGAAGAAGGATGGATCTATGAGGCTATGTATCAATTATCGTGAGCTCAATAAGGTTATAATTAAGAATCGATACCCTTTGCCTAAGATTGATTATCTATTCAATCAGTTGCAAGGAGTGCGCATGTTTTCATGCATTGACTTACGCTCCGGATATCGCCAATTAACGATAAAACCTAAAGACGTGCCAAAGACAGCTTTCCACACAAGATATGGGCATTATGAATTTTTGGTGATGCCTTTTTGGTTTGACCAATGCACCAGCTGCATTCATGGATCTCATGAATAGAGTTTACAAACCACTTTTATACAAATGTGTAATAGTCTTTGTTCCAAAATAAACATTGAAAATAAACTATAAAAATGACTCCAAATTAAAATCAAACTTCGACTTGTCCTAAATCACGAACGAATCTAGAAATTTCTTAATCTTGAGAAAATGAGAATCCTTAAAAAATAAAATAAGAACTCAACAGTCTATAAATTCAAAACCACCACGTATGACAAATTCTATACTTAACTCTAACTTGTAAAATCGGGTAATATAGAACTCAAAAACAAATTATTAAAAAGTAAATAACGATTAACTTTCGGAAATAAAACACAATTCTAGAATTCTAAAAACATTAAGAGATATTAAATACTTACAAAAATAAAATTTAAAATAAATTTCTCAAACTAAATATATTGTATAAACATAAACCCTCAGTTTCCAAATTGGCAAAGATCTAAAAGGGAAAGTCACGCAAGAACCCTAAGTGGAATACAACAGTTCAAGTCCAGCCATCTCGCGCTCTTATCCCTAAAGGCCAAGGTGTAGTTTAAGTGTGTAGAGTAACTCATAGTAATATAAGGTCGCTTAAAAATATCATATTGGTAAATTTCATTACTACCAGTAATTAACTAGTCTTTTGCACTATTCACTACTATTCGTTACACAACTTTACTATTCTCGTAAACCCTTATTTCTTTAGATGAATATTTTATATATCATAAAAAATTATGTTTTTCTAAAATTTAGTTAGTTTCGGGTTTTTATGGGATTAGTTTATGTTTAAGACCCGATACTAAAAATAAAATAAATTAATTTAATAATTGAAAAATATTTTTATTTTCATAAACTAACTTTTTAAAATTTTTCGGGTTATAAAAATCTCAATTATACCTCGTATTCGCGTATTTTGATCATACCAGTAACTTATTTGATAATTCACTAAAATAAATTAATTATTTATCTTATTTTAATTATGAAAAATCTACTACAAAATTTTGGAATGAATTTTATATTTTTTTCTTATTTTTATTTTATTTATAAAGAAAGTACTCATACAAACCCATACCTATAGTATACCTTTCACACATCATTTCTTTTTCACTTCAATCTTTCTACACTTCATGTATCACTTCATGGTAGATTTTTGACCTCTTTTGCTGCCTTTGCCCTTTGAAATACTCCAAAAATTGATTAAAATAAATCTATTTCAATCCTTCTTTAAGAAGCAACACATACACATTAATTACACATTACAATTTCAAGTTAAAAACCAACTAAAGTCCCTCCCTCTCTCTTCTAAAATCACGCCATCCATGAGGAAGTAATTGCTGCCCATTTTTTTTTTTTTTTTTTACTTCATTTAAGTGTCTTTAACTCCTTCTATCTTTCTCTCTCATTCACACATTAACCCTTTATCATTCTTGCAATTTTTCTCTCTTTCTCTCTTCATTTGTTCTTGTTCTTACAAGAACACTTACTGCCTCTATTCAATAAATGAGCTCCCACACATATTTCTTCAAGATCCTTTGGTAAAACTATTGTCCAAAGCTTCCATAGTTGATGTAGGTAAAGTATAGTGAGAGTTTCATGCATCAAATGACTTTCCATAAGTATAAAAGCTAAGGATGATGATGCCAAAATGAAACACTCATCTTATCCATGATTATTCTCTTGTATTATTATTATTTTCTTGCTAGAAGTAGTTATATTTTATAGATCTCACTTTTATGTAACTTTGATTATGTTTATGTTTAGATCTATGAGTTTATAGTTTACTACCATGGATTTCTTTTATATGTATGTTCATAGTAAGTGTAGATCTTGGTTTTGAACTCAAATAAAAATGGTGAAATTCGTATCTAGGCAAGACTTATATTTAAAAACCACTTTTCAAGTGTTAAAATAGAACTTTTACTTGAAATAATGAAGGATTAATAGGTATATATTATCAAGAGTTCATTTTATATGGTTTAAAGGTGATTTTCAAAGATTATTTTTCAAAATGAAATTCTATTTTTGGATCTAGACAAAGGCATAACTTAAAAACATGTTTTCCAACTCAAAAATGAAGTTTTTATACAAGATATGGAAGGATCTTAAGATAGGATATGTAAGGGATGAATTTTCATAAGTTTAGATGGATTTTATCAAAAGATATGTCCAAAAACAAATTTTTTAAATTCGGATCTCAACCAAGACCAATTTTGAAAACCCATTTTTCAACACCAAAATGAAGGATTTGTTTAAAAAATAAAAGGCTTATAGAATAGGTATCAATACGAGATGTTTTTGATAAGTAAATGGTAGATGTACTAATAGAGATTTTCAAAATAGGAAGAGATTATAAAATATAAAATTTGATTTTTATCCTAACCTTGTGAAATTCTGATGGTTTCAAGACCATGCCTTAAAAACCCTTTTATCAACTCCAAAACTTGTGTTTTGTATGAAAAATGAAGAGTATTGGTCATAGATATCAACAAGCAATGATTTTTATAAGTTGAGATGGGATTTGCTAAGAAAAATATGTAGAACAAAGAGTAGAAACAAAGTAGGAAAATTTGAGTTGTTTGTCATTTTAAGAAATTCGTAATAATGGAGTAATGGCATGAAAACACTTACTTTCCAAACTCAAAATAGAAGTTTTATTAAAGAAATGAAGTCCTTAGTGGCTAGGTATGGTTGAGCCTTAAGTTCCTAAGTATCAAATGAGTTTACTTAAATGAATCACCACAAAAACGATTTTTACAAAATTCGGATTTTGAGATGAACCATATTTAAAACATGTTTACAAAGTGTAAAATGGGAAATTTTATTGAAAAACAAAGGCCTTAAGGAATATATATAATGAGGACTTAATTTTAACAAGAATAAATAAATTTTATCAAGGAATTTTTCTAAAAACAAGTGGGAATTGTCAAGAATACAAAACTAGCCTTTCTAAGTTGATTTTTCATAAAGTCTTACAAGGAAAAAGTTTTCTAAAAATTTCTTTTATTAAATATCATCAAGAACATGTACATATATATCTCATGACATATCATTTATGATAGTAACTTGTTCATATTGCATGAATACTTGCTTTGGATAGTAGAAACTTCATGAACTTTTACAAAATCAATTTTCTAAAATGGTTTTCGCTACTGATCTGAACTAATCAGATCTTTTCGAAGCTTAAAAGTTTTCAAAACTTAAATATGATATTGGAAATAGATAGATCTTTCAAAGTAGATAGAAAACGGTATATAATTTGCTAAATTCCGAGTTAAAATGATCAAGTTATGGCCGTTTTAAGTTGAAATTCCCGCGTAGGACGAGAATTACGATAGTTTGTATGAGATAGAATGGATTAGTTTTGAGTTGAAATACTCATTTGAGTATTTCTTTCCTTAGGTATCTTTGCTTTCGAGGATTCATTGCCACCCGACTATTACGATTAAAAGACCGGAGTCCAATGGACATATGAGTTTTCCTCTTATTTTGTTACGTTGTTTGTGCTTGTAGCTAATTGCATTAGAATTATAGGAACAAGATAAAAACCAATATCAATGGGATGGGATAGATAATGAGACTTTGATGTGTGTATGCTAAAGAATACTAAAGCATATCGAAGCCATGAATCGATTGGATAACTGCACTGTTCATATTGTTTTGTTTATGTGTATGATATTGGTTGGTCACTCTAAAGAATCTATGAATAATTTGACCTAAGAAAAAATAAATTGGTCATGCATCGCATCGGTTAAGTTGCATTTGGTAGCGTGCTACTCCTACGCAAGTAGATCGGTATGGTTCGAGGTCATGTTTGGAGAATGAGACCCCGTATCAGAGTTCATTCATAGGAAACTAAAGCATACCGAGGATGCATCCCATGTATGAGCCTAGCCGAGTTGAGTGCTATGAGCCTGGGGGGCTTGGGGACTAGCAGTAGGTCGTGTAGACTTTCAATACCATCCCTAACCCTAGATACGAAGGGCGTAAATCCGTTCTGTGTATAGGTTCCAAATACCCATACATAATTGTCTGCTCATGTGTTTTTTCATGCATAGCATATGGATGATTTATAACTTGCTTATTATGGTTTGAAATTAAGGGAACTCTCACTAAGTAGTGTAGCTTATACCTTAATAGATGTTTGAATAAATAGGTTGATAGGAGAATGCTACATGAGGACCGAGATGGTTGGAGCCAAATATGACTTCGGGGTTCCAGCAAGAAGAAAGAATACTTGAAGATATTAGCTAGGTCTTGTGAATTGCTTTGTAATAGTTTCATGTAGTGAAATCTTTTGATGAATTGTAATTGAAGTATAGTGAATTGTATTTCCTTTACATTGTTACTCAAGTTGTATCAATATAAAATGTATCACTCCGATGTGTCTCCTCCATGTGTTAAATGCCTTGTACATAGTATGAAAGCCTTCGTGTGACTGAGGTGGTCATTCCTAGGCTTTAATATTATGTATGGCAGGCTGCTACGTTTAGAGTACCCTTCGGGGCGTGATAGTCTTCATCGACGACGTTTTGATCTACTCAAAAAGTGAGAAGCAACATGATGAGTATCTTAGGATGGAGTTATAAACTTTAAGAGGGAATAAGTTATACGCCAAGTTGTCTAAGTGTGACTTTTGGCTAGATCGGATATCCTTTCTAGGACATGTTGCATCAGGAGAAGGCATCTCAATTGACCCCGAGAAGATTAAGGCCGTAGTGGATTGGAAACAGCCATAAATGGTAATCGAAGTAAGAAGCTTTTTGAGACTAGCTAGCTATTATCGCAAGTTTGAAAAGGATTTTTCGAAAATAGCTAAGCCCTTGACTCATTTAACACAGAAAAATGAGAAGTTTGTTTGGACAAAAAAATAGGAGCAAAGTTTCCAAGATCTAAAGCAACGGCTAGTATCGGCACCAATCTTAGTTTTCCCATATCCGAAGAAATCTTATATTGTGCATAGTGACACTTCAAGGAATGGCCTTAGATGCATACTAATGCAAGAAGGAAAAGTTATCGCTTATGCTTCTCGACAGTTACGACCACATGAGTAGAACTACCCTACGCATGATTTGAAGTTAGCAGCAATTGTCTTTGCTTTGAAGCTTTAGAGGCACTACCTATATGGACAAAGGTGCGAAATATATACAGATCATAAAAGCCTTAAGTATCTATTCACGTAGAAGGAACTAAATATGAGGCAGAGAAGATGGTTGGAGTTGATTAAAGATTATGAACTGGG
Organism: Combretum micranthum; assembly: GCA_024138025.1. Taxonomy (NCBI): domain Eukaryota; kingdom Viridiplantae; phylum Streptophyta; class Magnoliopsida; order Myrtales; family Combretaceae; genus Combretum; species Combretum micranthum. Next base: position 434,720 of record JAMXBD010000619.1, read on the forward strand.
AATTAACTATTGTCCGGAAAAGGTAAATGCGGTTGCGGATGCTCTGAGCCGGAAAAATTATGGGGAAGTAGCTGCATTAATCATGAGTCGAAAGAAACTAACAAGAGAATTCGGGAAATTGAAGATTGAATTTATTGGACAAAGTGTAGAACTGGAGATAACCAATTTGGTATTGGAACCAACCTTGGTTGAGAGAAACAAGGAGGCTCAATGATATGATGAAGTAATGCAAAATCTTAAGAAGGAGGTTCAGGAAGGAAAATATTCTGACTTTGTAATAATGTGATTAGAATGAAAGGACGACTATGTGTACCCAAAGATGAGGAGTTGATGAAGGACATTATGAGCGAAGCCCACACCTCTGGCTATACTACACACCCCAGAGGAACCAAGATGTACCAAGACTTGAAAAGCCACTATTGGCAGAATGGCATGAAGAGGGATGTAGCAGACTATATTATGAAATGTACGGTTTGCCAACAAGTGAAGGTAGAACACCAAAGGCCAGGAGGATTGTTAAAGCCTTTGCCTATCCCTGAATGGAAATAGGATCAAATATCCATGGATTTTGGGTGTGGTTTTCCAAAGACTTCAACGAGTTGTGATGCAATATGGGTAATTATGGATCGATTGACAAAGTCAGCGCATTTTTACCAATCAATATGACATACTCAATGGACAAGTTAGCCAGGATCTACATTTGAGAAATAGTGCGAATGCATGGTGTACCTGTAGGAATTATTTCAAATCGAGATCCGAGGTTTGTGTCTAAGTTCTAGACAAGTCTACAAAGGAGTTTGGGTATAAAGCTACATTTTAGCACTGCAGATTACCCTCAGACCGATGGACAATCTGAGCAGACAATTCAAACCCTAGAAGATATGTTGAGAGCATGTGTTTTGGAATTTAAAGGAAGTTGGGAAAATCATATACCACTAATTGAGTTTGCTTACGATAACAGCTACCACTCAACTATTCAGATGCCACCCTACGAAGCCTTGTATGGACGGCGTTGTAGGTCACCTCTGTTTTAGGATGATGTAGAGAAGCTTACCATTGGGCCAGACTTGGTACAAGAGGCGGCCGATAAAGTGAGAGTCATACAGCAAAAGATGAAGAAGCACAAGACCGGCAAAAGAGTTGGCCTGATCTGAAAAGACGAGTTCTAGAATTTCGAGTGGGTGATCATGTGTACTTAAAGGTGAATCCAATTAAAAGTATATGAAGAGTACGTACACAAGGGAAGTTGAGCCCGAGATACATTGGACCCTTTGAGATATTAGAAAGAGTGGGAGATCTAACATATCGATTGGCTCTGTCGCCAAATCTATTAGGAGTGCATAATATGTACTGGACCCATAAAGAATCATAGAGTTAGAACCTATCCAGTTAAGAGAAAACCTCACCTACAAAGAACAACCAGTACAAATCTTGGATAAGAAAACACAAAGGTTGAGAAACAAGGAAATTCGGTATGTCAAAGTGTTATGGAGGAACCATGCGTTTGAGAGGCAACCTGGAAAGCTGAAGAGGAGATTCGAAGGAAATACCCTAAGTTGTTTCAAGAAAGAGGTATGTAAGTTTCAGTTTTGACGAAAAAACTTTGTTTAAGGTAGGTAAGTTGTAAGCCTCCATTTTCTTAGCAAACCGAACTCGGTTTCGGAAATCAAAACTAGAAATCAAAACCCTAAAAGAATACCCTAGGGTTAGTTTGGACTTAGGAACCCTAAGTCCGGCAATACAGAGAACAAAACCCCATAAAAAATAAAAATGAGTTAGCTTTAGAATATAGTCCTAAAGAATATACCGAAACATAAAAAGATCACATTTAAGAGAAATTCATTCGTTTCGAACTCGATTGGGATCTGTTCTCAAAAACCGGTCCCCAGGACTCGAAAATACAAAAATATTATATAAGACTCTTTAGAATAGAAATTTAATAAGGAATTCAAAAATATAATTATAAGCATTTTTCGGTTTATAAAAATTACAATTATAGCCTTTTATCGTATTTTTATTACTACCAGTAATTTAATTGTCTAATCTATTTTTTTATTCCTAATCACACTATTCACCAAGTACAACCAACCCATACTCTATTCTTACATCCTTACAACCTATTCTTACAACTTTACATCATATCCCTTATAATTTACTTTTCCAATACATTTTATTACTTAAATTACTTATTTAAATTTGAAATTTAGACAAACAAAACAAAACATCTCTCTCTAATTTTGTTTTATTTTTCTTCATTTATTTAAACAAAATAAACCTAATTTCATTTCTATAAATACTCCTTCATGTATTTCACTTTTCGTTTTCTCTCTTTTCTCTAAAACAAAACTTTTGCATTTGGTTTTCTCTCTCTTCCCTCTCCCTCTTTGCCGTGAGCCTCCCCTCCCTTTTACACACACACACACACATTTTTTTCTTCAAGTTTTCTAGCTCCACACACTAAATAGATAATAGATCTTGACCCTACCACAAATAAAACAGGTAATGGCAAGATCATACATGTGTGGTTTCACTAAAATCCCCATGAGCTTTATGCTAGGGATGTAGAAACACTTAAGCATAATATTTTTGCCATCATAATGTTGTGGATCTTTATATTTAAGTTGTTCTACTATTATTTTGCTATATTATTGATCTATGTTGTTCTTATTGATATTTTGTGCATATATTCTTTTATTAACCTCATCTACATAATGTTCATATTGCATTTCCATTCATGACTTGAATAATATAATAAATCTATTTGTTTTGAGTACATAAATGCCATGAAAACTTGTCTTATGTACATAAAAGACTTGTAGTAGTATGATAATAATGAGAATATACCAAAAAGTTCAAGGTCTATTTTAGTTTCAACAAAAATAATTTTTGGAAATCCGGATGGAAAAAGACACCTATTTTGAAAAACCCTTTTTCAACTCTAAAATGAAGATTTTACATTTAATATGAAGGGCTTAGGGAATAGGTATTATAAAGGAATGATTTTGATGAGTTAAGCTTAGTTTTACTGAGAAATATTTTCAAAATAAGAAAAGGGCTACAAAAGTTAAGTTAGAACTTGTTTCAACCCCAACAAGAACTTGAAATTCGTAACTAGGGTGAGTTGTTAAGTGAACACCAATTTTATAACCCCAAAACAAGAGTTTTATTAAAGAAGTGGATGCCTTAATGAATATGTTTTATTAATAATTAATTTTAGAAAGATTAAATTAGTTTTACTATTTCGTATTGTGCTTGTAAATTATAGTTGCACTAGAATGATAGGCAAAGATAAAAATTGGAAATGCATGATAGGTAATTATGGGATTATGTATGCTATCTTGATTTGTTGAGAAAAATATGCTAAGTATATCGAAATCGGGTGATTAATTGATGTATGTCTATATGCCATGATTATGAGTGTTTGCAAATTGATTGGTTACCTATTAAATTGCATTAATGATTATTCGGTTTAATATGTAATATGGACATAATCACTTCACGATGGGGATGGTACATTTAATCATGGTTGGTTCTTCATAAAAATCCATAAACGGTATGAATGAGATGAGTTGCCTGTGAGCCATAAAACGGAACAATAGTACCGTAGGATTCGTTAATCTCCTAACCTCGAATGGAGGGCGTAAATCCATTCAACATATGATTTCTAGTTGATCATACGTCTTGTTTGCCCATGTAGTTGTTGCATTTCATATGGATAATTAATCAACTTGATTGTATGTATGTAATTGTGTGATATATGTATTCTAAAAGTATTTACTCACTAAGCTAGCATAGCTTATACCCCTACATCTTCTTTTAGTTGCAGTTCCCATACCTATGGTTGCATTTCAGGACTTGGCTAACTCAGGTAACGTAAGATTAGGAGTTCCCCCTAGAAGTTTATGTTTTGCTTTTGTATAGACTTCCATAGGAAACCTTAAACACTCGAGTTGTTATAAAAAATTAATACCTAGACTGATTATTATTTTGCAGGGGAATACCCCTTAGTATTTTGTAAACGATCCTAAGATATCTATGGTTTATATATTTTTATGCTTATTCTATTAAGTTAAATTATCTATCTCCAATTGCATATGTATTCTATTATTATAAGAGAACGTCTTGTATCTAATACAAGACCTTTGAATAACTGTGGTAGTGATTCCTAAGTCTCATTTAGTATGCAGTGGACTGTTATGTTTAGGATATCCTTTAGGGCGTGACATATCTATAGGGGTATAAGCTAACAGGCTTAGTGAGAATTATTGCCATAAGTAAATACTCGAGTAGCAAAATTCAAACAAGTTATTTAAGCATTCAAGTGAAATGCAAGATACACGTGAGCAAGCAAGGCATATAGTTTTCCGAGCACTATATGTTGAATGGATTTATGCCTTCCATTCGGGGTTTGGTAATAATAAGTAATTTTAGACCGAGTCATCTTAGTTAGTTCATGCTTTCAATCATTACCGCCAAGCATATTAAGATTACTTGTGTTGAGCCATGCTTTCGATTTACCACCAAGCATCGTTTTAATTCCTTGTCGCCAAGCATTTGCTTTCGATCATTGCTGCCAAGCATTGCTTTCGACCGTGTTACTATCCTTTCACCCAAGGATAATAACCCCATGCAATGTGACTCACTTTGTGATATGCATGAATCAATTAATTTAATATATCATAGCATCATTATTGTCAATTTTAAAGTGACCATAAAATTTCAGACATATCAAGTTCTACTCTAAGGCAAGCAAACCTTCACAATCAATTCCTGCCTTGATATTCTTAGTGTTCTTTCATACAATTTCACATACATAACAATTTGTTTTTCTTTAATTCTAATACATCTATACTACAAACACAATTAAGTACACAATTTAAGGAACGTTTCCATGGTGATACTTCTTCTAATGGAAGAGTTGATCGAACAATCCATGTCACGCCCCAAAGGGTACTATAAACGTGGCAGTCCACTGCACATGATATTAATACTGATGAATGACAACCTTAGTCACACAAGAGCTTTGATATTATGTGCAAGGCGTGCTTCCAAGATAGTAGGAGACTCTAAGGGGTATTACGTTTAAGCAAATAATAAAAGCATGCAAGAACTTATGACGGTAAACAGGTAATAGTCGTTAAGTTCAAAATTCTTACAACTTCTTAAGGGCATTCCCTCTTACTACAAGTCTTGATATTCTAAGCCATCTTAAAATATACATAAATGTATTAAAAGACTACCATAGAGATTTTTCTTAGAATTCTACATCCAAAAACTAAATATGTAAACTTCTTCCAAAAACTTCTAGTAACTTTGGCTCATACCTGACAAAAGGGGATCCTTGGTGCTAACCACAAGTAATCAAATTATAACAAAAAGCTATAAGAGTATAAGCAAAACTAGCTTAGTGAGATAACTCCCTTCTTCAAAGCATTTCCATATAACATACAAGTATTTTAGACAACCATATGTATATGCATCAATCAAATGAGCAATCAAAATATACATGATTAACCAGAAACCATGTGTAGCATGGATTTTATGCCCTCCATGTCGGGGGTTGGGTTGTTACTGGCTCGTATGATCATCAATATCTGTAGACTTATCGGCTCCTACTTGCCCATGTAGACTTTTCGGCTACTACTAGCCACTGCTACAACTCCTCATTTCCCTACACGAAGAATAGTAGCAAAAAATAAATGTGACTCACAATATGTCATGCATGAATTATTTTTAATATTGGTCTATCCAATTATTGTCAATCTCAAGTTAAAGGTGACTAAACAATATTCATCATACCATTGTAAGAGAAAATAAATTATTCATCAAACCTTTTTTCAATATACTTAGCTTCTTATTTAACATCCACTTCATTCAACATGCATCTAATTCACACAACATTTATTCTTTCATCTTTCCTTAATCTCTTGTGCCATTACTTACAAACACATTCAAGGAAATGTAATTAGTAAGGGATTAACTCACTCCATGGCGATTGCTCCTAGTCGAAATAATCTTTTGGAAAAGCAATATCGGTTTCTTCTTCACCTGAACAAAATGAATTACCCAAAATGAGTCTTTCATAGAATTTCTACTTTAAAGATTATTAGTCTATCTTCAAATTGCGGTAAAAATCGGATTGAAGGAAATTCCAACTTAAAATAGCCATAACATGCTCATTTTAACTCGGAATTTCGCATATTATATGTCATTTTCTACCTACTCAAAAAGATCTATCCATTTTTAAGGTTATTTTTACTATAAAAGATCATTTAGGTATTGGATCAAAGGGGTACAGATCTACCACTAAAATTCCCTTCTTGAAAAACAACATTTTCTAATCTTTTCTTCACTCAAAGCTTGTTAAGCAAAACTTAAATATGTATATGGTTGAAAATAATCCTTGTGGTATATAAATAGACTCATATTTTATGCATGATGCTATAAGTGCTGTCTCATTTAATTAATTTCCTTAAAACAAACTTTTCTAGGTTTTGGAACAATTGGATTTGTTAAACTTTACTTTATGTGGTTGAAATAACTTATAAATTTTTGGGTGATCATAATTTAATGTTCTATATTTTTATTCTTTAGTTTATCAAAAGTGAGTTGAAAATAAAGTTTGGTCTTTTTAAGAATAAAGTTTCAAAAGTTTTCTTTAGTAGTACTTAATAAGTTTATTCTTTGAAAATTTACTTTCTTAGATTGTTGACAAATTTAATTTTTCTAAGAGGGTTTCCTAAGACTTGTAAGTTTATTTTTACCTTAGCTTGAAATCTAGTTTAGCTCTTAGTTTAGAAAATTGGTAAAAATTTTCACAGTATCAAGTTATCATCTATATATCAAGATTTTCATGTTGTCATTTGAAAAAAAAAAAAGTATCTTTAGACTTTAAAGAAACTTCTTTATCAATAGTTTGAAGTTTCATGATGATCTTCTATAAACTTTTAAAAAGGAATTTATTTGAAAAGATTCTTCTAAGTCTGGGTGAAAAACATTTATTAAGTGATAAAACTTTAAGATTTTAGTCTTTCATTAAAAGATCTCTTTTAATTTGGACAACAACTTATTAGCCATGCATGAATATGATTATTTAGTTTATAAAAAATATATATATCACAAGATAAGATAATAAAGAATATAAGAAATAAATAAGCATAATAATAATTGTCAAGGAGCCTTAGCTTCATCAAGGCTTCCCAGAACTAAGAATAGACTAGTCCCAAAAGAAAAAAGAAAATTGCTTTGACTTGATAAGGACAAGCCTAAGACTAGAAAGACTAGTCTTAAAACAACATGAAAGTAAATAAATTACAAGGATGGTAAATAAATTTCAATAAAAAGTGAGCTTATATACTCTAAAAGATATATATAACTACATAGATATATTTAGTTAGATATTTATATGAGCAACATAATGGAAAATAGATTCATGAACAAAAACAAAGTATGAACATATTGCTGCTTTCCTAACCTCCATGGGTTTAGAAAATACACACTATGTTCATACTAAACAAATGAACATATGAAAAGCTTAGATTATTACCTATGAAAGAAGAGAAAAATAGAGAGAACTTTTGGAGAGAATTTGTGAGAGTTTTGGTAGTGTAAGAAAGGTGTGAAGAAAATGGAAGAAATGGGTGACATTTATAGGAAAAAGTAGAGGATAATTTGTGATAATTAATTAAATAAAATTAAAATAAATTGAGTGTGAATGAGGGAGGGGCCAACATAAATATGGAAGAGAGAGAGGAGAAATATTTATTTATTTTTGTTTTGCTAATGAAAAGTGAGATGTGAGAGATGTGAAGTTGTATTGGAAATAAATTTGTAAGAAAATAGGTGTATAAGTTGTAAGGAAAAGTATAGATAGATGAATAGTTAAAATAGTAATGAATAGTGTAATGTAAAATAAATGGGACTAATAAAGTACTGGTAGTAAGAAAATACGCATATAAATAGGATATTTGATATTTTTAGTTACCGAAAAATTATAAAACTGATATTTTTAAAAACCTTATATTTTTTATGAGTCTAACGGTATATCTACAATATTTTTAATATTCTGAGCCCTAGGGTAAGCTTTTCGAAAACTGTATCTGATCGGGTTCAAAACGAATCACAGTTTGACTAATTTGATATTTTTTAAGCTTTCTTATGTTATTACGAACTATTCTACATACTAATCTCTTACTTACTCACTTAAGGTTACAAATACGGGATTGCCATACTTAAACTGTTGCGTATAACTAGAGTTTTGTTGACTTTAAGGTTTTCGATTGACCTTCTAATTAAGGTTTTAAGCTTAATCGATCGTAAAACTTTAGGGGTTTACAAACCACTTAGTCAAAATAGTCCTCGAGATATGGGTATTCTTCTTTGGGATCACTTAGTCAAGAAAAATACCCGTAATGAGTATTTCTTGATAACTCTCTTGAAATTTGACAAAACTATGTCACAAGAATGTCAAAATTCGTATAAAAGACAATTTTAACTTAAAATGGTCATAACTTGGTCATTTTAACTCAGAATTACACATATAATATACCGTTTTCTTCCTATTCGAAAATATCTATCCATTTCTAAAACTATTTTCATCAAACTAGGTCATTTGAGCTCTAGAATAGTGGCGATCAGATTCACCACGAAATTTCCCATCCCAAAAGCATTTGTTTCAACCATCAAATAATCCAAAAATTGCTTTGATAAATACTTAGTTATCTATATAGTTGAGAAATTCCTTTTTATGGATATATAGGTCATATTCCATGCATGTTCAAGGATTTGTTGTCCAAACAAAATTCTTTAGTAAAAACGATGAACTCATATTTTACATACATTTTGTGGATAAAATTGATACAGATTGATAGAAATCAAGTGGAATTTGTATTTATAAGTGTAAATTTTGTGAAATCAGGTCAACAAAGAAGTAATGAGCAAATTCCAAAGCAATTGGTTGAAGATCAACATGTACGCCGGCTCAAAAGCATCCAATGCCGCCGGCGTAAAGGCTGTGTAGAACGACCACAGAAGCCAATTTCTTAACGCAGTCTTCCACGCAGCCAGGGTGGAAGAGATTTGGAGCAAGCAATTATAATAAGGATTTACGCCGGCAAATTCTGCATCAACGCAGCCGGCGTGGAGCCTGTGTACTTTGTCCACATATTACAAATCCTTAACGCAGGCTCGAACGCAGCCAATGTAGGGTTTGATGAAGCAATGAACGTTGGCCTTTTGGGATTCAACGTAGCCAGCGTACATGCCAGCATACATCAAGTAGCAAATTGATTACGGCCATATTTCAAGCTGTGATCCTCTCGGGAAATTTCGAATGATGATCTATGCAGGCCAAATTTGAAGCAACACAGCCAATGTTCGTCAAGCGTAAGTTGAAGAGGCACTTTTCATACAACGAACGCTGGCCAGATCCAATTTTACGCAGGCGACATACATTTTGTAACTGCCGGCATACATCTATGTCAGTCTGTATTCTTCACGCAATTTTGCTCTATTTAACAGTGTTTTTGAGAGAGCAAAATATAGAACAGATACACGAAAATATTCAGAAAGATTAGAAAAAAAATGTTCTTGTTTGTTTCTCTTTTAGGGCACTAAGACCCTAATGTTCTAGCAACTTAGAGTGGATTAGGTTTAGCTACAATCAAGCATTGCCCACAATTGTGGGATTTTGGATTTGGAAATTCCCATTTCTGAAAAGGAACCATTTTTAAGGTGTTTTCAATCTCTATTCTCTTATGTTTATGCTTGATTGTATATTGAGATGCATGTTTTCATTGTCAATTATGAATATGTATGAATGGATTTGATGATTTGATGCATGAATTGAATTAATATTGGTGTCGATTAACTGGGAATTTGATTATCTTTGTTTGTAATCTGTTTAGTTTATGCTTGATCAACATAGATTAGATAGAAAGGATTAAAGATACTTGAGAAGGATTCAATGATCCGCACAAGCAAAACTTAGGTTTCTGAATATGATTTGTCATACAGATATGTAAATCTGTGATGAAACTTGAGAATTCATTAATCTTTATGCGGTTAGGGTTACAAATTTGGGTCACTTAACGGTGCTTGTTTTGTATTCTTAACTAGAATAGTAATTTTGGTGAGAGCAAAATGCTATTAACCTAAAATCATAGATAAATTACTTTAATAGGATAGTTTATGCTATGAAAGATTTTGTTACATCGAGAGGTGAGCAATTCTTAAATGAATTTGATCAAATCCTAAGTAATCAATGTTATATATCAATCTAAAGCATGAGTCATTTCACATGAGAATAGAAATACATCATTCATATATCATCTGCATCTCCTAAACCTAAATCTCTCGTAATAGTTGCTAGAACATATGGTTTTAGTTCTTGATAAATCATTTGAAATCTAGTTTTTAATTTAAATCAACATAGATTGATTACACATCTGAAAAATCAATTGCTTAGATTAGGGTAAAAGTTTAATTCTAGTAATTAGCCATTAGCTCCCTATGGATATCACCTGGACTTTCCAGAATATACTGCTTTGTACTCGGTGATTTTGCTGACCGGTTCAGTAATCCTTTCATGTTTGAAATTTAAAATCTTTAGAATATTGAGAAGTGCGGTTTACTAGAGTTTCAAAAAACAATGTCAGTTAGAAGTTTAGGAAAATCATAATTTACAAAAAATCCTTTTGTAAATTCTTTAAAAATGAATATTTTGATTCTTTTGTTTTCAAGGAGTATTTTATGTTCATCTTACTATTTTCCTTGGTGATTTTTCCATAAAAATGAATTTCTTTATTTTTTTTCCTTTTTGAAACTTTTAACATTAGTGTCACTTATCTTATTAGTTTCCTATGTATTTTCTTTGACTATTATTTTGATCTTTTTAAACCTTGGTTTGAAAACTTATATTTCTTTTTTTTTTATGGGGTTTTCTTTATATTATGTTTTTAAGGAAAACATTTTTGTAACAAAGAATCACCTTCCTTATTTTTAGAAAACAACCTATTACTACTATAGTTATGGTTTTAGAAAAAACATTTCAAAATAATGGTATTTCCAAAATTATAATGAGCTCTTCCTAAGGCTTTGAGGAAAATGGATTCCTTCTAATAATTTAAAAACTCTAAATTTCTTTTAGAACCCTCCTTGGGTGACAGAAACCTCTTTTGTAAAAGGTATAGTTTAAACTTGGCAGTTTAGACAACAACCTTTATTTATCATGAATATGAGAATAATAACAAGCATAATTGTAACAACAAAATAATAAGAAAAATAATATAAGTCAAGTATTGAGAGTCTTAGCTTTGAATAAAGACTCTCGGACTAAGAAATGGACCAGTTCCGAAAAAAAAAAAAAAAGAAAATTGTTTCAATTTGATGAGGACAAGTCGAAGACTAGAAAGACTAGTCTTAAAATTGCATGAAGGTAAATAAATTGCATTGCATGAAATAAATAAATAACAAATGAACTTGTATACTCTAAAAAAAATATATAGGTACATAAATATATTTAATTAGATATAATTAAGAAGTTAGCATAATGACAACAATAATATAGAAATGGATGTTCACGAACAAGAACAATACATAAATATAATATAGCTTCCGTAACAATAAGTTTAGGAAACTCACACCATGGTCATGTAAAGTTACATGACATTATAGTAAGAATATAAAAAGAATTGTTACCTAAAGAGAAGATGGGAGTAATACGTGTAAATGGGTTTTGTGTGTGAAGAAGAAGGAATTCTGGGAGTATTTTGGGAGAGTAATGGAGAGAGTATTTGAGAGAGTTTATGGTAGTGAATTTGTGGGTAGTATATGTGCGAATGAAGTGAAAGAGAAGTGAAATTATGTGATTAAAATAAATGGAAAGAGAAAAATATATGAGTGAAAAAGAGGGGGGAGGCACCAGCCACATATAGAGAGAGGGGGAGAATTTGTAATTTTTTTGTATTTTTGTTAATGTGTAATAATATGTAAGGTATATGTAATATAAAGTGTACAAGAAAGGTAAAGAGTAAGAAAAATAGATATGTAAAATGTAAGAGTAGATGGTAGCAAAAGTAGAAATAGATTAATAGTATAGGATAGTAATGAATAGTGTAATGTAAAGTAGATGTGACTAATAAAATACCAGTAGTAAGAAAATACGTGTATAAATATGATATATGATATTTTTAATTACCAAAAAATTATAAAACTGATATTTTTGAAAACGTTATATTTTTATGAGTCTAACGGTATATTCAAAATATTTTTAGTATTCCAAACCTTGGGACACGTTTTCTAAAAACTGTATCAGATCGGGTTCAAAACGAATTGTGGTTTGACTAATCTTACATTTTTTAGCTTTCTTATGTTATTACAAACTATTCTACTTACTAATCTCATACTTACTTTCTTAGGGTTACAAACGCAGGATTATCGGACTTAAACTGTTACGTCTAACTAGGGCTTTTGTTGACTTTAAGGTTTTTGATTGATTGTAAGCCCCGGAAAATTTCAGAAAATAATTCCAAGATGAACTTCGAAAATGAACCCTAAATATCACTCCAAATTAAAACCGAACTTCGACAAGTCCTAAATTACGAACAAATCTGGAAATCTTAATCTTGAGGAAAATAAGAATCCTTAAAAACAAAATAAGAACTTAACATACTTCAATTCCAAAACCACTACGTATGAAAAATTCCATATGTAACTCCGACTTATAAAATCGGGTAATATAAAGCCCAAAAACAAATTATTAAAAAGTAAATAACGATGAAACTTTCGGAAATAAAACCCAATTCAAAAATTCCGAAAACGTTGAGAGATATTAAATACTTATAAAAATCGAATTTAAAATAAATTTCTCAAATAAGATATGTTGTATAAACATAAAATATCAGTTTCCAAATTGACAAAGATCTAAACTGGAAAATCACTGGAAACCCAAAGTGGAATATAGTAGTTTAAGTCCGGCAATCTAGCACCCTTAACTCTAGAAGTCGAGGTGTAGTTTAAGCGTGTAGAATAGCTCGTAGTAAAATAAGTTTGCTTAAAAATATCATATTGGTATATTTTTTACCTATTTCGAATCCATTCGGATACAGACTTCGAAAAGCGTGTCTCGAGGCTCGAGATATCAAAAATATAACAATAGTACCGTTAGACTAGTATTTTCATAAGATTTTTGAATATATCAGTTATATAATTTTTGGGTTATAAAAGTTACAGTTATAACCTTTTATCGTATTTTCATTATTACCGGTAATTAATTAGTCTTTTGCACTATTCACTTTTATTTCATTACACAATTTTATTATTCTTATAAAGCCTTATATTTTTAGATAAATATTTTATATATTATAGAAAACTTTGTTTTTCTAAAATTTAGTTCGTTTCAGGTTTTTACGAGATCAGATTCTGTTTAAGACCAGATACTAAAAATAAAATAAATTAATTTAATAATTGAAAAATATTTAAAAAATATTTTTATTTTCATAAAATAATTTCTTAGAATTTTTCGGGTTATAAAAATATCATTTATAGCCTATATTCGCGTATTTTGATCATACCGGTAACATATTTGTTAAAATACTAAAATAATTTAAATAATTATTTAATTTTATTTATGAAAATTTTGCCACTTATTTAAAAATATTTTTCCTAATTTTATTTTGTATTTTTCTTAATAAAAAGCACTTTTTTCCAACCCAAACTTCAAGTACACCTTACACATATCATTTCCTTTTCACTTCAATCTTTTTACACTTTGTCCCACACTTCATGGAAGATTTTTTCCTCCTTCATGGTTGCCATTGTCCCTTAATTTACTCCTATTTTGAATAAAATAAATATATTTCAATCCTTCTTCAAAAAGCTACACATACCATTAATTACACAATTTAATTTCAAGTCAAATTTCAACAAATTCCTCTCTCTCTCCTCTTCCAAATTCACATGAGACCCCCCAAAATCTGCGTTGTTTTATTTTTTTTCTTCTTTCATTCATTTAATACACTCATTTTCTCTCTCTCTTTCATTTACTCCTTTTACTCTTTTTCATTCCTTAACTTTTTCTCTCTTTTTTCTCTCTTTTCTTCTTCATTTTGTTCTTGTTCCTTCAAGAACACAAGCTGCACCCATTCCATTTTTGAGCTCTCACACATATTTCATCAAGATTTTTGAATAAAACTCTTCTCCAAAGCTTCCATAGGTGATATAGGTAAAGTATAATGAGAGTTTCATGCATCAAATGACATTCCATAAGCTTAAAAGGATGATGCCAAAATGAAACACTTCTCTTCTCTATGATTATTATCTTGTATCATTATTATTTTCTTGTTTAAAGTAGTTATATTTTGTAGATCTAACTTTTTGTAGCTTTGATTTTTGTTTATGCCTTAGATCTTGTTATTGAAGTTATTATTTTTGTTATTGCTTATGATTTATGCATATATTCATCATTCACATAACTATCCTAGTGTTCATGCATCTAAAATTAGTATAGTAAACTAGATCTAGTGTTTTAAGTTCATAAAATGCATTAGACTTTGTTTTATGTTCATGGATAACTTGTAATAGCATGATGATAGTAGGAATGTTTTAGAAAACTCAAGATCTATTTTAGTTTCAACAAAAATCATTTTTTTAAATTCGGATGAAAATGGAACCATATTTAGAAAAGTTGTTTTTCAACTTCAAAATGTGTATTTTTTATTTAAAATGAAGGGCTTAGGGTATAGACAACATAAATGAATGATTTTGATGAGTAAAGTTTAGATCTATGAGTTTATAGTTTACTACCATGGGTTTCGTTTAGATTTATGTTCATATTAAATGTAGATCTTGGTTTTGAACTTAAACAAAAATAGTGAAATTCGTATTTTGGCAAGACCCCTATTTAAAAACCACTTTTCAAGTGTCAAAATGAAATTTTTACTTGAGATAATGAAGGCTTAATGTATGTATATCATCAAGACTTCTTTTTACAAGAATCAAAGGTGATTTTCAAAAGTTATTTTCAAAATAAAAATCTCATTTTCGGATTTTGGCCAAGGCATATTTTAAAAACATGTTTTCCAACTCAAAAATGAAGTTTTTATTTAAGATATGAAAAGCTCTTAAGATATGATATGTAAGGAATGGATTTTCATAAGTTTAGATAGATTTTATCAAAAGATATGTCCAAAAATAAATTTTATAAATTCGGATCCCAACCAAGACCAATTTTGAAAACCCATTTTTCAACTTCAAAACAAGACTTTTATTAAAGAAATAGAAGCCTTGAGGGATAGGTTTGATTAGGAAATGGTTTTTAAAAGACTAAATGAGTTTTACAAAGAAAACAAGCTCAAATTAATTTTTCAAAATTCGGATTTGAAAATAGCCATTATGTAAACACCTATTTCCAAATGCCGAAATAATAATTTTTATAGGAAAATGGAAATCCTAAGGAATATATGTAATAAAGACCAAGTTTTGGCAAGGATAAGAGAAGTTTATCAAAATATAATCATAGGATAACAAATGGTTTCCAAGAATAGGTTAAACAATGTTTTCATTCTTCAAAATTTTGTAAAATTCGTACTTAGGTAAACCACCTATTTAAACATCTACTTTCTAAACCCAAAATGAAGGTTTTTATTAAAATAATGAAGGTGATGGTTATATAGGTCATCAAGGTTAAGTTTTGATAAAAGAAAGTATGATTTTACAAGAAGAAAAACTATTCTTCTTAAGTCTAGTATAATTCAAAGTTTTGCAAAGTGAAAGTTTTCAAAAAGAATTCTTGGTACTATATGTATACATATAGGTAGATCATCTCATAACCTTCATAACAATAGCTTGTAGGAAATACATATATGCATGATGCATTGTAGAAATAAGGTATGAAAATGGAGTTTATCCAAAATTGTAAATTCGAATGATTTCAAAACCATACCTTAAAAACCCATTTATCAACTCCAAAACTTGTGTTTTATATGAAAAATGAAGAGTTTAGGTCATAGGTATCATCAAGTAATGATTTTGATAAATTAAGATGGGATTTGCTAAGAAAAATATATAGAACAAGGAGTAGAAATGAAGTAGGAAAAATTTGAGTTGTTGTCATTTTAAGAAATTCGTAATAATGGAGTAATGGCATGAAAACCCATATTTTTCAAACTCAAATTAGAAGTTTTATCAAAGAAATGAAGTCCTTAGTGGCTATGTATGGTTGAGTCCTAATTTTCTAAATATCAAATGATTTTTACTTAAAGGAATCACTCAAAAACCAATTTTTACAAAATTCGGATTTTAGAATCAACCCTACTTAAAAAAAATGTTTACAATGTGTAAAATGAAAATTTTTATATAGAAATGAAGGTCATAAGTAATAGATATAATGAAGACTCAATTTTAACAAAAATAATTATATTTTCTTAAGTAATAAATCCAAAACAAATGGAAATGATCAAAGTTAGAAAACTAGATTTTTCATAAGTAGTTGTTATTATGGTCTTGCAAAATAAAAAGTTATAAAATTTTCTTTTAGCAAAAATCATCAAGATCATGTATACATTAAGCTCATTTCATGTCATTCATGTTAGGAAATCATCAATATTGCATGTATAGCTAATCTATATAGTAGGAAAATTACAAACATTTACAAAACTATTTTTTGGAATTGAAATTTGCTACTGATCAGAACTGATCGGACCTTTTCGAAGCTTCAAAGTTTTCAAAACTTAAATATAATATTAGAATTAGATAGATCTTTTGAAGTAGATAGAAATCGATATATAATTTGCAAAATTCCGAGTTAAAATGACCAAGTTATGGCCGTTTTAAGTTGGAATTCCCGCTTAGGACGAGAATTGCGAATTTGATAGTTTGTATAAGATAGTTTGGATTAGTTAAGTAATGAAATACTTATTAGAGTATTTCTTCCTTTTTAGGTGATCCCGAAATCGACGATTCCCTACCACCGGATTACTTTTACTAAAAGACCGGTGATCCAATGGCCGAGTGAGTTTTCTCCTTATTTTGTTACCCTGTTTGTGCTTGTAGCTAGTTGCATTAGAATTATAGGAGCAAGATAAAAATTGATATGAATGGGGATGGGATATATGATGAGACTGTGATGAATGTATGCCAAAGAGTACTAAAGCATATCGAAACCATGATTCGATTGGATAACCGCACTGTTCATATTATTTCTGTTATGTGTATGATATTGGTTGGTCACTCTAAAGAATGTATGAATATTTTGACCTAAGAAAAAATTTAAATTGGTCATGCACCGCATCGGACATATTACATTTGGTAGCGTGCTACTCCTATGCAGATCGATCGGTATGGTTCGATGATGACTCGTTTGGATAACGAGACCGGTACCAGAGCTCATTCATGGGAACTAAGTCGCATGGGGATGTATTCCATGGGTGAGCCTAGCCGAGTCAAGTGCTATGAGCCGAGGGCTTGGGACTAGAAGCAGTCGTGTAGACTTCAATACCATCCCTAACCCAAGATACGGAGGGCGTAAATCCGTTCTGTGTGTGGGTTTCGGATACCCATACATAATTGTTTGCTCATGTGTTTGTTCATGCATAGCATATGGTTGATTATAACTTACTTTTTATGGTACAGAATTAAGAGAATTCTCACTAAGCTCGTGTAGCTTATACCCCAATAGTTGTTTAAATGAACATGTTATCTCAAGAATGCAAAGTGGGGACCCAAATGGTTGGAGCCGAGAATGACTTCGGGATTTCAGCAAAGAATAAGAATGTTTGAAGTTATCAGTTAGGTTTTATTATTTGCCTTGTAATAGTTTATGTAGGGAAGTCTTTGGATGAATGTAATTGAAGTTTAATGATTTGTATTTTGAAGTATAGTGATTCATATATGAAGTATAGTGAATTGTATTCCCTTTACATTGTTACTCAAGTGTATCAATATAAAATATATCTCTCCAATGTGTCTCCTCTATGTGTTAGACGCCTTGTACATAGTATGGAAGCCTTCACATGACTGAAGTGGTCATTCCTAGGCTTTAATATTGTGTACAGCAGACTGCCACATTTAGGATACCCTTCGGGGTGTAACATTGACCTTCTAATTAAGGTTTGAGATTAACCAATCGTAAAACTTTAGAGGTTTACAAGTACTCATCCACAACTTCCCGTAGGAATAAATAGTGAAGACGTTGAAAATTTTAAGATTTTCTTAGTTAAGAAACAAGGTGCTGCCAACATTGTTATAGATTGGATGTTGTGAGGAGTTATAAGATGAAGGTTAAATTTAGAGAATTCTTTGTAGACCATGTAAGCCCTCATTTTCTTAGCAACCTAAATTCGGTTTTTGGAATTGGAACCTGTCATGCCCCGAAGAGTACCCTAAACGTGGCAGTCCACCGTACACAATATTAAAGCCTAAGAATGACCACCCAAGTCACGCGAAGGCTTTCATACTATGTACAAGGCGTCTAACACATAGAGGAGACACATCGGAATGATACATTTTATGTTGATATAACTTGAGTAACAATGTAAAGGAATTTCAATTCACTATACTCCAGAAACAAATCATTATACTTCATATACAAATCGCTATACTTCAAATACAAATCATTCAACTTCAATTACATTCATCCCAAGACTTCACTACATAAGACTTACAAGGCAAATCATAAAGCTTAGCAAAAAACTTCAAGCATTCTTATATCTTTCCGGAATCCCGAAGATCCCGAAGTCATTCTCGGCTTCAACCATCTCGGTCCCCACTTAGCATTCTTGGAATAACCTGCTCATTTAAACAACTATTGGGGTATAAGCTACACTAGCTTAGTGAGAATTCCCTTAATTCCGTACCATAACAAGCAAGTTATAATCAATCATATGCTATGCATGAACAAACACATGAGCAAACAATTATGTATGGGTATCCGGATCACACACACAGAATGGATTTACACCCTCCGTATCTTAGGTTAGGAATGGTATTGAGTCTACACGACCGCATCTAGTCCTCAAGCCCTCGGCTCTTAGCACTCGACTCAGCTAGGCTCATCCAAGGAATGCACCCACATGCGCCTTAGTACCTTTGCATGAGCTCTGGCACCGGGCTCGTTATCCAAACGAGGCATCGACGGACCATATTGATCGACCTGCGTAGGAGTAGCATGCTACCAATACAATATGTCCGTGCAATGCATGAACAATTTAATTTAATTTTTTTTTTTGCTTAGGTCAAAATATTCATACATTCTTTAGAGTGAGCAACCAATATCATACACATAACAGAAATAATATGAACAGTGCAGTTATCCAATCGAATCGTGGTTTCAATATGCTTTAGTATTCTTTAGCATACATTCATCACAGTCTCATCATATATCCCATCCCCATTCATATCGATTTTTATCTTATTCCTGTAATTCTAATGCGACTAACTACAAACACAAACAAGGTAACAAAATAAGGAGAAAACTCACTTGGCCATTGGATCACCGATCTTCTAGTAATAATAATTCAGTGGCAAGGAATCGTCGATTTCGGGCTCTCCTAAAAAGGAAGAAATACTCTAATAAGTATTTCAACTCAAACTAATCCAAACGATTTTATACGAACTATCAAATTCGTAATTCTCATCATAAGCGGGAATTCTAACTTAAAACGGCCATAACTTGGTCATTTTAACTCGGAATCTCGTAAATTATATATCGATTTCTATCCATTTCGTAAGATCTATCTATTTCTAATATTATTTTCAAGTTTTGAAAAAATTTAGGTCTTGGAACAGAGGGATCAGATCTGATTAGTAACGGTTTCCGATTCCGAAAAATAGTTTTGTAAATGTTTGTAATGTTCGTACTATATAAATTGGCTATACATGCAATATGAATGATTTCCTAACATGAATGACATGAGATGAGCTTAATGTATGCATGATCTTGATGATTTTTGCTAAAAGGAAAATTTACAACTTTTTATTTTGCAAGACCATAATAACAACTACTTATGAAAAGTCTAGTTTTCTAACTTTGATAATTTCAATTTGTTTTGGATTTATTACTTAAGAAAATATAATTATTTTTGTTAAAATTGAGTCTTCATTATATATATTACTTATGACATTCATTTCTACATAAAAATTTCTATTTTACACTTTGTAAACATGTTTTTAAAATTGGTCCATTCCAAAATCCGA
Source organism: Combretum micranthum (assembly GCA_024138025.1). Lineage (NCBI taxonomy): Eukaryota > Viridiplantae > Streptophyta > Magnoliopsida > Myrtales > Combretaceae > Combretum > Combretum micranthum. The sequence continues at coordinate 454,910 of JAMXBD010000619.1, forward strand.
ATTTTCGTAAGTAATGTTTTTGAGTGATTTCTTTAAGTAAAAATCATTTGATAGTTAGAAATTAGGCTCAATCATACATAACTACTAAGGACTTCATTCTTACACAAAATTTGCATTTTACACTTTGCAAATATGTTTTTCAATATGATTTACTCAAAATCCGAATTTTAGAAAATCCACTTTTTGCATGATTCCTTTGGAAAAAACTTGTTTAATGCATTAAAATTTAAGACTTTATGGTACCTATTACTTAAGGACTCCATTCATTACATAAAACTTTCATTTTGAGCTTGGATAATAGGTGTTCTTATGGCCTTCATTTAAAATTACGAATTTCACAAGTTAGCTACTAACTCAAAATTTTCTCCTCTTCATTCTATTTCTTGTCTTACACATTAATCTCATCAAAACTCATTTCAACTTATAAAAATCATTGCTTAATGATACCTATTACCTATATACTTCATTTTTCACATAAAACATGAGTTTTGGAGTTGATAAATGAGTTTTAAAAATTGGTCTTGTTTGGGATCCGAATTTAGAAAATTTATTTTTGGTCATATCTTTTGATAAATTCTATCTAAGCTTATGAAAATCCATTCCTTACATATCCTATCTTATGGGCCTTTCATTTCTTAAATAAAAACGTCATTTTTGAGTTGGAAAACATGTTTTTAAAATATGTCTTGACCAAAATCCGAAAATAGAATTTTTATATTGAAAATCACTTTTGATTCTTGTAAAAAGAAGTCTTGATGATATACATATATTAAGCCTTCATTTTCTTACGTAAAATTTATATTTTGACACTTGGAAAGTGGTTTTTAAATATGGGTCTTGCCAAAATACGAATTTCACTACTTTTGTTCAAGTTCAAATCTAAGATTTACACATAATATGAACATATATCTAAAAGAAACCCATGGTAATGAACTATAAACTCATAGATCTAAACTTTACTTATCAAAATCATCAATTTATGTTGTCTATACCCTAAGCCCTTCATTTTAAATGAAAAATACACATTTTGAAGTTGAAAAACCACTTTTCTAAATATGGTTCCATTTTCATCCGAATTTTGAAAAGTTTTTTTTGTTGAAAATAAAATAGATCTTGAGTTTCCTACAACTTTCCTACCATCATTATGCTATTACAAGTCATCCATGAACATAAAACAAAGTCTAATGCATTTTACGAACTCAAAACTCTAGATCTAGTTTTCTAAACTAGTTTTAAATGCATGAATCACTAAGATAGACTTGTGGATGCTAGGTCTATGCATAAATCATAAGAAATAACAGAAATAACAACTTAAATAACAAGATCTATGGCATAAACAAAAATCAAAGCAACAAAAAATTAGATCTACAATATATATCAACTTTAAACAAGAAAATAATTGAAATACAAGATAATAAAAGTAGAGAAAATGAGTGTTTCATTTTTGGCATCATCATCCTAAGCTTTTAAGCTTATGGAAGGTCATTTGATGCATGAAACCTTCATTACACTTTACCTATATCACCTATGGAGCTTTGGGAAGAAGATTTGCTTATAAATCTTTAAGAATGAAGTGTGGAAGCTATTTTTAGAAGTGGGGGAAGCTTGTTTTTCATGGAAGAACAAGAAGAAATGAAGAAGAAAGAGAGGAAAAAAAGAGAGAGAAACTAAAGAATGAAAAAGGAAGGAATAAGTAAATGAAGGAGAGAGAGAAAATGAGTGTTTTAATTGAATAAATAAGAGAAAAAAAAAATAAAACAAGGGCAGAAATTGGGAGAGGGCTGCCCGTGATTTGTGATAGAGAGAGAGGGAGTGTTTTGTTGAATTTTGACTTGAAATTAAATTGTATAATAAATGTGTATGTGTAGCTTCTTTAAGAAGGAGTAGAATTTATTTAATTTAGTCAAAATATGAGTAAATAAAGGACAATGGCAGCCATAAAGAGGGCCAAAATCTGCCATGAAGTGTGGGTTAATGTGTAGAAAGATTGAAGTGAAAAAGAAGTGATATATGTAAGGTGTACTTGAAGGTATGGATTGTAAAAGTACTTTCTTAATAAAATAAATTAAAATAAAATAAAATTATAAAATTTATTGCAAATATTTGTAGTAGATTTTTCATAATTATAATTAAACAATTATTTGAATTATTTTAGTATTTTAACAAATATGTTACCGGTATGATCAAAATACGCGAACATGGGCTATAAATGATATTTTTATAACCTGAAAAATTCTAAAAAATTATTTTATGAAAATAAAAATATTTTTAAAATATTTTTCAATTATTAAATTAATTTATTTTATTTTTAGTATCGGGTCTTAAACAGAACCTGATCCCGTAAAGACCCGAAACGAACTAAATTTTAGAAAATTTTATTTTATAATATATAAAATATTTATCTAATAATATAAGGCTTTATAAGAATAATAAAATTTTGTAATGAAATAAAAGTGAATAGTGCAAAAGACTAATCAATTACCGGTAATAATGAAAATACGGTAAAAAGGTTATAACTGTAACTTTTATAAGCCGAAAAATTATATAACTGATATATTTGGAAATCTTATGAAATTACGAGTCTAACGGTACTATTGGTATATTTTTTATATCTCGAGCCTCGGGACAGGCTTTTCGAAGACTGTATCTGAATGGGTTCGAAATAGGTCAAAAATTTACCAATCTGATGTTTTTAAACAAACTTATATTACTATGAGCTATTCTACATATTTAAACTACATCTCGGCCTCTAGGGTTAGGGGCGTTAGATTGCCGGACTTAGACTATTGTATCCCACTTAGGGTTTCCGGGTGATTTTCTAGTTTAGGTCTTTACCAATTTGGAAACTGATATTTTATGTTTATATAACGTATTTACTTTGAGAAATTTGTTTTACATTTCATTTTTGTAAGTATTTAATATCTTTTAACGTTTTCGGAATTTTTGAATTGGGTTTCATTTCCGAAGGTTAATCATTATTTACTTTTTAATAATTTGTTTTTGGGCTTTATATTACCCGATTTTATAAGCCGGAGCTAAATATGGAATTTTTCGTACGTCGTGGTTTTGAATTTGAAGACCACTGAGTTCTTATTTTATTTTTAAGTATTTTCATTTTCTCATGATTAAGAAATTTTTGGATTTGTTCGTGATTTAGGACTTGTCGAAATTCGGTTTTAATTTAGAGTGATTTTTAGGGTTTATTTTCGAAGTTCATTTTGGAATTATTTATTGAAATTTTCCGGAGCTTACAGAACCGGAAACTGAAACCCTAAAAGAATACCTTTGGACCAGTTGAACCTAAAAACCCTGTGTTCGGCAATCCCGAGAACAAAACCTCGGAACAATAAAAATGATTTAGCTCTAGAATATAGCCCTAAATAATTTATCAAAACATAAAAGGTTAGAATTCAGAACAATTCATTCGTTTCGGACCTGATCGGGATCTGTTCTTAAAAACCGGTCCTAGGACTTAGAAATAGAAAAATAATATATAGGACTTGTTAGAACCGAAATTTAATAAGGAATTAAAAAATATAATTATAATAATTTTTTGAGTTATAAAAATTACAGTTATAGCATTTTTATCGTATTTTCATTATCACTGGTAATTTAATTGTTTAATCAACTTTTTGATTTCTTTTACACTATTCATCAACTACAACTACCCATACCCTATTTTTACATCCTTACAACCTATTCTTACATTCTCACATCATCTTCCTTACATTCTCTTCTAATACAATTTTACTACTTACATTACTTATTAAATTTGAATTTTATTACATAAATTAAATCAAAACAACTCTTCTCTCTCTCTCTCTCTCTCTCTCCCCCAAAACCAGTGTGAAGTGTCACGCCCCGAGGGGTACCCTAAACGTGGCAGTCCGCCGTACACAATACTAAAGCCTAGGAATGACTACCTTAGTCACGCAAAGGCTTCCATATCATGTACAAGGCGTACATCACAACTAAGGGAACGCATCGGAGTAGTACAATTTATATTGATAATAAATAAGTGACATGGCAAAGAGAATACTTATCATAAAACATAAACATATTGCATTGCAATTCTTAGGGGCATGTCCATCTATTATCTTCAAATAAATATACATCATTAATCATATAAGTCATTATATATAAAGAACCTTACAAAATTACTTATCTTATGATTCTATTTCCTTCACAGAAGCTTAACCATCCTTCCATGACTTCCTCAATGTCATGATCCTCAATTTAAGCCACGAGTATACTTGTTTCATCAAAATCTATAGGGGTATAAGCTACAACTAGCTTAATGAGATATTCATTTTCATTCACACCATATATTCAAACAAGTTTATTTAGATTTTCACTCATATGCTATGCAAGCAATGCAATAATCACATGATGACGCAAATATATATAGTTATCCGGAAACCATATATAGAACGGATTTACCCCTCCGTATCAAAGGTTAGGGAATCGGGCTTGAAGGTCCTCGACCTTCTACTGCTAGTCCCCAGGTCCTCACCCACAGCATTCGGCTGGCTCGGCTCCGAACCTAGAGTCTCTTTCCCTGAGCGATTTGGATTCTCCAGGAAGGAACATGGCCCGTGGCGTCGCACGATCACAGCCAATCCAACTCTATGTGTAGGAGTAGCAGTCTTCCGAAATAGATGTGACTCGACGGATGCTATGCGTGAGTGTTTTAATTTTCTTAAGCCAAATCTTATTAAGGTTTATTAGGGGCGATCAATCAACTTAGCAAATAATAAACAATCATACAAGTAAGTAAACAAAATTATTAAACAAGCAGTTCGAAGTTGCGATATTCTTAATCTCATTTCATATAGAATCATACATACATAATCTCGATTTCCCCAGATATATATATCCATTTTTATTTTTTCTTAGTATACTAATGCCGCTACTTTACAAGCACAAGCAAGGTAACGAAATTAGGAAGAATAACTCACTCGTCCATTTTGCGATCTTCTTAGTCGTAGTAATCCTCAGGTAGGGTAATCTCGTATTTTTCATCACCTAGACAAAAGAAATACCCGAGATAAGTCTTTCATGAAATTTCTATTCTTGGAGATTCTAATCTTTTCTTAAAATCGCGGTAAAATCGTATAAGAGGAAATTCCAACTTAAAATGGCCATAACTTGCTCATTTTAACTTGAAATTTCTCATATAATATACTGTTTTCTACCTATTGGAAAAGATCTATCCATTTCTAAGGTTATCTTTGTCATAAAAGGTCATTTGGGTTCCGAAAACGTTACGTACAGATTTAAAATGAATTTTCTAAACTTTTGCAAAAATCCATTTTCTAACTCAACTCCTTTTTAAGGAAAATCCTTTTGTAACAATATAAGTATATAAATATATATTCGATAAACACTTTTGAATATATAGGTAAGCTCACTTTGTATGCAAAAATCCTAATGGTAGTGTCTCGACAATTTATTTCATAAAACAATTTATTTAAACTTTAACTTCGAAAATTTCTTTTCAAGTATTTAAAGAAACTTTATATTTTCCTAGATTGTTATAAATGAGTATATTCTTATTTTATTTTCTTCATTCTTTTTCCATGGACAATTAATATCTTTTAACCTTAGTTTTTCATAAATTTCACTCCTAGTGATAAAAGATCAATTTTATCGAAAGTCTGTTAAGTTGATGAAAAACCCTTTTTCATAATTTGTATTTAGGAAATTTTAGAAAATGAGTCTTGTGTTCTTATGTTCATTTCTAAAATATAAGCTTTTGCTTTTTAAAACTTGTTCTTTCATTTCTTTTGAAACGATTATTTTTATTGATAAAATCATTTGTTTCTAATCTTAGTTATATTCGAAATTAGTTCCTCTTTAGGAATTTGAAAATCAATGTTTTTCCTAATGGGTTTAACTTTATGGATTAAATCATCTTATCTTTGAAAACTAGTTTGTTTCCTTAGTTTTGTTATGAAGTTAAAAGAGTTTAAATCTTAAGCTTTTGTAAACTATTTTACTAAAACTTAGGTTACCGCATTTCAAAGAAAATAATTTAGTCTTATGTTTCTTTAGATAAACTATCTTTGTTATTTAAGAAAACTTTGAGAAAACTTGTGTTACTTTAGTCTTATGTTGTTGATAATAACTTCTTTATTTTGTGACAAATCACATAATAGAAAATCTAGTTTTGAGTTTCTTTAATAAAATGAAATTATACTTTTAGATTAGTTGAGATGTTAACATTATGTAGATGCAAGAATCATGAGCATATAAAATAATAAGAACATAAGAAAATACTAGGAACAAATAATAAGCAAGAAAATAAAATATCAAGTATTGGGAACCTTAGCTTCATCAAGGTATCCAGGTCAAGTATTGGAGCCTTAGCTTCATCAAGGCATCCGGGACTAAGAATGGACTAGTCCCGTAAGAAAATAAATAAAAGATTGTTTTGACTTGATATGGACAAGTCTAAGACTAGAAAGACTAGTTTATAATAACAAGAAATAAATAAATTGCATAACTTGAAAGTAAATAAATACAAATGAGCTTATATGCTCTAAATATAATATAATATTAATTTATATATATTATTTATAAGCAAGATATAGCAAAAGATCAAAATATAAACAAGTAATAATGACAAGTATATATATGCATGAAAGTAGTTCCATGAACAAGAACTAAACATGATCTTAATGTGGTTTTTCTTTAGTTTTTCAACTAAGAAACAACATCAAAACCATATAAGGTTACTTGACATGAAAAGAATAGAATAAGAGTTCTTCATTACCTAAATGGGTAAGAAGAAAAGAAGGATGATTGAAGAACTTTTGGTAGTGGTAAGTAGTGAGGCTTTGAAAAGAAACTTTCTTTAGTAATGGAAGAAGATGTTTTCTCTTTACAAGAAGTGAGTTTTGTAAGATTATAGAGAGGAGTTTTTGGAGAGGATTTTAGCATAATTTCTTTGCTTTGGAAATGGTGTAAGAAATGAGAAGAGGAGAGATGTATTTATAGAGTTTTGTGACTGAATTAAGAGTGAATTAAATAAAAGAAAAATAAAATAAAATAGATAGAGATAGAGGTTAGCATGGTCCTAGCATGGGGAAGACAAAATTTGTACAATTTTGATTAATTTTGTGTAAGAGAAGTGATATTTTTGTAAGAAAGGTATGAGTAGATTTTTATGGGGAAAGAAAATATGATAGTTGTGAATTGTGTCATTTTAAGAGTGATTAGAAATAAATTAGAGAGAGAGACTAGTGTAGAATAGTGTACTAGTGTACCTGAATAGTGTGAAACAAATTAATTATCGGTAGTAAACAAAATACGAATGAAATTGCTATATCAGATATTTATTGTTATCGAAAAATTACGAAACTGATTTTTTTGGAATCCTTATATTTTTACGAGTCTATTGGTATAATGGAATATTTTTAATATTCCAAGAAGCTTCGGGACGTGCGCTTTTCGAGCACTAATCCCGTTTGAGTCCGAAGGACACTCGAAATTCGTGAATCTGATATTTTTATGTTACCCATACGTTATTATGAACTATTCTAGGCCATTAACTTAATTTCGTTTTCTAGGGTTTGAAAACGCGGGATTGCCGGATCTTAAACACTAGGGTTCGTTATAGGCTTGTTGACTTTAAGGGTTCCGTTTTGATTTTCGATTTTACTGAGTTATCCGTAAAATCGTATAATCTTTTTGAGTTTTGATCGTTTTATATTTCTAGCTTGATGTCTATGGTTTATCTTATTTTATTCGTGATTCTTTAATAGTTTTTAGTTCTCGGGATCGTTTAACCGAGTCTTAGGGTTATGAGTTGACTCAGTTTGTCTTTTGGCAAAAATTGAAATTTCTGATTCTGAAATTTATCGAGGGTTTTAAGATTTTATTGTTGATTCGATACTTGGATATATTGTCTTGATTTGCGTGTTAGTAAACGGTTAGGTGATTTGATTGATGTACAAATGTTGTTTCGATCGATAGTTGGATTTTTCCATTTTGTTCTTGAGGGTTCCCTATTTCTCAAATTAAGAAATCTCGTTTTTTATCCTTATTTAGAATTAGGTTTTAACTTGGTTTGCGTTTTAGGGTTTCGTTTCTGGTGTTTGTCTTGATTTAGAGTTTGGTTTTAACTTGAGTCGATTTTTTGGGATTTAAATTTTTAAACTTTTAGAATTATTTTCTATGAATTATGAAAATTTTTGGGGGTTTACATGAAGTCCCTCCATATGCCTACAATTTGTTTTGTTTTTCTTCTATTAAATAATTATACAAAAACCTTAATTATTTTCTTAGATAATCTCTCTTTCACCTTTCACTTTTTCATTTTTCTCTCATTTCTTACAAGAATCAACTTTTGAAAAGTTTTTTCTCTCCTCTCTTCCCTTGTGTGCCATGAGCCCCCTCCCTCTCTAAGACACACAAAAAAAATTTTTCTTCATGTTGCTTGCTCCACACATCTAAATAGGTAATAGATCTTAACCCTACCACACTAAAACATGTAATGGCAAGATAAAACATGTAATGGTAAGATCACACATATATTGTTCCACTAAAATCCCCATGAGCTTTATGCTAGGGATATGGAAACACTTAAGTATGAGATCCTTACCATCACAATGTTGTGGATCTTGATATTTAAGTTATCTTGCTATTATTTTGTTATATTATTGCTAAATGTTGATCTTATAGATATTTTGTACAAAAACTCTTTCTTTAAACCCATTTACATATTGTTTATATTGCATTTGTATCCATGGCATGAGTAATATAGTAGATCTATGTGTTTAGAGTATTTAAATGCCTTAGTTACTTATCTTACATACATAAAAGATTTGCAATACGATAGTCTTAGTAAAGGTGTTGCCAAAACTCAAGATCCATTTTGTTTCTATCAAAAAGTGACTTTTGAAATTCGAATTTTGAGAAATAACCATTTGGAAAACTTATTTTTCAACTCCAAAATAAAGATCATATATGTAAAATGAAGGGCTTAGGTAATAGGTATCATAAAGGAGTGATTTTTATAAGATGAGCTTTGTTTTACTAAGAGAAATTTTCAAAACAAGAAAAGGATTACAAAAGTTAAGTTAGAGCTATGTCTCAACACCAACAAAAATTTGAAATTCATAACCAGGGTGAAATACCAAGAAAACACTTATTTTTCAACCCTAAAACAAGAGTTTTATTAAAGAAATAGAATCATTAGGGAGTAGGTTTGATTAGGACTTAATCTTAGAAAGATTAAATGAGTTTTTCACAAGAAATAATCTCAAAAATAAGTTCCCAAAATTCAGATATAAAAATGATCCCCATTAAAACACCTTTTTTCATATATCAAAATGAGGATTTTAATAAAAAAAAAAAATAGAAGCCTTAGGGAATAGATGTAATAAAGAATTGATTTTGAACGGAGTAAATGTGTTTTTATCAAAGTATAGACCTAAAACAAATGAAAGGTTTCCAAACATGGATAAAACAATATTTTCATTTCGTAAAATCTTGTAAAATTCGTCACTAGGCAAAACCCACATTTAAACATCTATTTTCCAACCTTTAAATAAATAATTTTATTAAGATAATGAAGGTATTAGGTATATAGGTCATCAAGGCTTTATCCTAGTAAAAATATGAATGATTTTCAAAAAGATAAAGCTAGTTTTCCCAACCAAGTATTCTTCAGATTGTTGCAAAGTAAAAGTTTTCCAAAAATTATTTTTAATAAAAAATCATTAAGGATTTACATATAGATAGCTCATATCATGTCATTCATGATAATAACTTATAGATAATGCATGCACGTATAATATACTTAGTAGGAATAATGCAATTTTCACAAAACGATTTCGGAAATGCAAGTTTTCGTTACTGATCAGATCTGATCCGAGCATTCCTATCACGCCCTGAGTTAGTTTAGTTGAAATGGTCCTTCCATATGCACTAACCAATGGTAGAAGCTCACAACTTAGCTTCTATCATAGCCTAGTATATACAAAGCACAAACGACTAATCCACTCTGAAGCCGCATCAGCCCAACAATAAAATCTAAATGATTACAATAATATATGAATATTTCATTTCACATTGATACTAAAAACTATTAGAATTGTTTGTAAACACTAAGTTTACCAGTATTCAAATCAGACTAGTTGACCCAAGTTATTCGGCTGACATTAAAAGCCAAAATGAAAATAGAAATGTAGAAATTGAATCCTCTGACTCTCTCTTATTTATACTATTACACACCTGAGGATCCATATGTAATAATAGTTGTTGCTGCTAAAATCAATCTGAACCTGTAAGAAAATCTATAAGGGAATGAGCAACTACAACTCAGTAAGAGGGACGGAGGTAAAAATGCATTTATACAAGACAAGTAAGATTCTCAAACAATTAATTAATGCGATGCATGAACAAGCAAATGCCATCCACACGACGTTACCCAGTCCATCTCAAGATTAGAGAAAACAACCCCACTCTAGCCTGGGTTGACGAGTTTATGGCATAATGCAAAACGACTATCCATCAAACCCAGGCTTGTGCAATGGAGCCACGACTCCTCCCAAGACCTCTTCGGACATGTTCCTAACCTCACCGTAACCCCCTCTCCTGTCACTTAGTTCGGCCTTGAGGATAGGAAAAGGCGACTTTTCCGACTCTCCTCAGGGTCGGTGTTTGATCATAGAATCCTAACTGATCCCTTATTGGGTTGAAATGAGTATTGTTTTAATAAGTTAGTTAGAGTTTCATTTAGTCAAATTTAAAGGTAATCACCCAATTGGCAAACACTTTAAGAACAATTAAAACCATCACAATACAACACAGCACAAAAGCAGTTATCAATTAACCAGTCAACGACAAACACAAACATTGCATGCACACATCCAACCTATTTTACAATCACAATCATTGACACATTTCAACCTCCAAGTACCTTAAGATGGTACTTCAAAATGAGATAAGCATTGGTCCTACTTACCTGGACGGTGTTACTCAATCAATCCATAGCATCTAGCTCCTTACTGTTCATAATTCCTAAAACGGAGATCCAAATTTAGTTTCCATGTAATTTGTGAAAAAAAAAAATTCTCATTCTTTCTCTTCTTTTTTTTTTTTTTCATAAACTGAAATATCGAAGCATTATTTATAATATATAGTTCTAAGTGCATCGGAATAAAATTTATAATTATAGGGCATGTTTTGGAAAAATGATATCATTTGATAATACTTTGAAATAATTCAATTAGTATGGAAAGGAATCCGAAATTGGAAATAGTGACATGCACCATTGAATTTCTTTTATTTTTCAACTATCATAATGAAGTTTTCGTTTAGCTTTCTCATACAAAGGAAGAATCCTTTATTTATAACAAATGATTTTAATATTTATAAAAATCTTGTTCCACATGGACCATTGCAAAAACATGTAATCGTAAACATGAATAAATCATTAGTCAAGTTATAAACCATCATTCATAGTAAATATTGTTTTTATGTCCACATTTATAGGACCGAGTAATATAAATATATTGTTGGAATCTCTCATAATATTTTGATGATAACAAAAAGGAGTAAAAGTCTTTTTAAATAAATAAAGTATAGCAATCAAAACCAAAACCAAAACCAAAATATTTCATGATTGAACTAATCATCAGATTTTTTAGAAATTGTTTCAGAAGGTAGTTCAGAGTCATTTTCAGAAGGTATTTCAGATTCATTTTCAGAAGGAAGATCAGAAACTAAATGTGTTTCAGAACAGAAGATGCACAGAATGTTGCGAATTTATTTATACCTTATCATCTCTGACTCCACGAAATGAATATATTTGGGTAGTATATTCATTTTGTTCCACTAAAGTTGGATAAAATATCCAAGGGGATTTATTTCATCAATTTTATTATAAGTTATGTCTATTTAATTTTCTTGAGGAAGAAGATCGTCAGATTTTTATGTTTCACGTGGTCAGCAAATTCCTAAAGATAAGGGATATATTTTACCAAGTTCATGTTGGTTCAAATTTTCGAAACGAAGATCTTTTAAAGCTTATCTTCAAGGATAAAGGATATCACTATTTTTATGGGATAGTTTGTTGAAGTATTTATCCAAATTGTTATGGATAAACATATCAAGATATATGAGACATTATCAGATGACAGCATCAACGAAATTTGGATAAAGCTAAGAAGATTATTCGGGATTGATCATACACGTAACAGACACTTCAAAGGAGGGAATTTGCCAAGTCAAATATTTTCAATTTGAGAAGAATTCGAATTGTTTTGAACGACTTCTTTGCTAGCCGTTGAGATAAAACAATATATAGAGGAAGCACAACAACAAGGAAGATATGATGAGAAGAACGAATCTTGCTCTAACTCTCTGTTGAAAGAAAAAGTCTTCGAGTGCATTTCTCTCAAAAGTCCTTGCGTTACAAAGTGTTCACAATATTTTTGTTCGAAAGATAGGATATTTATTGTATTTCCTTGATTGAGTATCATTCAATTTTTTTTGAGGTTGAGTGTTGCAAGTTATCTGTTAGACCAATTGTGTGTTATAGGATAACCGTGAGAATTGGGACAGAGTGTATTGTAGCCAAGAGGATTGGCAAGACAAGCTTGTAACTTTTGATTTTGGATATAGTGGAACAAACCGGTGTGGAATACCGGGTCCCCAACGTGGAGTTGGAAGAGAGGACTGACGCTCGAGGCGGAACCTCTATAAATCGATTTGCATTTTTCTCTACCCTACTCTTTTTATTTTCGTGCAATTTATATTGAAGTATTTGATAAACTGTCACGTTTCAGAACCTGTTTCAGAGAGTACTTCAGAGAGTTGTCTGTATTCCGCATAAAATTAAATTTGATCTGTTTTGAATTAAAATAGATATACAAGTGTGATTATCAGCTGTGATTAGTTTCTAAACAGCAAGTTTAATTAATTCTAAGTTTAATAAAGTAATCAAAAGGAAGTGAATTGAAAATTTCGAAAAGAATTTATTTTTGTGAAAAAGCAATTCACCCCCCCTCTTGCTTACATTATTGGGACCAACAATTGGTATCAGAGCTTGCCTCAATTATTATTGAGTGATCCAAGTATCATGGCTGAAACAAATATTGCAGTGAATAGAGCACCTTATTTTAATGGTTCTAATTATCCTTATTGGAAAATGCGCATGGAGACTTACATCAAGGCTAATGATTTTGACTCATGGCAGGTGATTTCAGTTGGAGACTATCAAGTGAACGTGACTGCTGAAGCACAATTAACTCAAGATCAGAAGAGAGCAATAGAGAAGAACAACAAGGCTAAGAACCTTCTTCTAACTACTATCTCACCATCTGAATTCTATTTAATTTCATCTTGCATTACTGCTAAGCAAGTATGGGATACACTTAGTGAGACCTATGAAGGAACGAGAACAATTAAAGATACTAAAATCAATGCTCTCTTGCAAAGATATGAATTGTTCAAATTCAAACCTGAAGAGAAAATTAAAGATGCTTTTGATAGATTTGTTTCTATAACTAACGAGCTAGCTTCTCTTGGAAAGAAGATAGAGGAAGCTGATCTTGTCAGGAAAATACTAAGGATCTTACCTATAGCTTGGGATGCAAAGAAAACGGCCATTGAAGAAGCAAATGATCTCAGCGCTTTAACCTTAAGTCAACTCAAGGAGAAACTGATGGCGTATCAATCTCACATAGATGCTACTGAAGAAGCAGAAGGAAGCAAGAAAGCCATTGCTTTTAAAGCAAAGGAAGTTCATGCGGATGCATCAGATTCAGAGACCAGTAGCAATGATAGTGATGACATCAACTTGTTGGCTAAAAGAATTGGCAAAATTCTGAGAAGAAAGCAAGGTAAGAAATTTACTAAAAAATTCGAAACTAAGAGATATGATGCAGGTAAATTCTTCAAGGACAAAGACAAGAAAAAGGAGATGAAAGAAGAGAAGAAACAAGAAATTATTTGTTATGAATGCAAGAAGCCTGGTCACATTAAATACGAGTGTCCATCACTGATTAAGAAAATTGAGAAGTTCAAAAAGAGAAACAAAGCCTTGATGGCGACGTGGAGTGACCTTGACGAATCAGAGACAGATTCAGAGGATAACTCAGAGGATGAAAAGGATGATTCAAACATATGCTTAATGGCACAATCTGAGGTAAATTCAGAACTTGATTATGTTTCTGATGAGGATGTAATGATTGAAATGCAAAACTTATTGAAATCATTGAAAAAGGCACATGTTAAAATAAATAAACTTGATTCTGAAGTTAAATCTCTCAAAAATGAAAAGGAAGTTGTTATTCAAACAAATAGGTTACTTATGGATGAAAACGACATATTGAAACATGATAATGAAAAATTACATGTGAAAGTGAATAAATTCATGAGAGAGAATAGTATACTAAAAGAAGAGACTAAAGAACTTAACAGAAGAATAGGAGACTTATCTCAATCACTAAAGAATACGTTCAGTAAGTTCAATGAGAGTGACAAAAAGTTAAATATGTTGATTTCCTCTCAAAGAACTGATAAAATAAAATATGGCTTAGGATTTGAACAAGGTAGCAGTAGTAAGAATGTTCAAAAAACTGTATTTGTTAAAGGAAAAGAATCCTTATTTAAGGAAACATCTACAGTTAACAACACTGTAACAAAGAAAAAATCTGACAGTCCAGTCAGAGGGTATTTCGAGGGTATATCAGAAGGTACCCAGATCAGAACAGAAACTTTACAAGAAGAGGGCAAGTGAAGGAACAGGTAAGAGGATATTCTAGAAAATATCCACATCAGTTCCAGAACAGGAACAATAGATATGGGAATAGTTATTCTTATGCTTGTTATTTTTGTAATAAAATTGGCCATATTGAGAAGTTTTGTTTCTACAAGAAAAACAAGCTCATGAAACAACAAGTTGATAACTTTGAAAAGAAGAGCTTGAATTTCAAAGGACCCAAACTTGTTTGGGTTCCTAAGAAGGTTTAACCCTTTGTTGATACATGTAGGAACAAGAAGCAAAGCTTAAAGGAAAATGGTATCTCGACAGTGGGTGTTCGGGACATATGACTGGAGATGCTTCTTTGTTCACAAGTATTAATTGGAAAGAAAGAGGATATGTTAAGTTTGGTGACAATAGTAAAGGTAAAATAGTGGCAACAGGTACTATTGGTCTATCTCCTCATACAATTGAAAATGTTTCTCTTGTTGTTGGATTAAAACATAATTTATTAAGTATAAGTCAATTATGTGACAAGGGTTACAAAATGATTTTCGAACATGATAAATGTTATGCTTATGACAAGAATGGAACAAAACTATTTGAAGGATATAGAAACAAGAATGTTTATTTAGTCAAACCTTCAAATGTAACTTTCGAAAAATGTTTCTTTGCTATGTCTGAAAATATAAAAATATGGCATAGAAGACTTGGTCATGTTAATTTCAATCAACTCGAAAAACTATCCAAGAAGAAAATTATTTTTGGCTTACCAAGAATAAATATAAAACAAGACATTAAATGTGAAACATGTATGAAAAATAAAATGGTTTCGTCACCTCATAAAAGCAAGAATGTAATCTCTACTAAAAGACCATTGGAATTGTTGCATTTAGATTTATTTGGTCCAACAAGAACTTTAAGTCTTGGTGGATGTCGTTTTGGTCTTGTAATTGTTGATGATTATTCTAGATATACATGGGTGTTTTTCTTAAAACAGAAGAGTAACACATTTGAAGTATTTGAAAGATTTGCTAAGCAAATTCAAAATGAAAAAGGAATGTCCATAATAAGTTTAAGAACCGATCATGGAAGAGAGTTTGACAATGCTTTATTCATAAATTTTTGCGATGAAAATGGTATAGCTCATAATTTTTCCGCTCCTTATACTCCTCAACAAAACGGGGTTGTAGAAAGGAAGAATAGAACTCTTCAAGAAATGACAAGAACTTTGTTAAATGAAAACAAAGTAGCTGAGTTTTTATGGGCAGAGGCTGTATCAACAGCATGTTACATAATAAATAGAGTGTATCTAAGACCATTAACTTCAAAAACATCATATGAGTTGTTTAAAGGAAGAAAACCTACTGTATCTTATTTTCATGCTTTTGGATCTAAGTGTTATGTGTTGAAAAACAATCTAAATATGGGAAAATTTGATGAAAGATCCGAAGAATGTTTATTTGTAGGATATTCCTTGAACAGTAGAGCTTATCGTGTTTTTAACTTAAAAACAAGAATAATCGAAGAAACTATAAATGTAAAATTTATTGAGAAAATTGAGGATGATGATTTTGATGATGAAGAGAGTGAAGAATTAGTTAAAAAGGAGGATATTAGTTCTCAAGCAAAAGATGAGCAGAATTCTGAAACATCAGAAGAAGTTGCTCCTCAAAATGATACAGAAACTGAGTCAGAAGAAAACTCAGAAACTCCTTCAGAAGCTATTTCAGAAGGTATTTCAGAAAGTAGCAGAAACTGGAGGTATGTATCTGCACATCCATCTGAGCAAATTATTGGTGATTTAAATACAGGAGTAAGAACTAGAAGTAGTTTACAAGAATTTGAAAGTCATTTTGCTTTAATATCAGAAATTGAACCTAGTAATATTGATGAAGCATTAAATGATAATAATTGGATTGAAGCAATGCAAGAAGAACTCAATCAATTCCAAAGAAATCAAGTATGGAATTTAGTACCGTGTCCTAAGGATAAATCAATAATAGGCACCAAATGGGTATTTAAAAACAAACTTGATGAAAATGGAAAAATAGTCAGAAACAAAGCTAGACTTGTAGCTAAAGGATATTCACAAGAAGAAGGAATAGATTATGATGAAACATATGCACCTGTAGCTAGGCTTGAAGCAATTAGATTATTACTTGCTTTTGCATGTTACAAAGATTTTAAATTATTCCAAATGGATGTTAAAAGTGCTTTTTTAAATGGTTATATTAAAGAGGAAGTTTATGTACATCAACCACCTGGATTTGAAGATCCATCAAAAGAAGATTATGTATTTAAGCTAAGAAAAGCGTTATATGGTCTTAAACAAGCTCCTAGAGCTTGGTATGAAAGATTAAGTGAATTTTTGATCTCAAATGGTTTTTCAAGAGGAAAAGTGGATACAACTTTGTTCTTAAAACATTTTGAACAAGATATTCTGATTGTTCAAATTTATGTTGATGATATCATTTTTGGATCAACTAATGAGAAATATTGCAAAGAATTCTCTAGTATGATGCAGGCTGAATTTGAGATGTCCATGATGGGAGAGCTAAATTTCTTTCTTGGTTTGCAAATTAAGCAAACAAAAGATGGAATTTTTATCCATCAAGAGAAATATACAAAACAAATAGTGAAGAAGTTTGGTTTTGAGAATTGTAAAGGAGCTGCAACTCCAATGAGCACAACTACAAGGTTAGATCTTGATTCTAAAGGGAAAAAGGTAAATGAAAAGTTATATAGAAGCTTAATTGGTTCTTTATTATATCTTACAGCTTCTAGACCTGATATATTGTTTGCTGTATGCTTATGTGCTAGATTTCAAAGTGCACCTACTGAATTACATTTAAAAACAGTTAAAAGAATCTTTAAGTACATTTCTTGTACATCTAAGATAGGCATTTGGTTTCCAAAGAATAAAAATTTTGAATTACTAGGATATTCAGATGCAGATTATGCAGGATGTAAAGTAGATAGAAAAAGTACTTCAGGTACATGTCAATTTTTAGGAGATAAATTAATATCTTGGTCTTCAAAGAAACAAAATTCTGTAGCTCTTTCAACAGCTGAGGCAGAATATATTTCAATTGGAAATTGCTGTGCTCAAATCTTATGGATAAAACAACAATTGAATGATTATGGAATTAATTGCAAAAATGTACCAATAAAATGTGATAATACTAGTGCAATTAATTTAACCAAAAATCCAGTTCAACATTCAAGAACAAAACATATTGAAATAAGACATCATTTCATAAGGGATCATGTAAATATTGGCAATATTAGTATTAATTTTGTCCCTACAGAAAGACAATTAGCTGACATTTTTACAAAACCCCTTGAAAAATCTCGATTTGAATTTATTCGTAATGAAATAGGAATATGTAATCCTTTGTAATTTCTGATATTTATTTTGCATTAATTGCTCGATCAGAAATTTCATTAGATTCATTTTCTTATACTCAAGTAGTCTCAATTTACGAGATTCTTTATGTTGGAAACATAAATTCGTGTTAAGAGGATTACACGATTAAAGAGGATGAATAAAAGATATTTTGTTTTCTGTTGGAAATCTAAACAGAATTAATAACTGATCTTGTGCATCGTGCAATTTTTAACCATCGATTTTTTCTCTCTCCTTCCATTTCAAAATTTATCTTTTCTCTCTCAATCTGCAAAATCCTCTCGTGTGTTGTTCAAACCCTCACGTTTTTCCTTCAACATATGGCTCCAAGAAAATCTTCCGAATTCAATCCAAGGGTTTCAAATCTAAACCATCTAAAACCCCCGTTGAAATCTCTGTGGATTCTGACTCTCAACACAGTTCGAAATCATCTAAGGGTGTTCATGTTGAAACAACACCAAAGGCAACCGCGATAAGGTCTAAAACATCTCAAGATCCTTCTTTGGCAAAGGATACTGAAAAAGAAGTGACTGAGGAAAAGAGTTCATCTGAGGAACTCGCTTCTGAATCCACTAAGGAAAAGGAAGTTGATAACGAAAGTGGTTCAGAATCGGATGCTGAATCAGAAGCTGATTCAGACGCAAAATCAGAGAGTGCGAAAGCAAGCTCTGAATCTACCTCACCCTCTCCGTCTTTTCAGAAAAAGAAAGCTGACCTAAGAAGGTATCAAAAAGGGGAAATAAACAGAAGGAGGAAACCCTAAAACCTGTCAGGTTGGTTAAATCCAAAATCCACCCTTGTTCTTTTATCGATTTCCAATTCTTTGAAAAGAAAGGTTTTATGCTGTTTTTGGCTAGACAGAATAGGAGCTAAAGGGTTGTGTGATTTACGCATTGATATAATTGGAGAATTAGTTGAAGAATTTTACAAGAATCTGAAATTTGAAAATGAGACTTTGTTGATCTCGAAAGTTGGAGGAAAAAGGATCGTGGTCAATAGAAAGATGCTGATTGATTGTTTAGGTCTGTTAGATCATGGGGATGATCACGAGCTGATAACCTTAGGTAGAAATGAATCTATGCAACTCTTGAATGATGGCATTGGAAAGTTTCATGCCAAAGATATTTTCATTTCTGAATTCGAGTTGTTGATAAGGTTGCTGCACAAGATTGTTATCGAGTGCATATTACCAAAGAAAGGAAGTCCTACTTCCATTTCTAAAGAGGAGCAATCATTGTTCTGGGGATGAAGTTGCAAAAACAACTAGACTTGCCTAGGATTATCTTACGGCACATGTGGAGAAATAAAAAGCACATGATTTATGGAAACATAATCATGAAAATTTTGCAAAAACATCATGTGAAGATGCCTAAGCATGTTCGTAGTCCTCAAATAATGAAGAAGATTGGTGATAAAGTGATTAAGCACATGAGTATTTCGATAAAGGAGAAATTTTGGTACAGCATTGATGGAGCTTTCTATGTTCATCCGAAGAATCGCAAGAGAGAATTGACTCTCAAAAGAATCTTGGACGAAATAGAAAAAGAGGATCCACATGGTGTTGAAAATCAAAGAAGAGGAAATCTGATAAGGATGCCAAAGGAAAAGGGAAGGCTCCTGTTGCAGCAAAGAAGAGAAAAAGGGATTATGAGTTGGGGACTGGGAAGAAGTTTGAGATCAAAGAAGGGCAGACTGTTGAATCAGATTCTGATTCAGAGACTGAATCAGAGGGTATTCCCTTGAAGCCACCAGGAGAGACGTCCCAACCTATCTCTCTCCAACAGATTGACAATCTCATTTCTTCTCGAATGGAAGCATTCTTGAAGAAATTTGATTTGTCCTCTGTTCAAAAATCTCCTTTAGTCCTCCCCTCCTCAAGTGGAAACCACTCCATCTGAGCCAATTTCTGATCCTGTCTTTCCTACAACAACACCTGGTTCATCATCTCCACCTGCGGCTGACATTCCTAAAGATCCAACATCTCCATCAGCTGCTGGAATCCCTCATGTTGCTGATCCTGACTCCATTCCACCTACAGAGGATGTAGAGCAACCAGCAGAACATGTTCCTGAACCAACTCCACCAGTTGCTGATCCAATGGAACAAGTTCCTGCTACTGCTGAGGAAACCCCTGTTGCAGCTAAAGACATTCCTGTTGACCCTACTCCTGAACAACAAGCTGCGGTTTCTCTCCTATCCATCCCTCAACAATCCCCTGCTGAACAACAAACTGATTTCCACATCTCCAACTCCAACTCCTGCTAAATTCTCTGGCAGGAAGAAATCTCTGGCAAGGAAGAAACATCTAGAAAGAAATAGAGTCCTTTATTTTTTTAACAGACAATTTCTCTTAGCGAATTTTCTATATTTTGTTTTCGGTTTGTAATGAAAATATTTTCTCTTTTGGATATTTTTGTGATATTTTCTGTTATGCTGAAATCTCTATATTTCCTTGACTTGAATGAATTTTATATGCATAAATTCAGGGGGAGTTATTTTTTATTCTGATAACAAAAAGGGGGAGAAGATATATGAAAAAACAAATCTTAAGATATCAATATAGTTTGTGCAATATTTGTAGTTAGTGATTGATGTATGTATGAGTTTTGGTATGAGTTTTGGTTAAATCTGATTTGTTTTTGATATATGATATTATATTTGTTTTTAATCATAAGGTTTTGTTATCTTCAAAAAGGGGGAGAATGTTGGAATCTCTCATAATATTTTGATGATAACAAAAAGGAGTAAAAGTCTTTTTAACAAATAAATAAAGTATAGCAATCAAAACCAAAACCAAAACCAAAACCAAAATATTTCATGATTGAACTAATCATCAGATTTTTTAGAAATTGTTTCAGAAGGTAGTTCAGAGTCATTTTCAGAAGGTATTTCAGATTCATTTTCAGAAGGAAGATCAGAAACTAAATCTGTTCCAGAACAGAAGATGCACAGAATGTTGCGAATTTATTTATACCTTATCATCTGAAGGCCTGACTCCACGAAATGAATATATTTGGGTAGTATATTCATTTTGTTCCACTAAAGTTGGATAAAATATCCAAGGGGATTTATTTCATCAATTTTATTATAAGTTACGTCTATTTAATTTTCTTGAGGAAGAAGATCGTCAGATTTTTATGTTTCACGTGGTCAGCAAATTCCTAAAGATAAGGGATATATTTTACCAAGTTCATGTTGGTTCAAATTTTCGAAACGAAGATCTTTTAAAGCTTATCTTCAAGGATAAAGGATATCACTATTTTTATGGGATAGTTTGTTGAAGTATTTATCCAAATTGTTATGGATAAACATATCAAGATATATGAGACATTATCAGATGACAGCATCAACGAAATTTGGATAAAGCTAAGAAGATTATTCGGGATTGATCATACACGTAACAGACACTTCAAAGGAGGGAATTTGCCAAGTCAAATATTTTCAATTTGAGAAGAATTCGAATTGTTTTGAACGACTTCTTTGCTAGCCGTTGAGATAAAACAATATATAGAGGAAGCACAACAACAAGGAAGATGATGAGAAGAACGAATCTTGCTCTAACTCTCTGTTGAAAGAAAAAGTCTTCGAGTGCATTTCTCTCAAAAGTCCTTGCGTTACAAAGTGTTCACAATATTTTTGTTCGAAAGATAGGATATTTATTGTATTTCCTTGATTGAGTATCATTCAATTTTTTTAGTGAGGTTGAGTGTTGCAAGTTATCTGTTAGACCAATTGTGTGTATAGGATAACCGTGAGAATTGGGACAGAGTGTATTGTAGCCAAGAGGATTGGCAAGACAAGCTTGTAACTTTTGATTTTGGATATAGTGGAACAAACCGGTGTGGAATACCGGGTCCCCAACGTGGAGTTGGAAGAGAGGACTGACGCTCGAGGCGGAACCTCTATAAATCGATTTGCATTTTTCTCTACCCTACTCTTTTTATTTTCGTGCAATTTATATTGAAGTATTTGATAAACTGTCACGTTTCAGAACCTGTTTCAGAGAGTACTTCAGAGAGTTGTCTGTATTCCGCATAAAATTAAATTTGATCTGTTTTGAATTAAAATAGATATACAAGTGTGATTATCAGCTGTGATTAGTTTCTAAACAGCAAGTTTAATTAATTCTAAGTTTAATAAAGTAATCAAAAGGAAGTGAATTGAAAATTTCGAAAAGAATTTATTTTTGTGAAAAAGCAATTACCCCCCCCCCCCCCCCCTCCTTGCTTACATTATTGGGACCCAACATATATATATATATATATATATATATATAGTTTTTTTTTTTTGTATACCCAAACACATCCAATAAGCCATATTAGTTCACATAGGGATTTTAGAAAATAATTTATTATAGCATATTTCGAGCCTCCCCTGTTTACATCCATACATAATAAGAGTTATATGAAATATCATCAGAAAAAAATATTCCCAAAACATGTAGAGGAACTTAAATCCATATCCATACAGATTACCATTTCCCTATTAAAGTAGCCACTCGAGTCAAATTATCATTTATCATAAATACACCCATATATGTGAATAACTTATTTTTACATGTGTACAAGCTGTAACAAAATTTTTTATAAATTGATGTACATTCTTACAAAAACCACAATCTTTCCTAGAAGTGGTACCATATTTGGTTTAATTACTATTATCTCAGAGTTGATATATTTTTTTTCCAGTTTCTCAATCAAATCATGCAACGAGAGTAATCAATGCATAAGTAAATTGTCATCACAAGCAATCCCTATCATTAATTCCTTTAAAAAGACTTAAATACTTATTGTAATTAAAAATTAAAAAAAAAATGAAGTGCCATAAATTTCCACGATTATAATTATTTTATGCCAATCTACCCATGATACCAAGAGTCTTATAATTAATTTTTTTTTCCAGTAATTGAATATATATATATATATATATTTCTAAATCTCAGTAAAATTTGTATGGTAAATATGGGCTTACCAGTATGTCCTTCTTTGGTGGCTTTCTGACGTTCCGATTTGCCTTTATTTTATGCTATCTTTTCCAAAATCTTTCTCCAAGTAACTTCAAGTTTTAATCCTTCCCTTGTCCAAATTTTCTAGTAAAGTGTGTTGTTCTCTTTACCTTGCCCACCTATTTATGGGTTACTTTTTTTTTCTTTTGCTTCTCAGCCAAGTACTTAATTCTGTCTCAAGTTGTTGTTATTATTTATTCATTGATTCTTTTAACTAGAGGTTACAAAGAGACATTTGTCTAATAACTCCTCAATTTTTCACTCTGCCCTGCCACGTCCAGTATGAATTGCACCTGGCTTAATTGCCTTTAGCTTATTTTCTAAGTTATCGTGATTTTAATTTTTTTTTAATATTTGCATAATAATTTTTTTTTAAATGTTATGCATTCCCATTGCTTTTCTAAGCTTTCATTGTGCTACGAACTATTGAATTTTAATTACTCCCTAATTGCTAAGTTTAACTTCTAATTTGTTTGATAATTTGATGCCCATAAATATTTTCTAAATATGACTTTTTTTTATCATATAGTCACTTTCGTAGACAAATGTTTTATCATTAGAACTTCTTTATAATTCAAAACTCATATATATATATATATATATATATATTCTTAGGTCATGCTAATTAACGTGTTAGATTAGAGATTTAAGTTAGTAAAAATATCGACATATATATTTACATTGTTTTCAAACTTTGAATTCATAGGGTCATTTTGTCTAAATCCTATGATTACTATGTAGACTTTAAACTTCAAAATGACATATTCTTTTAAAGTGTTAATTTTAAGTGCTATGATCCTTATTTTATTTTAGGGGTTTACATTTTCCACTATCACGCCCCATAGGGTATCCTAAATGTAACAGCCCGCCACATACTATATAAGACTCTTGAAATTCTATCCGAGCCCTTCGGGAGTCTTGTATAAATGTAAAGCGTCCATTTACGACAATAGAATACTCGATCAATGGAGTTAAGAAGTCTAATGTGGCATTCATTAGCCATAAATAATAAACCAAGACACATATATACTTTACAAAGTCTAAGAGGCATTCCCCCGTGAAATAATATTAAGTCCATTACAGTCATCCAGAGTCCTTTAGTTTCCAAGGGAAGTCTAAACAAAATCGAAATAAACTTCTAAGGAAAACTCCTAGCTCCGGTACCTGAACTGTAGCCTGCCTTGGCCTAAGCCAAATGAATTCATGCTACAACAAGTAAAAACTATAGGGGCATAAGCTAACTAGCTTAGCGAGTGAAAACTTCCATATCACAATCAAGACAAATCATTCAAGCAAGTGGTTACTCAAACAAATGATATGCATCAAGCAAATGAGTTCAACAAACATATGACCAACCGGAAATCATATGTGGATGGACTTGCGCCCTCCATCTCGGGTTAGCAGATTAACAAATCCTGCGGTACGATGTCGTTTAAGCTCACGGTCAACTGAACAATAATTCGTTTTATGGATTACGATTAACCAATAATTTCGTTTTATGGATCACGATTAACCAACATATTCGTTTTATGGGTCACGAAAAACCAACAAATGCTAATGCTCCATCCCCGTCGTGATATGAATGAGTCCAATTATAATTGAGGTCCAATATAGATTAATCCAATTCTTTTAGGTGATCAACAAATATTCGCAGACAATTAATATAAATTCTCGCTAAACAAGCAGCAGCTTAACACCCGGTTTTGATATTCCTTAAGTTCAACTTCACATATCAACAGCAGACAAGTATATAATTCCCATATACCCCATCATGCATAATCATTTTTATCTTTGCCTAAACAACTAATGCCACTATCAATACAATCACAAGTAATAATTGAGAGCGGAAGTAGTACTCACTCGGCCATGGTACGCCGGTCTCTTAATAGTAGTAGTCGGGTGGTAGGGTATCGTCTTGCTTGGGATCACCTACCAAATAAGAACAACCTAATAAGAATCTCATTACTAAACTTAATTCAAGCTATGCATCTAAACTACACAAAATCAGAATTCTTGCTATTTGCGGAAGTTCCAACTTAAAACGGCCATAACTTGGTCATTTTAACTTGGAATTTCGCAAATTTTATATCGATTTCTATCTACTTCGAAAGATCTATCTATTTCTAATATTATTTTCAAGTTTTGAAAACATTAAGGTCATGGAACAGTGGGATCAGATCTGTTCTGTAACCTTCCTCTTTCCAAAAAATTGTTTCACAATTGGTAAAAATGTTTCTAGTTGATGATTCATGTATAGATGGTATATGGATGAGTTCCTAGTATGAATGTCATGTAATGAGCTCAATATATGCATAGGCTTGATGATTTTTGATGATGAACTCTTATGAACTCCTAATTATTATGAAACCCCATGAAGGTCATTTCTAAAAATCTATTCTTTCCAACTTTGCATTCCCTAGGGTTTTTGGGATTCTATTCTTGGAATTTACTTGTTATCTAAAAATGAGTCCTTAAATCTATACTACCCATGACCTTCATTTATGCATAAAAATCCACATTTTTCACTTGGCAAATATGTTTTTAAACAAGCTTTTCACAAAAATCCGAATTTTGGAAATTTTCTTTTCTTGCATTTTTTATGAGAAAACTTGTTTAATACACCAAAATTTGAAGCTTTATTATATCTATTGTCTAAGGACTTTATTTAGCTCATAAAACATTCAATTTAAGCTTGAATACTATGTGTTCATGTGGGCATTATTCCAAATTACGAATTTAACAATCTAATCACTATCTCAAGATTTTCCATTCTAACTC
This sequence comes from Combretum micranthum, assembly GCA_024138025.1. Lineage (NCBI taxonomy): Eukaryota > Viridiplantae > Streptophyta > Magnoliopsida > Myrtales > Combretaceae > Combretum > Combretum micranthum. The sequence continues at coordinate 480,818 of JAMXBD010000619.1, forward strand.
CACTACTTGTTTTACATATTACTCATGCCTAAACCCATTCAAGCTTGTAAAAATCATTCCTTAAAGATACCTATTACATATACTCTTCATTTTTCATGTAAAATATGAGTTTCAAAGTGGTTTTAGTGGTTTTTAAAATAGGGTTCCAAAATCATCCGAATTTTCCTAAAACATTTCTAGCAAAAATTCTTTTCTTTTTCAAGTTTCTTACTTCATATACATGAAGATCTATCATCTAACACATCTATACACATGCAAGTCTAAGCTTTTATGATCATTAATGCATGAAAACTCAAGATAACCATATGAACATCAATGTAGATGAAGGCATGAATGTCTAAACACTAGATCTACCATATTTAGTGCATGAATCATGAGTTTCATGGCATGAACATAACTTTCTATGCTAGATCTCTACTTTACATGCATGAACAAGATGATATTCCAACAAAAACTCTTTTAAACACTAGATCCACTTCTTGTGATGGCTTGAGATTCTTGTATTAGTGTTTTCATGTCCCTTACACATGCTCATTGGGATTAAAAGTGGAAAACACACAAGAATGGTCTTGCCATTACAAGATTTAGGACTAACAAAGCTTGGAATCATCATCTAATGGATAATTTGAAGAAGAAAAGAAGATGAAACAAACTTGTGGAAGTGTGCATGTGTGTGTGTGTGTCACGGCAATGTAGGGAGTAAGAAGAGAGAGTTTTTCAACCTTTTCAAAATTTTAGAATAGTGAAAATGAAGAGAGAGAGTAGAAAATGAGTTTATATATCATGTGCATTAGGGTTTAGTTGTAATAAAATGAATAAAATTAAAAAAAATTAGAGGGGATGGGGGGGTTGTTGAGAGAGAGTTTGAAATTTGATAAAATTTGGATTTTATGTAATAAAATGTAATAATTGTATTAATTAATTAGGAAACAAAATTTCTTGGAAAAGAAAATTGTAATGAGTAGTTGTAAGGATGTAAGAATAGGGTATGGGTAGTGTGTAGTGTAGGTTGTACTTGTGAATAGTAGACAAGACATCTACTTTACCGGTTGTAACGAAAACACAGGAAAAAGGCTATAACTATAATTTTTATAGCTTGAAAAATTATAAAATTGATATTTTTGAAATCCTTATAAAATTTCGGTTCTAATGAATATTCCGGAATATTTTTCTGAGTTTATGGTCCCGGAGCACGATTTTCCGTAATTGAGCTCGGGAAGGCCCAGAATTGAAAAATTTCCGAATTTAAAACTTTCTAAGGTTTAAAATATACTTTAAAACAATAATTCATATTCATTTACTTTATAAAACTTCTTTTATTATGAAACCGAAGGAAAGCCAGATGTAGGGTTTCTAAGCTTCTCTCACTAGACTTAAACTAGACTGGATTAGGGTTTCGCTTTTCAACTCTCGGGGTTTACTTAACTACTGAGAATACCGGGGTTTACATCTACCCTTCTTAAAATAAGTTTTGTCCTCAAAACTTATTGTATCTATCTCATAATATAGTAATTAATCTACTATTATTTTTTTTATCATCAACCAACAGTGTTACTGACCTATAATGCAGGAGAGCCATGGATATTTTTCTTCCACTGCAACCTTTGGTTCCCATGTTGCTTCCACTTCCGGACCTTTTCCCCATTGCACTTTAACATATTTGAACTCCTTGTTTCTTAATTTTTGAACTAGTGTATCCAATCTCTTAGTAGGCATTTCCTCAAACGTATAATTCTCTTGAATTTCCATAGGTTGTAATTTTGTAATTGCATCTGGATTTTTCACAAATTTTCGCAACATGGAAACATGAAATACATCATTTTACCCAGCCAAGTTAGGTGGTAATGCAATCAGATATGCAACTTTACCCACTTTTTCAATCACTTCAAAGGGTCCAATATACCATGGCCTCAATTTTCCCTTTGAGCCAAAATGTTTAAGTCCTTTAAATGGGCTTATCTTCACATACACATGATCCCCCACTTCAAACTCTAAGGGTCTTCTTTTCATATTAGCCCAACTTTTATATTGATCCTGGGCCTCCTTCATTTTTTGACGTATAATACTTACTTTTTCATTCATTTGAGATATCAAATCAGGTCCAAGTATCATACACTCTTCACTATCCCAGTACAAAGGTGATCTACATTTTTGACCATATAATGCCTCGTAGCTTGATAGCTATTATTATACGTGAATTCCACTAATGGCAAATGTTTATCCCAATCTCCACCAAACTCCAGTACACATGATCGTAACATATCTTCCAAGGTTTGTATGGTCTTTTTCGATTGTCCATCGGATTAAGGATGGTATGTAGTACTAAATTTTAATTTAGTACCTAAAGCCTTATGTAAACTTTCCCAAATTTTAGATACAAACCTGGTATCCCGATCCGAAACAATACTAATTGGTACTCCATGTAATCGAATAATCTCTTGGATATATAATTTTTCCATCTTTTCTAGAGAATATCTAGTTCGGAATGGTAGAAAATGAGCACTTTTAGTCAATCTATCCACAATCAACCAAATTGAGTCATGACCTGCTTGAGTCCTTGGCAATGCCACCACAAAGTCCATTGTAAAGTGATCCCACTTCTACTGTGGAATTTCCAAAGGTTGTAACATGCCACCTGGTCTTTGATGTTCAGCTTTGACTTGTTGGCAAGTTGTGCATTCAGACACATACTTTGCCACGTCCCTTTTCATACCATTGCACCAAAATGTTGATTTCAAATCATGATACATTTTGTTTCCTCCTGGATGCAATGTATATCCTGAATTATGTGCTTCACCCATAATTTCTTTCTTTAGATCAGAATTTCGGGGCACATAAATTCTTCCTTTAAACTTCAAAATACCAAATTCATCTATTTTGAAGTCAGGTATTCCTTCACGATATAACCTTTCCCTAAACAATTTTAACTCCTTATCTTCAACTTGTTTTTGTTTAAGTCTTTCCAACAACGTTGGTTGAACCACTAAATTCATTAATTGTACCTCTGATTCATACCATTGGAACTCTACCATCAATTTCTCAAACTCTCGAATCAACTCTTGTTGAGATGTGAGCAAGGAGGCCACTTGCTCGTAATTTTTATGACTAAGAGCATCAGCTACGACATTAACCTTTCCAGGATGGTAATTAATTGTTAGATCATAATCTTTAATTAATTCTAATCATCTTCGTTGTCGCAAATTCAACTCCTTTTGTGTGAAAAAGTACTTCAAACTCTTATGATCATTGTATATCTCACAATGTTGCCCATATAAATAATGTCTCCAAATTTTTAGTGCAAACACCACAGTTGTTAACTCAAGATCATGGGTTGGGTAATTTCTTTCATGTGTTCGTAATTGTCTTGATGTATGCTATGACCTTTCCATCTTGCATCAAAATGTATCCTAACCCATTATGAGAAGCGTTACTGTATACACTATAAGGCTTATTTGGATCAGGTAATACCAATACTAGAGTTGTAACCAACAGTTCTTTAATTTCTTGAAAACTCCTTTCATAATCTACATCCCATGCAAATTTTACATCTTTTTGTGTCAATCGTGTTAAAAGTTTTGCTATCTTTTGAGAAGTCCTTGATGAATTGACTATAATAACTTGCTAAGCCCAAGAAACTTTGAACTTCTGTAACTATAGTTGGTTGTTTCCAGTCTGTTATTGCTTTCACCTTCCCTGGATCTATAGAGATTCCTTCCCCATAAACTACATGCCCCAAGAATGAAATCTTATCCAACCAAAAATCACATTTAGATAGCTTGGCATATAACTTGTTCTCTCTTAATTTTTGTAAAGCTAAATGCAAATGTACTGCATGTTCCTTTATTATTTTTTGAATATATCAGAATATCATTAATAAATACTACCACAAATTTATCCAAAAATGGCTAATATATTTGATTCATTAGATCCATGAATACTACGGGAGCATTAGTTAGTCCAAATGGCATGACCAAAAATTCATAATGGCCATATCATGTCCTAAATGTGGTCTTATGAACATTTTTAGGCTTAACTCGTAGTTGATGGTACCTCAATCTGAGATCAATTCGAGGGAAGACCATTGCTCCTTGTAATTGATCAAACAAATCATCTATCCTTGGCAACGGATACTTATTCTTAATGGTTACTTTGTTAATATCTCTGTAATCGATGCATAATCGTAAGCCGCCATCCTTCTTTTTCACAAATAATACCGGAGCTCCCCATAGGGAAACACTTAGTCAAACAAAACCCTTATTCAAAAGTTCCTGCAATTGCCTCTTCAATTCTTTTAATTCTGCAGGTGCCATCCTATATGGTGCTTTGGAGATTGGTTATGCTCCTGGAACCAAATCAATTGTGAAATCCAAATCCCAATGCAGAGCTAACTTAGGTAAATATTCTGGAAATACGTCTGGGAATTCACAAACTACAGGTATATCTGTCATTCTAGGGCTCTCCTTCTTTCCTTCGACTACATATATCCAACAATATTTCCATCCCACTTCCATTTCTGAAGTATCTTCGCAAACATCAATAATAGATAATCGTTTAGCTCTTCCTTTACTACTACTCCCATTATACAAGTATTTTCGATCATCCAACATGATATTCTTATTTTAACAATCTACATTTGTCTTATGCTTAGACAATCAATCTATTCCTACTATGACATCATATCCTTGCATGGGCAATACTATCAAGTTTATTGGAAATTCTTTTCCTTAGACAATCAATCTATTCCCACTATGACATTTGTCTTATGCTTAGACAATCAATCTATTCCACCATTTGTCGAGTTATTACATCATCTTCGGTAGGAGTTTCAATTCTATAAATGATATCGGCTTCAATCATTCCAATCCCATTTCCTATATTAAAACTTTGACTAACAAACGAATGGGATGGTTCTGTATCAAACAGAGCGTATGCAGGTTGACTGTTTACTTGAATCATCCCTGTAATACTATTACTAAAGTTATTTCTAAGCTTTCAAATTCTAAGTTTTTCATATCAATCAAGCAAAATATCAATTATTTTCTATATACAAAAAATAGGATTCACATCTAACTTGTAAATATAGTTATGAATTACATACCTGTCACTAATCCTTCATCACTTTCTTCTTCTGCATCCATTTCCTCGTTTGTCTCATCATTATAGTAATCTTCTATCAAGTCATTGAAATCCTCAATATCTTCTTCCCTACTTATTATAAAAACTCTTGCAGGAGCAATTGGTACATTTGATCCTCGAACACCTTCTCTCTTTTTAGGGCAATAACTTGGAAAATGCCCATTTTGTTTACAATAGCTACATTTGATGCCTTTAAGTTTTGGGCAATTCCTTACCATATGCCCTTTTTCACTACACATGTAACACTTCCCCTTTAGCTGCACACATTGTCTTGGAAAGTGGCTAGCTCCACATTTCTAACACCTAACCTGTCTATCCTTGTCATAAAAGCTCCTTCTTCCAAAGGCAACCTGAGTTGGATTGCTAGCTAAATTGGTGGGCTTATTCTTTTTATTAGGATTACTTGTACTAGGATAAGACCTTTTGAATATTGATTTGGATTGAACTCCTTTCCTAAACTCCATGTGCTTCCCCAATTGCAACATTGTACAATTGTTTTCTAACTATCAAGCTTTATCTACTACTTCATTATACGTTGCCAAATCATAGTCCTCTAATTTGCACTGCATTTCTGGATCAAATCCTCGAATAAATAAGGTCTTTTTAAAAGATAGATCATCTCTATATGATTCTGGTGCATATTGTAATGATTGATTGAACTCAGTCTCATATTGTGCAACACTCATATTCCCCTTCTTAAGAGAAAACAGATTTGCTACCATTTTCAACTGCACACTCTTTGGGAAATATTCTCTTTTAAATTCGTCTCTAAATCTTTGCCAACTGACTTGATCACCTAGTGCTCGGGCTTTAGGCTCCCACCACATATGAGCTCGCATTTGTAACATAAAGGTACCGTATGCCACCTTCTGATGCTTAGGGATTCGAAAGGCTTCAAAACTTCTCTCAAACTGAGCTAACCAGTCATCTGCTTCTGCTGGCTTACTAGCATCACCTGAAAAATACCGATTTATCTTGATGAAATCAAGTAAACAGTTCACATCTTGGGGTCTATTCCCTCTATTATCCAATTCTTGTGTTATATGATCAACTACATTATCCCTAGCCAGTAAGTGTTGCAAAAGTGCTCCTTGTTGTTGAATCATCGTATGCATATTAGCCAGGATATCTCAATGGTATGGGTTATGGGGCTATCGATGGTAGTGGCTGCACTCCTTCGGTAGGTAGTGTTTGAGTTGGGTTAGGGGGTGGCAAAGGTGTTGGTGGATCACTCGAACCTAGTTGGTGCATGTTTTGCTCATTGTTTGGATCAGCCATAACTGTTATTAATAGACACTATTTATTGCTATACCTGCATCAAAACCCATTATTTAATTGCTTAATAAGTTTACATTAAAAGTTAAGTCTATTTGAAACTATTATTAAGAGTGTATCATTTCATTCCAATTTCATACTAAGTTCACTAATAACAAATGCAACATATACCCAAGATGATATAACTAAACAAAAATAGTCGTAAACCCCTAAAATTTTCGGCTAATTTTAAGTTTAATCTTAGAATTAAAAATCAACCGAAACCCTAAAGGTCAACAAAAGTCTAGTACAAACCCTAGATTTTAGATCCGGCGTTCCCGTTTTCTTTAGTCCTAGAAAACAAAATTAGAATAATTAGTGATAATAATTCGTAATAGCTTTAGGTTATATAAAAATATCAGATTTGCGAAATCCGAGTGTCCTTCAGACTCAAACGAGATCAGTTCTCAAAAATCATGTCCCAAGCCTGGAATAATAAAAATATTCCGATAACACTGATAGGACCGATTTAATATAAGGATTTCAAAAATATCAGTTTCATAATTTTTCGGTAACTAAAAATATCATATATCGCAATTATACGTGTATTTTCTTACTACCGGTACTTAAATTGTCATGTCTACTTTACATTACACTATTTACTATTATTCTACACTATTCATCTATCTCTACTTTTTCTTACAACCTACTCTTACAAACCATATCTCTATTGTCTTACAATTTTCATTTCCAATACAACTTCATATCTTTCATATCTTACTTTTCATTAATAAAAATACAAAAAAATTAAATTTCTCTCTCTCACACTCTCAAAATTGCGTTGGCTACTCCCTCTCCCCTCTTCAATTTGTTTCAATTTTCATTTATTTAATTAACACAATTTTCCTTCCACATTTTCCTATAAATACCCCCTTTTCCTTCCACTTCTTTCATACCTTCTATACACTTAAATTACTCTCTCAAATTTCTACAAGAACTCTCTCTCAAAGTTCTCTCAAAATTAGTCTAGATAGGTAATTCTTCTTTAGAGTTTTCTTTATGTTCATTTACTTAGTATGAGCTTAGTGTGTGTTTTCTAAACCATGAAGGTTAAAGAAAGTAACAATAAGTTCATACTTTGTTTTTGTTCATGAATCTAATCTCTTTATGTTGCTTTCACATATATATTTAACTAAATATATCTATGTAGCTATATATATCTTTTAGAGCATATAAGCTCCTTTGTTTTGCAATTTATTTACCTACCTTGCAATTTATTTACTTTCATGTTATTTTAAGACTAGTCTTTCTAGTCTTAGACTTGTCCTCATCAAGTCAAAACATTTTCTTTTTCTTTTTAGGACTAGTCTTTTCTTAGTCCCGGGATACCTTGATGAAACTAAGGTTCCAATACTTGATATATTCTTTACTAGCTTATTCATTTAGTTATTACATCTTTTTATGTTTTTATCATTTTATGATTCATAAATCATGCTTGAACATATTGATTTTGTCTCAACAAGATAAATAAGGAAAAGTTTTCTTAAAATAGAGATTCTTCTCTAAAAATAAAAGTAGGAAGTAATTTTTCATAAAAACTTAGTAATTTATCTTAACAAACTTTTCTAAGAAATCTAGAGGAGTTCATAGGAATTTTTACAAACATACATAACATGGAAAGAACTTCTTAAGTAACAAAATTTTACTAAAACTCACTTTTTATCAAATACTAGTTGACAAACACCAAGGGTTTCTTTTCATGAAAATGGAATGATCTTAAGAAATAATGAAATTATTACTACAAATATAGAATTGTTATTATTTTCAAAAAAAATTAGAAACTAATCTTAGAAAATAAAATCATTCTTTGGAAATATAAAAAGATTAAGGAAATGAAAAAGAAAAATACTCATTTAAAATAACTTGAGATATTCTCTAGCAAAAATAAGAGGAATTTTCAAAAAGTTTCACTTTTCCAAAACTTTACTATTACAAAAAATTTATGATTTGAGATAACTTCATTAGTTTCATACATTTGATATGAGTCAATAAATATATGTAAATACATTTCAAAGGTTTTACAAACTATTATAATATCTATCTCTTTGATATGAGCTTTTGTTAAAAGAAGGAATTCAAGTTTTGTGAAAATTCATGGTGAATCTGATCACCACTATTTCGGAACTCAAATGACTTAGTTTGATGAAAATAATTTTAGAAATTGATAGATATTTTTGAATAGGTAGAAAACGGAATATTATATGCGCAATTCCGAGTTAAAATGATCAAGTTATGGCCATTTTAAGATAGAATTTCTCTCTATACAAATTTTAACGATCTTATAAAATAGTTCCTTATTAGTACCCTAGAATAAAAAAGAAATACTCATTTTGGGTATTCTTCTTGATTAGGTAATCTCGAGGAGGATTGTTTATATCCCGAAGATTACTAAGATTAGTGGAAATCCCGAACGACTCATCCATTTCAAGAAAGGTGTCATCATGGTTCAGTGAGTTTACTCCCCGTTATTTTTCATACTTATGATTGTGCTTGTAAATTTAGTTGCATTAGAATTTAGGCAAAATCAAATAGAAGTTGTATAATAATATGTTGAAAGAATATTAAGTATATCGAAACATGATTTGTTTGTAATAAAGTTGCATGTACATTAATATCTTGAAGTTGTTTGAAATTGATTGCTCACTTGAAAAAAGTTAAGTATAACTACTAGACTTTAATTAAGAATTTATGCATGCATTTCATATGTTGAGTCACATTGCAATCACTACTATACAATTGGTGGGACAAGTATATAATAGTGGTGGTAGGCATAACCGGTATATCATGTAAGTGGCGAGTAAGAGCCGGTAAGAACTACATAAATCGATGGCTAGTAGGAGCCTGTAATAACTACAAGTTTTTTATGGTGTATAGGAGCCAGTAAGATCTATAAAAGTGTTTTAAAAGTTGTGGCTGTAATTGACCTGAATACCTAACCCCGAAGGAAGGGCGTAATTCATTCAACATATGATTCTCGGAAAGTTCATATGTCTTGTATGCTCATGTGGTTGTTGCATCCCATTTGCTTGACTAATAAACTTGGTTGATAATTTAATTTGAGTATGAATTTTTGGGATTTACTCACTAAGCCTATAAACTTACGCCCCTATAGGTATTTGTATTCTCAGGAACACCTAATTTTGTACCGGAGGTCTCCTCATATCCGCGTAAGTATCCTTTTGAAACTTTTAGAGGAAATCTATTTGAAGATTTAGAATATAATTCCTTTGAAATCCTTGAGGTAGTATTTAAATATTGGAAAGACTATTTCGATCTTTGGGATTAGCAGGGGTATGCCCTAAGAAATCATGTAATAGACCTTTGGTTATTTATGCTATAATATATTTTATTTCTAGATTCTTGTATGTTTATTTTTACTTGCTTAAACTATGCTTCCCAAAAGCGTCTCCTATTACCATGCTAGACGCCTTACATGTAATACTAAGGCTTTTGCGTGACTAAGGTAGTCATTTTTAAGTCTTGATATTATATGTGGTGGGCTGCCACGTTTAAGGTACCCTTCGGGGCCTGACAATAGTCTACAACTTATGTTCCATCTCACTCTGTTATATGAAATTGCAAAAATACAAATATTATTTACTTGAGTTTATCACATATAATCACCTAGATCCACTCATATAAGCTTATATAGCAAAATAAGATAAGATCATTCATTTATACCTACTATTTACATATTTTTTTAGCATCAAAATGTTTGCAAAATGCCAAAGATCTTCAGACATTACTTTCAACCTTGATACATCAGATATCAACATAATACTTCAATGTCTAGAAATAAGTACACATAGAGCAGCTTACATCTAATAGCTACAAAATACATCAAAAAAGGTCCATACTGCACCAAAAGTAGTGAGGAGACCTATCTACATCAAAAATTCTGAGGTCTTCAACCCTATACTAAACAAAAGTGATCTAAAATCATAATAAACTACTCATCATCTGATTCTGTATAAAATGAACCTTCCTCTGGATCATAATCACCATGTCCTTCTCCTAATTGACCTTCACTATGAACCTCTAAATCTGAACTGATCTCTACAATTTCAGGGCTATCTAGTATTATAATTAACTCGTGCACAACATTATTATCCCCTACATTCCTTGGTGGAATCATTGAGTGTCACGCCCCGGAGGGTACCCTAAACGTGGCAGTCCACCACACATAATATTAAAGCTAGTGAATCACAACATTAGTCACGCAGGAGCTTCGATATCATGTGCAAGGCATGCTTCCCAGATAGTAGGAGACTCAAAGGGGTATTACATTTAAGCAGATAATAAAAGCATGCAAGAACTTATATAGATAAAGATGTAATATTCATTTGAATAAAAGTCTCTTACAACTTCTTAAGGGCATTCCCCTGTTCTAAAAGCCTTGTTTCAACTAGGCCATTTTCAAACATACATAAATATATTAAAAGTCTACTATAGAGATTTTTCTTAGAAGTCTACATCTAAAACTAAATATATAAACTTCTTCCAAAAACTCCTAGTAGCTTTGGCTCATACCTGACAAAAGGAGCTTTTTGGTGCCAACCACAAGTAATCATACTGGAATAAAAAGCTATAGGGGTATAAGAAAATCTAGCTTAGTGAGATAACTTTCATCTTCAAAACATTTCCATAAAACACACAAGTATTTAAACAATCATATGAGAATGCATCAATCACATGAGCAAACAAAATACACACAATTAACTGGAAACCATGCATAGCGTGGATTTGACACCCTCCATGTCAAGGGTTGGGTGTTTACTAGCCCATAGACCATCAATAGTTGCAAACTTACCGCTCCTACTTGCCCTGTAGACTTGTCGGCTCCTACTAGCCCATGTAGACTTTCTGGCTCCTACTAGCCACCACTACGACTCCTCGTTTCCCCACACGAAGAATAGTAGCAAGAAATAAATGTGACTCATAATATGTTATACATGAATTAATTTCAATATAGGTTTATTCAATTATTTTCCTGTTCAAGTTAACGGTGACCAAAACAATATTCATCATACCATTGCAAGGAAAACATAAGTTATTCATCAATTCCTCTTTCGATATTCTTAGCTTTTGTTCAACAACTATATCAATCAATCATGAATCCAAATCACACAACATTATTCATTTATCTTTTTCCTTAGTCTTTAGTGCTACTACTTACAAGCACAAACAAGGAAATGTAATTAGTAAGGGATTAACTCACTCAATGATGATCGCTCATAATCAAAGTAATCTTCCGAGAAGGCAATATCGGTTCCTTCTTCACCTAAACAAGATGAAATACCCAAAATGAGTCTTTCATTGAATTTCTATTTTAGATTCTAAATCTATCTTGAATTCGTAGTAAAATCGGATTTGAAGGAAGTTCTAACTTAAAATGACCATAACTTACTCATTTTAACTTGGAATTTTGCATACTATTTGTCGTTTTCTACCTACTCAAAAAGATCTATTCATTTCCAAGTTCCTAGTAAATTAATTTTCTTAAAAACTTATTTAGCTTTTGGTTTAGAAAGTTGATAAAAAAAAAATATTACCAAGTTATTATCTATATATCAAAATTTTATTTGGAAAGGAGATATCTTTAGACTTTAAGGAAACTTCATTTGATAGTTTGAAATTTCATGATGTGTTTTACATAAACTTTTAAAAGAGATTTATTTGAAAATATTTTTCTAAGTTTTTGGAAAAGTTTTGTTCAAATTTAATTCTTTCATCAAAAAGATTCATTTTCCCATTTGGACAACAACTTATTAGCCATGCATGAATATGATCATGTAGTTTATAAAAGCTAAAATAAGATAAAGAACATAAGAAATAAATAAGCATAATAATAATTGTCAAGTATTGGAAGCCTTAGCTTTTTCAAGGCTTCCCGCGACTAAGAATAGACTAGTCCCAAAAGAAAAGAAAATTGTTTTGACTTGATAAGGACAAGTCTAAGACTAAAAAGACTAGTCTTAAAGCAACTTAAAAGTAAATAAATTGCGAGGTAAATAAATAGATTGCAAGGAAAGTAAATAAATTGCAATAACAAAGGAGCTTATATGCTCTAAAAGATATATATAACTACATAGATATATTTAGTTAGATATATATATATATATATGAAAACAATCATAAAAGAAAATAGTTTCATGAATAAAAACAAAGTATGAACATGTTGTTTCTTTCTTAACCTTCATGGTTTTAGAAAACACACACTATGCTCATACTAAGTAAATGAACATAAATGAAACTTAAAGAAGCATTACCGATGAAAGCTAAACTAGAGAGAACTCTTGGAGAGATTTTGAGAGAGTAAGAGTAGTGTATGAAAGGTGTGAAGAAAATGGAAAGAAGATGGGGCATTTATAGAAAAAAGTGAAGGATAAATTGCGTTAATTAAATAAATGAAAAGTAAAACAAATTGAGAGTGTAGAGAGGAGAGGCAAGCATAATTCTTGAGTGGGAGAGAGAGAGAATTTTTTTTTTTTTGTATTTTTTGTTAATGAAAAGTAAGATATAAGAGATGTGATGTTGTATTGGAAATGAAAATTGTAAGAAAATAGAGGTATGGTTGTAACAGTAGTTTGTAAGAAAAAGTAGAGATAGATAAATAGTGTAGAATAGTATTGAATAGTGTAATGTAAAGTAGACATGACAAATAAAGTATCAATAGTAAGAAAATACGCGTATAATTACGATATCTGATATTTTTAGTTACCGAAAAATTGTAAAAATGACATTTTTGAAAACCTCATTTCTTTACGAGTCTAAGGGTATATTCAGAATATTTTCACTATTTCGAGGCCCAGGGCACGCTTTTTTGAAATATGTATCCGATCGGGCTCAAAATGAATCGCGATTTAACTAATATGATATTTTTAAGCTTTCTCATAATATTACGAACTATTCTACATACTAATCTCTCACTTACTCGCTTAGGGTTATGAACACGGGATTGCCGGACTTGAACGGTTATGCCAACTAAGGTTTTGTTGACTTTAGGATTTCCGGTTGACGTTCTAATTAGGGTTTAAGCTTAACCGATCGTAAAACTTTGGAGGTTTACACTGGGCGATCGGGAAATAGCTTAGGCTGTCCATCTATCTCAGGCTCAGATAGAGGATTTGGTACTGGTGGTATAGGGTATGAAAAACAAGGGAACCAATCTATGATCCTAAGTGGATACTGACGGGGAATATGAGGGATCCTAGTAGGAACTTGATCCATATGAGGAGGGTAAGGCCTATTCGGCTCTAACCTAGCTGGAAAGTACAGAATTGGAACCAGCATAGTAGTGATCTCCATACGGTATAAGTAATATTTCTCATAAGCCGCTATAGCAGTATACCTAGTACATATAGCCCCTAACTCGTTATGTATAGTGTGTACCCAATCAGTCCAAGAGTAGGGAAACGCACCAAAGTATGTATTAAAAATCTCATCAACTATTACAAACAAATCCCAGTCAGCTAATTCCGGTAACAACTTTTGCAATCAAACCCTATAGTCAATTGGGGACTGCTCCCCCTCCCATTTGAAGTTATACCATAAGTACACCAGTTCATTCTTACAAGCCTGCACAATTAATTAGTTAATTAATTAATAAAACTGTTAGATAAAAAAAATATTTTATAAGTTAAATTTCCTTACTACCTATTATATTATATGAGTTTTATGACTTTTATTCAACAAACTTGCTAGGTTCTACTTAATAATTTTTTTTATGCCTTAAGGAAGTTCTTAAGAACCAGGCTCTTATACCAATCAAGAATTGTCATGCCCCGAGTTAGCCTAGTCGTAATAGTCTTGTCGTATATACTAACCTATGGGAAAAGCTCACAACTTAGCTCCTATCATAGCCTAGTATATACAAGGCACAAACGACCAATCCACTCTGAAGCCGCATCAGCCCAACAATAAAATCTAAATGATTACAATAATATATGAATATTCCATTTCAGATTGATACCAAATACTATTAGAATTGTTTGTAAACATTAAGTTTACCAGTATTTAAATCAGATTAGTTGACCCAAGTTACTCGGCGACACTAATAGCCAAAATGAAAATAGAAATGTAGAAATTGGATCTTCTGACTCTCTCTTATTTATACTATTATACACCTGAGGATCCATATGTAATACTAGCTACTGCTACTAAAATCAATTTGAACCTGCAAGAAAATCTATAAGGGAATGAATAACTACAGCTCAGTAAGAGGGACAGAGGTAAAAATGCATTTATACAAGACAAGCAAGATTCTCAAACAATTAATTAATGTGATGCATGAACAAGCAAATTCCATCCACACGACGTTACCAGATCCATCACGAGACTAGAGAAAACAACCCCACACTAGCCTAGGTTGAGGAGTTTATGGCGTAATGTAAAACGACTATCGATTAAACCCAGGCTTGTGCAATGGAACCACGCTTCCTCCTAAGACCTCTTCGGACATGTTCCTAACCTCACCGCCACCCCCTCTTCTGTCACTTAGTTCGGCCTTGAGGATAGGAAAAGGCGACTTTTCCGACTCTCCTCAGGGTCGGTGTTTAATCGTAGAATCTTAACCGATCCCTTATTGGGTTGAAATGAGTATTGTTATAATAAGTTAGTTAGAGCTTCATTTAGTCAAATTTAAAGGCGATCACCCAATTGACAAACACTTTAAGAACAATTCAAACCATCAAAATATAACATAGCACAAAAGCTCAGTTATCAATTAACCAGTCAACAACAAGCACAAACATTGCATGTACACATCCAACCTGTTTTACAATCACAATCATTAACAAATTTCAACCTCCAAGTACCTTAAGATGGTACTCCAAAATGCGATAAGCATTGGTCCCACTTACCTGGACGGTGTTACTCAATCAATCCATAGCATCTAGCTCCTTGCTGTTCATAATTCCTAAAATGGAGCTCCAAATTTAGTTTCCAAGTAATTTGTGAAAAAAAAAAATTCTCATTCTTTCTCTTCTTTTTTTTTCATAAATTGAAATATCGAAACATTATTTATAATATATAGTTCCGAGTGCATCAGAATAAAATTTATAGTTACAGGGCACGTTCTGGAAAAACGACATCATTTGATAATACTTTGAAATAATTCAATTAGTATGGAAAGGAATCTGAAATTGGAAATAGCGACATGCACCATTGAATTTCTTTTTTTTTTTTTTTTTTACTATCATAATGAAGTTTCGTTTAGCTTTCTCATACAAAGGAGGAATCCTTTATTTATAACAAATTATTTTAATATTTATAAAAATCTTGTTCCACATGGACCATTGCAAAAACATGTAATCGTAAACATGCATAAATCATCAGTCAAGTTATAAACCATCATTCATTGTAAATAGTGTTTTTAAGTCCACATTTATAGGAACGAGTAATGTATATATATATATATATATACACACATATATTGTATACCCAAATACATCCAATTACCCATATTAATTCACATAGGGATTTTAGAAAATAATTTATTATAGCATATTTCAAGGACACCCACCCCCACCCCCCCGGTTACATCCATACACGATAAGAGTTGAATGAAATATCATCAGAAAAAAAATATTCCCAAAACATGTACAGGAATTTAAATCCATATTCATATAGAATACCATTTCCCTATTAAAGTAGCCACCCTAGTCAAATTATCATTTATCATAAATAGACCCATATATGTGAATAACTTATTTTTACATGTGTGCAAGCTGTAACAAATTTTTTTATAAATTGATGTACATTCCGACAAAAACCACAATCTTTCCCAAAAGTGGTACCATATTTGGTTTAATTACTATTTTCTCATAGTTGATTTTTTTTTTCCAGTTTCTCAATCAAATCATGCAACGAGAGTAATCAATGCATAAGTAAATTATCATTACAAGTAGTCTCCATCATTAATTCCTTTAAAAGGGCTTAAATACTTATTGTAATTAAAAATAAAAAAAATGAAGTGCCATAAATTTCCATGATTATAATTATTTTATGTCAATCTACCCATGATACCAAGAGTCTTATAATTAATTTTTTTCCAGTAATTAAATACATATATTTTTCTAAATCTCAGTAAAATTTGTGGGGTAAATATGGGCTTACCAGTATGTCCTTCTTCGGTGGCTTTCTGACGTTCCGATTTGCCTTTATTTTATGCTATCTTTTCCAAAATCTTTTTCCAAGTAACTTCAAGTTTTAAGCCTTCCCTTGTCCAAATTTTCTAGTAAAGTGTGCTATTCTCTTTACCTTGCCCACCTATTTATAGGTTACTTTTTTTTTTTTTTTTTTTTTTTTTGCTTCTCAGCAAAGTACTTAATTCTATCTCAAGTTGTTGTTATTATTTATTTATTTATTCTTTTTACTAGAGGTTACAAAGAGACATTTGTCTAATAACTTATGAATTTTTCACTCTGCCCGCCACGTCCAGTATGAATTGCACCTGGCCTAATTGCCTTTAGCTTATTTTCTAAGTTACCGTGATTTAATTTTTTTTTAATATTTGCATAATAATTTTTTTTTAAATGTTGTGCATTCCCATTGCTTTTCTGAGCTTTCACTGTGGTATGAACTATTGAATTTTAATTACTCCCTAATTGCTAAGTTTAACTTCTAATTTGTTTGAAAATTTGATGCCCAAACATATTTTCTAAAATGACTTTTTTTTATCATAGTCGCTTTCATAGACAAATGTTTTATCATTAGAACTTCTTTATAATTCAAAACTCATATATATATATATATATATATATATTCTTAGGTCTTGCTAATTAACATGTTAGATTAGAGATTTAAGTTAGTAAAAATATCGACATATATATTTACATTGTTTTCAAAATTTGAATTCATAGGGTCATTTTGTCTAAGTCCTATGATTACTATGTAGACTTTAAACTTCAAAATGACATATTCTTTCAAAGTATTAATTTTATGTGCTATGATCCTTATTTTTATTTTAGGGGTTTACAATTCCAAGACGTATACATTTTCAAAACTTAAAATAACATCATAAAAAGATAGATCTTTCGAATTAGATAGAAATCGATGGCTTATTTGCAAAATTTCGAGTTAAAATGACCAAATTATGGCCGTTTTAAGTTGGAATTTCCATTTACCACAAAAATTATGAACTTAAGAGTTTTATTTAATAAGATGAAATTAGTTATGGTATGAAATAGTCATTTAGGGGTATTTCTTTTGTTTAGGTGATTTTGAATCGGGGTAAAATTCTTGTTTCTAGTTCACTATCATTAGAGATCGGTGTCCATGGCCGAGTGAGTTCACTATCCTCAAATTACATGCTCTTGATTGTGCTTTAATAATAGTGGCATTAGAACTAGGACAAGATAAAATTGAAATGTGCATGTGAGTTCTGTTTGATTGAATTGACGATAAGAATATCGAAATGGGAGTTGTTATAAATGTTTGTATGATTTAGTATAGTATTGAAGTGTTTGAAATATCTGTGATCGCCTATAATTCGCTTAAATAATATAACATGATCTTATAATTAAATATACCATGCATGCCATATGTTGAGTCACATTACATTTGTTATTGTACCTTTATGGAAGAAGGCATAATAGCTAGGCAACGAAGGGGCCTGAAAACTCTAATGTTGGCATGAATAGCCTGAATTAAAATGAAAGTAGTGTAGGCACTTAAATCAACTACAAAATTAATGAGTGGGTAGGCACCTGAATTAACCACTATATAAATGAGAAAAATTGAAATCTATAGTCGTATGGGCCTGAAACACCTAACCCCGAATGGAGGGCGTAAATCCATTCAACATAGGAGTCCCAAAAAGTTTTATTGTATGCTCACGTGCTTGTGCATTTCATATGGTTATCTAATATAACTTGCTTGCCTTATTTTTTGATGAAGTATTTAATTTTAGAAGTGAATCTCACTAAACTAACATAGCTTATACCCCCATAGCTTCTTTTTGATGCATTTCCCGTACATATGGTTACGTCCCCGAACCTAGCCAAAACAGGTAATGCGAAGTTAGAAGTTTCCCTTAGAAGTTTATGATTAGCTTTGTATAGTCTTTCATAGTAAACCTTAAACACTTGGAATGTTATTAAAAGCTAATATATGAACTTTTTGTTTAGCAGGGGAATGCCCTTTAGTATCTTGTAACTGATCCTGAGATATTTGTGGTTTATGTTTTTATGCTTATACTATCAAGTTGAACTATCTATCTCCAACTGCATATGTATTCTATTGTTATGAGTGAACGCCTTGCATCTAATACAAGAATTTTGAATGACTGTGGTAGTGATTCTTAAGTCTTATTTAGTATGTGGAGGACTGTTACATTTAGGGTACCTTTTGGGGCGTGACAAACCAAGCATGGGAATGAGTTTTTGAGATAAGAGAAGAAACCTATGGTGAAGTCACTCTAGCATTCATGGCATGTTCTAAGACTAGAATGACATACCAGACTTGAATGATATAATCAATTTCTATGCTTTTGAGGAATATAGGAGTGTTTCAATGAGGTAGTCCATAGCTGCCATGGATCTATATGATAAGGAAGCAGGATTATATGAAGATGAATTTAAGAAGCTTCCTATGGAAGTGATAGAGGAAGAGTAGAAGAATTTTGTAGCAGAAGAGATAAAGGGCAGATTGCTCCCTTCTAAGACGACTGGCTCCAACTTTAAAAGGGAAAATGCAAGAATATTGCACTATATGCTCACCATGAGCATATTCTCAAAGATAGAAGGTGCTACCACAATAGCAGAAGCTGAACTCCATCCTCTATTTATCATGATGAGGAAGAGGAGGATGAATGTTAGACTAATTGTAGCATGGAGAATTAGGCATCGGGTCAGTTTTTATGGGTGGACTTATTACCAAAATTCTTAAGAATTTTTAGGTATGGCTAGAGCAAAGGCTTGTAGATGTGGTTTACGAATTCAAGGCTCTAAATAAGAAAGCTTTTAGGGATTGGTGAATAGTAAAAGTAGGAACTCAACTGCTATTGCACCAGTAGCAAGATAAGTACTTGCTACTCCTGCTACCACAACCTAAGACACATCTGCCATTATGCAAAAGCTAGTTGCTACGTTTGAAGAAGAAAGGGGGAGCTACTTGCTACATATGTGCCACCTACAAAAGAAGCTCAAACCCAATCTTCTGCAACCAACTTCAATAAACTTGAATCTGAAGTTAAAAATCTGAAAGAGAATCTAGTTGTTTTGAGGAAAAGTATGATAAGGACATCAGAGATCTAAAAGAGAATATGAAGAAGCTTATGGATATGCTTACTCATGATCTTCAATCACCCATAAAATCTAAACAACCATCACCTAAACATGCCTTGGCTAATTCAGACCATCATGATGATGATAATAATGATGATGATGACAACAATGAAGCCAAGCCACCTTCAACATTGACATATATACCATCGCCACCACATCTTACACATATACTATTTGTAAAATACAGAAATAAAGATGAAAATATAATGAATTATGAATCATGAGATGACATAGGATGAGTTTAATGTCAAAATAAGTAAATTGTAAAAGTTTAAGATTGGTTGTAGGAAAAATATTAAAGTTCGGATTTCTGCAATTTTTGACAGACTGTATGCCGCCTCCTGGAGAATTTACGCCGCCGGCGTAGAGGCGGTATAGGATGGGAACAGTAGCGTTTTTCTTAATGATGGGAGGAACGCCGCCAGTGTTCATTAGGGTTTCTTTCAACACCGGCAAGGAACGCCGCCAGCGTAGGGCATGAATTTGTCGGCGTATGTAATAGAATCGAAGTTCTGGGAATTCAAAGCCCCGATGAACGTTGCCAGCGCTCGTGTAAATCTTGCTGGCGTAGGGTGTACGCCGGCAAGATCTACATATACGCCGCCGGCATAGGGTCAATGTATGACCAAATTTCTATAAATATGAGATGCAAAAAACAGTTTCGACAGAAATTCCTTCTATCTTTTTCTCCTTCGTATAAGATAGTTTTGGAGTGTTCTTGGAATTCTAGGGTTGGAGAATCATCAAAAGGGTGTTTTTGATCCAAAGTAAGTGATCTTAACCTTCTCATATGGATTATATACGAATTTATATAGGTTTCTTAGGGCTTGGTTGGATTTTTGCATGAAGGTTCTTGTGAGGAAACCCTAGCACGTGTTAAGATCCTTGATTGGTGAATGCAAGTCAGGTTTTAGTGATTCAAATCAGTAAGTTTATCTCCTCTATGATGAATTCAAACAAAATACCAGTTAAACAATCCTTATATGTTCTTTATTTTATGCAAATTAGGGTTTGGTAAAAATATTTGGTGATTGTAGAGTTTTGTGCAGTTCATTGTTGTTCTTGAGGATATTTGTGAAGTTTGATTGGAATAGACAGAGTAGATAGTGGAGATTTCTTCTCAAGTTAAGATTTTTGGAGAATTCATATATGTTAGGATATATATTGATAATGTATTCATATCTGTTGATGTATGTATATATTTTGTAACAGGATATTTGGAGTTTGTGGAATTGTTGTTGGTGTTGATATAGGAATTTGTGGAGTTCGGGTTGTCTTTGTTGTTGTTGATATCGGATTTGAGGATTTGATTTGTATTCCTGAAATCGAGAAAGGTACGACCAATCCTTGCTTGTTGTCTTTACCTGTAAGTTTAGTACTGATTGAATGGTTGTAGGAATAGAATTTCTTAATTAAACTTAATCGTTATTCGGGTTAATAGTTGTATGATTGATCGTGCTTGGCTTTGACCAATAAAGACCTGGCAGACAGTGATACTGGTGAGGTATCCTGATGATCTTGGTGTGAGTTTGTCTCTAGTGGACTCGTGCCTTGATATGATTTCGATAGAATTAGGTGTTCTGGATTCGGGGCGTTTGGGGAGTACCCACTCATCCAAATATGTATATGATTATTATTTTCAAAAAGTTGTTTGATTTTCAATGGAGTCTGAGTAACTCCGAGTTCAGGATTAGTATATACCTAATACTGGACTGTGTTGTTTTGTTGGCTTAAGATAGATAATAATATGACTGTTTGCATTAGTTTAAGTTGCATGAATTATATGCCTTTTGTATGTGCATATGCATTTGTTTTTGGATTGGAGTTATCGTACTGGACGTCGTCACTCATTCTTTTAAATTTCAAGTACAGGTGAAGAAGATATAGTGTATGATCTATCCGGTTATGAATTATTCTTTGATAGCGGGGATGGCGATAGTGCACCCGATTATCCAACCGAGAGTTAGACTTCATATACCAAGTTTTTGAGAGAAGAAATGTTTTGATTATTTTAGATCGTAGTTGGATTCATAGTTGGTTTTAAATGAAAAGATTTTAATGTAAACAGTATTTAGTTTCTGTTGAATTTCTTGACTGTGAAGTCAACTTGGATTTTATGCTTGAACCATGAGTTTATGTTTTATGAAGTATGAGTTTTTATGTTGAACAGGTTTGGTATCCTATGAGTTATCCTATGAGTGTTTACAGGTGATGATTGTATTAATTTGTGGATAGTAGAGCCTTTACGTATCCTATATAAGAGAGGATACGTGGCGGGTTATAATGCCTTATTTTAGGGCGTTACAGCTTATTTGGTATCAGAGCCATAGGTTTTGAATCGTATAGATTTAAGTTTTGATTCCTTAGGACGGTGAGATTTGAGGAGAGGGGTAGAATAATAGGTTTGTTGTTTAGTTAAGTTTGACTTTGTCTTATAGATTTAAGTTTTGATCTTGAGTTGGATACCCTTATTCTAATTTCGTTGTGTTCTGTTGTGTTAGAATGCCTCCAAGAAGAAGAATTCCTGAGGAGAATGAGAATTTGGGGTAGCAACAGGATGAACTGCAAGCTCAGAATCAAGACTTACCACCACCTCCACCTATTGGATAGCAAGTTCCAGTCGATGCTGCATAGCTTATGCAAGCTGTGAATGCCTTGTTAGGAGTAGTTGGTCAACAGCAGCAAGATATGAGGAGGGACATGCAGATGGTCCAAGAAAACGCCGAAGCTTGGAGACAGGAGACACAAAGGTTAAATGGGAATAGAGGAAATGGAGCTAGGCATGCAGATGTGTTTGGTCTGAACAAATTGTGGACCTAGTACATAAGTTTGAGCCAGTACCAGGTAAGCCTCTCGAAGCACAGTTGTGGATGGAAGAGGTTGAGAAGACATTTGCTGCTTTGGATATTCTAGAAAACAGGAAAGTTGAATATGCCTCTTATTTGCTGACTAAGAGAGCCAATAACTGGTGGTTGAGCACCAAAAGGCACATGGCTGGTATAATTACATGGCAAATGTTTCAGCAGGCCTTCTACAGAGAATTCTTTCCCGACAGTATTAAGTAGAGAATGCTTCAAGAGTATTACACTCTGTAGCAAGGGAAAATGACAGTAGAGGAGTATGAGCCAGAATTGCACAGGTTGATGAGATTTCTACCTGACGCTCTGAAAGAGAGTGAAGAGGCCAAGGTTAGCAGATTCATCACTGGACTAGAACCTGAGATCCAGTATCAAGTAAATTTGATGGATTCAAGCAACTACTCAGCTGTGGTGAACAAAGCCAAGATAGTGGAGCAAGGTTTGAGTAGGATTAGAAGCCGTGAGCCACAGAGGAATCAGGTATTTTTGGGCAAGAGGCCAGCAGCTAGTGTACTTACACAAGATAGGGGCAAGAGACCTATCACACTGAATTTCAGACCAACAGTGCAAAATACAGATAGAAGATGTGTAAGATGCCTCGGACCACATGATGTAAAGGATTGCAAGTGGTTAGAGAATGCTTGCTTTTCTTGTGGTAAGTTGGGACACAAGAATAATACCTACACAAACAAAGTCATTCCACAGGTTATCAGCTTCAAGTGTGGGCAGAGGGGACACAGAGCCGTGGATTGTAATGGAGGCAATATGGCAGAGTTTATTCAGGCCAAGGGCAGCGAACACCAGCAAAGGTTTACGCTTTACAGCGTAGTAAGACTTCTAGTGTTGACACTATCATGGGTATGTTTCCTATACTCCTGCATAGTGCATATGTGTTGTTTGATACTGGTGCCAGTTTCTCTTGCGTTTCTGAATCTTTTATGTCTGTTTGTGGTATATCTGCTGAGTTTATGTCTGGATGTGTATCTATTAGTATTCCTTTGGGAAGTGAGTCTATATTGAATAGAATCTGTAAGGATGTGGATATTGAGATAGAAGGTAGGCATCTACCTGCAGATTTAGTGATGCTGGATATGTTGGATTTTGATGTGATTTTGGGTATAGACTGGTTGGCAAAGTACCATGTGGTGATTGATTGCTATAATCTGGTAGTAGAGTTCAGTTTGCCCAATGGTGATCAATTTGTTCATAAGTTAGTAGTGCAAAGACCTCCATTTGACCTACTTATTAATTGTGGAGAGGATCAGTTTTGGCTGCTATGGTGAAAGAAGATAAAAAGGAAATAGTGTTGTTGGATATTCCAATTGTATGTGAGTATCCAGAAGTTTTTCCATAAGATCATCCTGGATTACCACTAGAGAGGGAAGTGGAGTTTAATATTGACTTGGTACCCGGTACTATACCGAAATCAAAAGCTCCTTATCGAATGGCTCCTACAGAACTTGCTGAGCTTAAAGTGCAGTTTGATGAATTGTTAAAGAAGAAGTTCATTAGACCAAGTGTTTCACCTTGGGGAGCTCCAGTTCTATTTGTCAAGAAGAAGGATGGTAGTATGAGACTATGCATTGATTATAGAGAATTGAACCAGGTGACAATGAAGAACAAGTATCCTTTGCCACGAATTGATGATCTGTTTGATCAGTTGGCAGGAGCTTCAGTATTCTCAAAGATAGACTTGAGATCTGGATATCATCAGTTGAGAGTGAAAGCCGAAGATATTCAGAAGACAACTTTCAGAACAAGGTATGGACATTATGAATTTGTTGTCATGACTTTTGGACTCACTAATGCACCAACAGTATTTATGAATTTGATGAACAGAGTCTTCAGTGAGTATCTTGATATATTTGTGGTAGTCTTTATTGATGATGTATTGGTGTATTCAAGGACTAAAGAAGAGCACGAAGAACATTTGAGATTGGTTCTGACCAGATTGAAGAAAGAGAAGTTATATGCGAAGTTTTCAAAATGTGAGTTCTGGTTAGAACAGGTATCTTTCTTAGGACATATTGTTGATGGTAGTGGGATATCAGTGGATCCTCAGAAAGTCAAAGCAGTTGTTGAATGGCCAAGACCTAAGACTGTGACGGAAATCAAAAGTTTTCTAGGAATGGCAGGATATTACAGAAGATTTGTGGAAGATTTTTCCAGGATTGCCAGTCCTTTGACCCGATTGACACAGAAGGGAGTGAAGTATGAATGGAGTGAGAACTGTGAAGATAGCTTTCAGCAGTTGACGAATAAATTAGTATCTGCTCCAGTGCTAGCCTTACCTGTGAGTGGTGAGGAGTATCCTATATATAGTGACGCCTCTATACAAGGTTTAGGATGTGTGTTGATGCAAAGAGGCAGGGTTATAGCATATGCTTCCAAACAGTTAAAGCCCTATGAGAGGAATTATCCTACTCATGATTTGGAACTAGCAGCAGTTGCGCACGCTTTGAAGCTGTGGAGACATTACCTATATGGGGAAAGATGCAAAAGGTATACGGATCATAAAAGTTTAAAGTACATCTTTACCAGAAAGAATTGAATATGAGACAAAGAAGATGGTTGGAACTGATAAAGGATTCTGATATTGATATTCAGTATCATCCCGGAAAGGCAAATGTAGTAGCTGACGCCTTGAGCAGAAAGAGAATAGAGAATCTTGCAGCTTTGATCATGATGGAACGTCATCTCATTCATGATATGAGGAAGCTTGAACTGGAAATAGTCACAAGACAAGTAGGTGAAAGATTGGCTAATATGAAAATTCAACCTACTCTTGTGGACAGAATCAAGATAGCTCAAACTGACGATCAGAGTATCTTAGAGATTAAGCAGAGAATGGAGAATGGTAGGGCACCAGAGTTCTACAGAGATGATGAAGGTATTCTTAGGTACAAAGGGAGATTGTGTGTGCCAATGCAAGGAGAACTTAAGAAGGAATTGTTGAAAGAATTGCATTACTCCAGTTATTCCATTCATCCTGGAGGGAACAAGATATATCAAGATTTGAAAAAGCTATACTGGTGGAACAATATGAAGAAAGAGATAGCTGAATATGTATCTAAGTGTCATACGTGTCAAATGATTAATATTGAGCACAGAAAACCGGTAGGTTGAGTTGAAGCCTTTGCCAATACCACAGTAGAAGTGGGAACATATCACCATGGATTTTGTTTCTACTTTACCTAAGACAAGAGATAAGTTTGATTCAATATGGGTCATTGTGGATCGTCTCACAAAGGTAGCTCACTTTATACCTATTAAGACTGGTTATAAGTTAGAACGTTTGGCACAGTTGTATATCAAAGAGATTGTGAGATTGCACGGAATACCAGTAACAATCGGATCAGATAGGGATACTAGATTCGTTGGGAGATTCTGGAAAAGTTTACATCAAGCTTTGGGAACCAAGATTGTGTTCAGTACTGCTTATCATCCTCAGACTGATGGGCAATCTGAAAGGACTATACAAACTTTAGAAGATATGTTGAGAGCATGCATTTTGGATTTCAAAGGAAGTTGGGATGAGCATTTGCCGCTAGTGGAATTTGCTTACAACAACCGTTATCAAGCATCGATTGGCATGCCTCCATACGAAACGCTTTATGGCAGGAAGTGTAGATCACCTATTCATTAGGATGAAGTAGGTGAAAGACAATTGTTGGGACCAGAGTTAGTCCAAGATGCAGTTAACAAGGTCAATTTGATCAGGCAAAGATTACAAGCTTCTCAGAGTAAACAAAAGAGTTATGCAGATAAACGAAGAAGACCATTGGAATTTCAGGTAGGCGAACACGTTTTGCTAAAGATTTCACCAACAAAAGGAGTTGTCAGGTTTGGCTTAAGAGCAAAGTTGAATCCTCGATATGTGGGACCATATGAGATTCTTGAAAGGATAGGCGACATGGCTTATAGATTAGCTTTACCACCTGATTTGGAAGGAGTGCATAATGTGTTGCATGCATCTATGCTCAGAAAGTATGTTAGAGATCCGAAAGAAATAGTAGCTCTTGAACCGTTGGAAGTGCAGCCGAACCTTACGACAATTGAAAAACCGATTAAAATTGTGGGTTCTAAAGAGAAGATTCTGAGAAGCAAGGTGATCAAATATGTGAGAGTGCAACTGACTAATCAAACTGAACATGAAGCTACCTGGGTGCTAGAAGAAGATATGAGGACAAAATATCCAGAGTTGTTTCATTAATCCAAGTAACT
Organism: Combretum micranthum; assembly: GCA_024138025.1. Classification (NCBI taxonomy): domain Eukaryota; kingdom Viridiplantae; phylum Streptophyta; class Magnoliopsida; order Myrtales; family Combretaceae; genus Combretum; species Combretum micranthum. Next base: position 507,636 of record JAMXBD010000619.1, read on the forward strand.
TTCGATGACGAAAGTTCTTTTTAGGAGAGGAGAGATGTAAAATACAGAAATAAAGATGAAACTATAATGAATTATGAATCATGAGATGACATAGGATGAGTTTAAGGTCAAAATAAGTAAATTGTAAAAGTTTAAGATTGGTTGTAGGAAAAATATTAAAGTTCGAATTTCTACAATATTTGACAGACTGTACGCCACCTCCTGGAGAATCTATACCGCCGGCGTAGAGACGGTGTAGGATGGGAACAGTAGCATTTTTCTTAACACTGGGAGGAACGCTACCGGTGTTCATTAGGGTTTCTTTCAACACCGGCAGGGAACGCCATCGGCATAGGGCATGAATTTGCCAGCATATGTAATAGAATCGAAGTTCTAGGAATTCAAAGCCCCGATGAACCTTGCCAGCGCTCGTAGCATAGGGTGTATGCCGGTAAGATCTACATATACACCGCCGGCGTAGGGCCGACGTATGACCAAATTTCTACAAATACGAGACTCGAAAAACAGTTTCGATAGAAATTCCTTTTATCTTTTTCTCCTTCATATAAGAGAGTTTTGGAGTGTTCTTGGAATTCTAGGGTTGGAGAATCATCAAAAGGGTGTTTTTGATCCAAAGTAAGTGATCTTAACCTTGTCATATGGATTATATACGAATTTATATAAGTCTCTTAGGGTTTGGTTGGATTTTTGCATGAAGGTTCTTGTGAGGAAACCCTAGCACGTGTTGAGATCCTTGATTGGTGAATGCAAGTCAGGTTTTAGCGATTCAAATCAGTAAGTTTATCTCCTCTATGATGGATTCAAACAAAATACGAGTTAAACAATCCTTATATGTTCTTTATTTTATGCAAATTAGGGTTTGGTAAAAATATTTGGTGATTGTAGAGTTTTGTGCGGTTCATTGTTGTTCTTGAGGATATTTGTGGAGTTTGATCAGAATAGACAGAGTAGATAGCGGAGATTTCTTCTCAAGTCAAGATTTTAGGAGAATTCATATCTGTTAGGATATATATATTGATAATGTATTCATATCTGTTGATGTATGTATATATTTTGTAACAGGATATTTGGAGTTTGTGGAATTGTTGTTGGTGTTGATATAGGAGTTTGTGGAGTTCGGGTTGTCTTTGTTGTTGTTGATATCGGATTTGAGGATTTGATTTGTATTCCTAAAATCGAGAAAGGTACGACCAATCCTTGCTTGTTGTCTTTGCCTGTAAGTTTAGTACTGATTGAATGGTTGTAGGAACAGAATTTCTTAATTAAACTTAATCGTTATTCGGGTTAATAGTTGTATGATTGATTGTGCTTGGCTTTGACCAATAAAGACCTAGCAGACAGTGATACTGGTGAGGTACCCTGATGATCTTGGTGTGAGGTTGTCCCTAGTGGACTCGTGCCTTAATATGATTTCGGTAGAATTAGGTGTTCTGGATTCGGGGTGCTTGGGGAGTACCTACTCATCTATATATGTATATGATTATTATTTTCAAAAAGTTGTTTGATTTTCAATGGAGTCTGAGTAACTCCGAGTTCAGGATTAGTGTATACCTAATACTGGACTGTGTTGTTTTTTTGGCTTAAGAAAGATAATAACATGACTGTTTGCATTAGTTTAAGTTGCATGAATTATATGCCTTTTGTATGTGCATATGCATTTGTTTTTGGATTGGAGTTATCGTACTGGGCATCGTCGCTCATTCTTTTAAATTTCAGGTACGGGTGAAGAAGATATAGTGTATGATCTATCCGGTAATGAATTATTCTTTGATAGCGGAGATGGCGATAGTGGACCCGATTACCCAGCCGAGAGTTAGGCTTTATATACCAAGTTTCTAAGAGAAGACATGTTTTGATTATTTTAGGTCGTAGTTGGATTCATAGTTGGTTTTGAATGAAAAGATTTTAATGTAAACAGTATTTAGTTTCTGTTGAATTTCTTGACTGTGAAATCAACTTGGATTTTATGCTCGAACCATGAGTTTATGTTTTATGAAGTATGAGTTTTTATGTTGAACAGGTTTGGTATCCTATGAGTTACCCTATGAGTGTTTAAGGTGATGATTGTATTAATTTGTGGATAATAGAGCCTTTGCGTATCCTATATAAGAGAGGATACGTGGCGGGTTGTAATGCCTTATTTTAGAGCGTTACACCATTTCCACCATTACCCTAAATACAACAATCTCCACACATCTCACTTGTACATACACATCTTTCACTACCCAAAGAACCCCAAACATAACTACTATCACACCTCAAAAGGTATCTTAAATGTGGCAGTTCGCTACATACAGTATTAACGCTTAAGAATGACTTCTCGAAAGCACACAAAAGCTTCAAAACCATATGTAAGGCATCCATCATAGCAATAGGAGACACAAGTCAGAAGTATAGTTTGAGAAAGTAAATATAGCATACAAAAATCTAAACAAACATTATTTTCAAAATCATAGAAATAAAGTCTTTACATTATCTTAGGGGTATTCCCCCCTAAATCTCCAATATTCAAAATATAGTGTGGGTCATACATATAATAACAACTATAACTATAAATTTTTTAAAGGAAATTTATTCTAAGATCTTTAAGAGGATTTCCCCTAAAAGCTTTCCAAAATCGTAAGCTTACCAAGTTAGACAGAGACTTAGGATATAAGAGATATTGATCATGTGTCAACAAAAATCTATTGAGGTGTAAGCTCAACTAGCATACTGAGAATACTTCAGAATTATCGTACTCGTGTCAATAAAATCAAACAAGTTATTAAAAAGACATATCAAATACAGTAAACACGTGAGCAAGCAATACATATGATTAAACGAAAATTATATGTTTAGATGGATTTACGCCCTGCATTCAGGTTAGGTGTTCCAAGTTCTTTAAAACCTAGCTTTATCATCCAACTTGTAGTACTTCTGGGCTCTTACACGTTCCATCCTGAAATAATTCTTTCGGGCTCCAATTTGCCTATCTTGGTAGTCTTGAGGTTTCTGCGAATACCTCACAAATATACTCTTCTCCTACTGAGGCATAGTAGCTACATGCAATATGACTCACTTCATGATATGCATGATTCAATTAATATAATTCTTGATTTGTGATTAAGGTAATTCAAAGGCGAACATAGAATTTGTAGACACTCCATCGTGATAATAAAACATGAATTTAATTAACAACAATTCACGTTTCGATATACTTATTATATGTTCAACCAACATTATTATACATATTTGATTTTCATCTTTTCCAACTTCTAGTGCCTCTAGCTATAAGCACAAACAAGTATGTAAAAGTAGGAGATAAACTCACTCAGCCATCCTTGCAAAAAAAAAAAAAAAAATTTCCTTTACTCGTAAAAGTCCTCCTGATATAGATCCTCTAACTCCTCATCATCTAAACAAAAGAAATACTTGGAACAAGTATTTCACGAAAGTTCTACTCAAACTTTCTAATTCTATTTTACTATTTTCATCAAAATTTGGATAAATAAAAATTCCAACTTAAAATGGTCATAACTTGCTCTTTTTAAGTTGGAATTTCACATATAAGATGTCGTTTCTACCTACTCGAAAAGATCTATATATTTCTATGGTTATTTTTAATATTAAAAGCCATTTGGGTTTTGAAATGGGTTGGTACAACTAGATACGAAAATCCCAGCCCTTAAATTGTAACTTTTCAAAATTTTACTTCATCCAAAAAGTCTATAACAAACACATAGATATTTGTGTAGTTAAAAAAATCCTTTAACATAGATATATACTCATATTATGTGCATGATTCTAGTGATGTTGTCTTAACAATGATTTTTCATAAAACAACTTACTTTTAGAAATTTGGAAAATGAAGTTCACAAAATCTTTTTCTAAGTTGTTGGAAGAAAAATCAAAATTTTGAGTTTGTTACTAATAAAGGCTTACTCATTTAAAACCATCATTTTTTATATTTTCTTAACTTTATAAGGATAGACTTATTTCTTAAAAACTTTTTTCTTTCATTTGTCTAACAATTTTTATTTTCTTAAGTAAATGTTGAACTAGTAATTTAAATTTAATTTGACTTAGAAAACTTATTTTGTTCTTAGTATTTTTGGGATGTTGTTGTATATCTTATAAATAAGTTTTTAAAAAAACATTATGTAGCAAGGAATTATTGACATTAAAAGTTTATGATAATCTTATTTTAATATTTTGAAAGGATTATAGTTGAACCATTTTCCTAAGTTGAATCCATGTTTTGGCATAAGCCATACAAGCAGATGATGCACCTACGATGCATGTGCAAATAAAATAACCCAACATATATAAATTAAATAGATATATTGTTTTGATAGGTTTTAAGAGGACAACCTTAATTAGCCCTAGAATTAGGAAAGTAATTACAAATCATAATTACAATTGTATTTTTCATAGGTAACTTCTCTATGTTGGATAACTGTCATGCATAAATATATTATCAGAGCTTTAGATCGGTATATAAAAATACATGCTTAGGATAAAAAAGGAAAAAATTGTGTCTATTTAACCTCTATTTAATTCTATTCAAACCTTATTTAGTTTCATGATTTCAGGGATATCAAAAATGTTTTACACCCATATGCTAAAAAAGGAAAAAACTATGTCTATTCAACCCCTATTTAATTTTATTCAAACCTTAGTTAATTTTATGATTTCAGAGATACCAAAAATATTTTATGTAGAAAATACGATGTCTATTCAATCCCTATTTAATTCTATTGAAACTTTATTTAATTTCATGATTTCAAGGATACCAAAAATATTTTATGCCCATATGCTAAAAAACGGAAAGACTATATCTATTCAACCCCTATTTAATTATATTCAAACCCTATTTAATTTTCATGATTTTAGGGGTATAAAAAATATTTTATGCCCATATGCTGGAAACATTATATTAAAAGCATTTATACTAAAAATATTTACACTAAAGACACCAAAGGGGTGATTTTGCTTTAATAGTATAGACAAATAAATTCTTAAGAAAATTTTGTATAACAAAGAATCATCAACATTGAAATTAAATCAATAAGAATATTTTGAAAAAGTGTAGTTGAACCATTATTTTAAGTCTTAATGGAAATTTCTCCTGTGTGTTAAAAAATCACTTTTCTTTAGAGATTGGTCCTATAAGCCTTAGATTTTACGATAATTATAAGTGAACCCTAAGAATCAGAAATCAAATCAAAACCCTAAAGTCAACCTAGTTTTATGTTAAGTCTAGTATATCTAGATCTGGTAATCCTACGTGCAAAACCTAGAAACAATAAAAATGAGATAATTTCGAATTATAGTTTGAAATTATATAAGAAGGCTTAAAAAGAGCAAATTCACTAAAATTTAATTCGTTTTAGACCCAAACGGGATCAGTTTCTAAAATTAGGGTCGTAATAAGTAAAAGAGTTGAAATATTTTCGTAATACCATTCGACTCATAAAAATATAAGGATTTCAAAAATACCAGTTTTAGAATTTTTCGATAACTAAAAATATTACATATAGTTTGTTCACGCGTATTTCTTTACTACTAGTATTTTAATTGTCTATTCTACTATTCATGGTACTATTTTTACTATTCATTACTATTTCACTATCTCTGCTTTTTTTTTACTACCTATTCTTACATACTTACACTGTAAACCCCGAAAACTTCCACCATACGATACGACTCTAGATTAGAAATTGTGAACTGTCTAGTAAACCTAGGAGTTAATTAGAAACCTTAGATTAGATAGATAACTTAAATTTGGCCGGTTTGGGACCCATAAACTTCATAAGAGAACTTCTTTGACCCCAATTGATTCCAAAAACGAGATTTCGTATCTTGAATTGATAATTCAAGGTATAATCAAAGGAAACTTCAAATTTCAAACCCGAATCCTTGTCAAACAAATAGATTAAATGGAGAAAACCTAAATATAGATATTAAGTGAACATTTTTGTAATCAACAAAGACCTGAGGTTAAAACAAGGAGTAGTAATGAACCTATATTTAGACTTGAACCCTAAAATTCGAGATTTCTAGTTAGTAATAAACTACATTGATAAGATTTCATAGTAGGTATCCAAATCTAATATATAAGACTAATTTAGCTTATATATCAGTAGTAAAATTAAGTAAACAACCCAATATGTTTATAGTTAAGAAATGGCAACTTTTAGATAAACCAATAGAATTATAAATACACAATAAAAATATAAACTGATATATAACTCAAGATCTAGATTTCAAACAAAGATTTGATTCATACCAGTATTCGAATTAGGGTTTTCTTAAGGCTTTGGAGCTTGAAATGAAAATTGACCCAACTAGTTTAGAAAACCTAAATCGCGGAAAATAAATCTTTCTTAAACAATTAGATACATACAATTAAAACTTAAATTTGTACTGTTTGGTTAACTAAACATTTTGTAGGATCTATTAAAAATATTTTCATGTATATACTTACATATATTAGTTAATTTATACATTATTAGTGTAGTAAACTACCCAAAAATTCAACTAAATAATATCTAACTAATATTTAACTAATATATTCAAATTATCAACTTGCTAGAGACGTTTGATCTTTGTTCAATGGCTTTGATCTTCTTAAAATGAGTGAGCCGGATTTCCCCTCAATAATGCAAACAAAGTCAATATAAATCTACCTTAAACCAATGCAAACTTGACAAATCATCCTTACATTAATGACAATACAACAAGTTGAGGAATTAACAACAAACAGAAGCAGTTCGTTTCAATTATGAGGAAGAAACACGGTCGAGCTTTGCATTTCGTTTATATATATATATATACATATTAACGAACTTAGAAGGACAAGCAAACAAACTTCAATCCCTCTCAAATTTTCTAGAATCCAACTACACCCTATTAGGAGTGAAATCAACCTGGAAACCGATTTTTAAAAGCACACATCAACCCAGTTCAAAAATCACAAACAAAAACTTGAAAAAAACGCGTGAAAACTAGCCTAAGGTAAGTCGATCTCATTCCGCGTGTTTTCTTTCGATTCTAAGGATTGATATTGACTCTCAAACATCTTAGGAAGCTAACCAAGTCCATTAGAAGCTTCGGATTTCACTGAGAAGCCACAACGAAGGTAATCTTCCTAAACCCTAACCGAGCTTAATGATTCCAGAAAGTGGAGAACATGTTGTTATTTTGTTGTTTTCTATGGATATTCAAGTAGATTAAGGTCTTAGGAGTTCATAGGATCCAAAAACCCGACCTCTTGATGTCAGAATCGGCCGGAATCAACCACGGCTCATCAGAAAGAAGGTGAATAGTGTTTCCCTGATGAGCACAGGCTGGTACACAGGGCGTGTTCCACCCGTGTACCTCTCGGCCAAATTAAAAAAAAAATGAAACTAATTAAATTTAATTATAGAATAATTAATAATATAAGTAATTTTAGAATTATTATTATTATTTCTGCATTTATTTATTTTTCTAGAAATAGTAATAGTAATGTTAAAGTATAGTAATATAAAACCAGAAATTTTTATTATTTATTTAAATTTAAAAATAAATTATTTTCTGGCATTATTAAATATATGATGTTTAAATATTTAATATATTAATATTAATCCAAAAAGAATTTTTAGAAATATAAATTACTTTTATTAAGTAATTTACGTATAATAGGTTTTCTAACTATAATTATTAATATTCTTAATATTATTAAAAGAATTTTTTTTAGAATTTTTGAAAATATTATTTCTGAAATAATATTAAATATGAATATAAGACTAAAATTACTTTATTAATACTATGAATTAAAGTATAAGACAACTATTATAATTACTAATGTTATGAAAAGTAATTATTCTATCTTATCTATTTCGAAATTTTATTATATTATTATTATTATTATTATTATTGTTGTTGTTGTTGTGTTGTTGTTGTTGTTGTTGTTGTTGTCATTATTATTAGTATTATTCATGTTATTATTATTATTATTATTATTATTATTAATATTCTTATTATTTACGGTAAAAGGAGAAATTTTTGAAAATAGTTGTAATTAAATTAATAAATCCTTTATTAGTAAGTATATTTTCATTAAGTCGATATTTAATTAATTTATAGAAAAAATATATATTTATATAATTTATGAGTTTAGTAAATACTAAGTATGTATTTAAATAAATATTTGTAGACGAATAGATAACAATGGAAATTTAAATAATCCAAAATTAGGGGTATAAGAATATTTATATTCTATAAGAAAAATTTATTAAGTAACTAAAAAGGGAAAACTAATAGTTTTGAACCATAAAAATGAATTAACTAAATTATTAAATTTCTCGAGTACCCGATTAATAGATTCAAGTATCAAACCAAAGTCGATTAAGTAAACTGAAATAACAATAATTTAAAACTTAGGATTATCCTCGAGGAATTAATTAAAAACAAAACAGAAGCTCGGCCAACCCTTAGGACACCTAATTAATCTTAAAGGCTAAGCTATATAGTCCTGTATAATTAACGACTATATTACTTATCTCAATAGGTGACTCGGGTATTGGAGAGGACCTCCCTGACGATTACTACGACTAAATAGCATGGGCAGGTGAGTAACTCAGTCTTATTACATTGGTTGTGCTTGTACTAGTAGTGAATCTTAAATAAAAGATAATGAAAATTGGTGTACTGTTTGAATTGTGAAGATTGTGTATTGTATTACATTGATTGCCATGTCACTCTAAAATAAGTGATAACAAAGATGCATGTATCTTGGTAATGTCTATAGAATATGATTGAGTGTCTGTAATGCTTGATCACCTTCAAATTGACTAAAAACTACTGGTACCATAAAGGAAAATGATCATGCGTTGCATACTATGCATAAAAAGCATTTGAGTAAGTGGTAGCCTACTACGTGTTAGTTTTTTGGATCTCTGGTACTGCTTGAATTATCTAGGCCGGAGAGCTATTAGTTAATTGCAAGATTACCTTTGTTCTGTTAATACCATAGGAACTAAATGGTAAACGAAGGACGCCGCTTATGGTATTACATGGAAATAACTAACACTTAGTGGAGTTTCTAAAGCTAAAACAGGAAATAAATGATGAAACATGATAAGCTTGAAGAGATAATTAAATTGAATATTACTTCCTGAAAGCTTAAGTCTCTCCTAGGTAGGTGGACCATAGATTGTGATCCTTCAACCCCGATGAGAGGGCATAAATCTTCATCCTGTTTGGATTCTGGGTTATCCAAGCTTGTAATGTTCATTTGTTTGAGTGATGCATTTCATATGATTGTTAAATAACTTGTATGTTATATGTAATAAGTTCTAGTTAATCACTGAGCTTGTGTTTTAGCTCACACTCCCACAGTCCTTTCAGGTTCACTCTACGACCCTGGCTCATTACTAGCAGAAGCATGGTCCCGGTAAGAGATTAGAAGCCCGAAGTTTAAAGACTAGTATAGGATTAGAATATCTATATCTTTATTAGCCCTTTTGATGCATTTAATGTGCATTAGAATCATTAACTGAGGTTGTAAGGATTTATAAAGCATATGATCTGTAATATCTTAATTTATGATAGTTGTTTACTAATTTATGTCTTATATATGTTTGTTTATCCTATCCAAGCAACTAAAAGATCCTGTTTATTGAAATCATGTCATTCCTAGAAGGTAAACTAGTAATGGTAATCGAGTGGTTCTCGATTACTATTATTAGGATACCCTTGGGGCGTGACATACACACCTATTTTCTATAATTTACCTTTCTCATAAAACTTTATTCACATCATACATTACATATTATTACTTTTTATTACAAAAAATACAAAACAATCAAATCCCTCTCTCTCCATCATCCAAAACAAGCGCCACTCTCCCCCATACATATCTAATTAATTTTTTTTCATTTAATTTAATTAATCTAATTTTCACTCCAAAACTGTATAAATATCACTTTCCTCCTTCATTCTTTTCCCACACTTTTTTACCTTAACAAAACTCTACCAAATTCTCTCTCTAATTCTCTCTCTAAAAATTCATTCCTAACTTCTTCATATTCCCACACCATCATTATCTTCTAACAACATCAACTTCTATTTTTTCCAACACCCATTTCTTTACCTTAGGTAAACTTTCCTTATGAAAATACTTCTTACGTTCATATTAACATAACATGAGCATAATGTGTATGTCCTAAACCTATGGGTTTTTATGGAAGCAACAATATGTTTATGTCTTGTTTAACAATGTTCAAATAATATTATTGTTGTTGTTATGTTATTTTTATTTATTGTTCCTAATCTAACTTTCATATATAGTACTAAGTATATTCATGTATATATATTTCTTAGAGCATAAAAGCTCAAAAACATAACTTTTTTATTTATACTCTTTCAATTTATTTATTCCTTGCAATTTATCTATTTCATGCAAATTTTATTAAGACTAGTCTTTCTAGTCTTAGACTTGTCCTTATTAAGTCAAAATAAATTCTTTTTCTTTTCTTTTCTTTTATGGACTTGTCTATAATCTAATTCTGGGAAGCCTTGATACCAATCTAAGACTCCTATGATTTTCTTATTTTATTTTCTTGCTTTTCTTTTTGGGACTAGTCTATCTCTAGTCTGAAAGCCTTGATGAAAACTAAGACTTTCAATACTTGACTTTATTTACATGTTTAATTTTCTAAATCTCTTATTTTCCATATAAGTTATTATTCTTTTATCTAATATAGTCATATGCTCATGATCATGCACAATCACTGTGTTGTTGTCTAAATTTTTATTAAAAATTTAAAACTAAAATCTTTACAAGAAAATAATCTCTGGCACTTGAAATTTTCATTTAAAATTTAAGATTATAAGTCAACAATATCCTTTTCAAAAATTTAAATAAGTTTATCATAGATTTTAAGAGTTAATGTCATGTAAAACTTTTTCAAAACATAGTTATAAAGTTCTTTTACTTTCTTTTTCAAAATAAAATAAATTTATTATTAAATCTTAATATTGATAATTCTTTACCATATAAGTCTTTCTTAAAAACTTATTTAAAAGAACTTATACAAACACTCTAACAAACACTAAGATCTAAACAAATTTTAAGTCAAGTTGAAACCGACTCACTAGTCAAGAAAACTTAAAAAAGGAATATTGTTAAATAATTTAGAGTAACAAGTATTAAAAATTATAAAAGCTTATTTTTATAAAGTCTATGAAGTAGAAAAATAGTAGTTATGATATAGAAAAAAAAAAACTCATATAAAATAAACTAAAAATCTTAGTTTTCATTCCAACAATTTACAAAGGAAACTTGTAGACTCCGATCTTTAAAAAAGAGATTGTTTAATGAAAAATCATAGTTTGGATAACAACACTTGGATCATACATGTAATGTGAGTTTATATATGTATAAAAATGATTTTTCAACTATATAAATAACTATATATTTGCTATAAGATTTTTAGTTAATGAAAAACTTGGAGAAATATGTTTTAAGGCCTGGAATTTTCGTAATAATTTTGTAACATACAATTTTAAAATCCAAATGGCTTTTTATGACAAAAATAATCTTAGTAGATATTTTCGAGTAGGTAAAAAATGATATATAATATGCGAAATTTCGAGTTAAAATAAGTAAGACATGGCCATTTTAAGTTGGAATTTCTTGCCATCCGAATTTTGACGAAAATGATAAAATAGATTTAGATGGTTTAAGTAGATCTTGGATGAAATACTCATTTTAGTTATTTCTTTTGTTAAGATGATCAGGACCAGGACCTTCTCTTTCCCAAAGATTACTTCGAATAATAGAGATTGCTATAGCCTAGTAAGTTTTCCTTTACATTTTATATATTGACACATGTGCTTGTAGAATAGAACACTAGATGTTAGCAAAAGATAAAAATTGATATGCATGTGGTTTATCATGGGAGCTATGTATGTGATTTGTTATGTGTGATTAATAAACAATAAGTCTATCAGAGCTCAATTGGTTGATTAATATAAATTATCTCTATTATATTGTTATGTGTGATAATATTGATTGATCGCCTTAAATGAATTAATGTTGGATTGGAAATCACTTAAAAGTAAATTACTTATGCATATCACTTAGAATATCATCTTTACACTTTTGCTACTATTTCTTAGTATAGAACTAGAAAGGTAAGCTGCCTAGCTACATCTTGAGAAATTAGGACATTTGAGAAATATGGCCTTATGATGTAGCCGAATCGAAACAATCGATTTGGGTGAGAAAAGCTGGAGGACTAGTAGTACGGTTGATTTGTAACCCAAGATGCACGCAAAATTTCAAGGAGTCGATTATGAACCATTCAAAGCATTCCCTAACCCAAAATAAAGGGGTAAATCCACTACATATAATAACAACTATAACTATAAAGATTTTAAAGGAAATCAATTCTAAGATCTTCAAAAAGATTTCCCCCAAAAGCTTCTCAAAAGCGTAAGCTTACCCAGTTACATGAAGACTTTGGGTATAAGAGATATTGATCTTATGTCAACAAAAATCTATTAGGGTGTAAGCTCAACTAGCTTAGTGAGAATATTCTGGAATTAGCGTACTCATATCAATAAAATCAAAGAAGTTATTAAAAAGACATGAAATGCAATAAACACGTGAGCAAGTAATACATATGATTAAGCAGAAATTATATGTTTAAATGGATTTACGCTCTCCATTCGGGGTTAGGTGTTCCAGGTTCTTTAAAGCCTAGCTTTATCATCCAACTTGTAGTACTTTTGGGCTCCTACTCACTCTATCTGGAAATAGTTCTTTTAGGTTTCTATTCATTCATCTTGGCAGTCTTGCGGTTCCTACGAATACCTCACAACTATACTTTTGTCCTATCGAGGCATAGTAGCTACATGCAATATGACTCACTTCGTGATATACATTATTCAATTAATATAATTCTTGATATGTGATTAAGGTAATTGAAAGGCCATCATAGAATTTGTACACACTCCATCATAATAATAGAACACGAATTTAATTAACAATAATTCACGTTTCGATATACTTAGTATACGTTCAAACAACATTATCATACATATTCCATTTTCATCTTTTCCTACTTCTAGTGCCTCTAGCTACAAGTACAAACAAGTATGTACAAGTATGAGATAAACTCACTTGGCCATTCTTGCAAAAAAAAAAAAAAAAATCCTTTACTCGTAAAATTCCTCCTTATATGGATCTTTCGACTCCTCATCACCTAAGCGAAAGAAATACCTGCAATGAGTATTTCGCAAAAGTTCTACTCAAACTTTCTAATTCTATTTCACTATTTTCATTAAAATTCGGATGTATGAAAATTCTAACTTAAAATGGCATAACTTGCTTATTTTAACTCGGAATTTCACATATAAGATGTAGTTTTCTACCTACTCAAAAAGTTATATCTATTTCTAAGGTTATCTTTAATATTAAAATCCATTTAGGCTACAAAATGGGTTGGTACAGACTAGACATGAAAATCCCAGTCCTTAAATTGTGATTTTTTAAAATTTTACTTCATCCAAAAAGTCTATAACAAACACATAGATATTTATGTAGTTGAAAAATCATTTAATGTAGATATATACTCATATTAGATGCATGATTCTAGTGATGTTGTCTTAACAATGATTTTTCATAAAACAATTTACTTTTAAAAATTTATAGAATGAAGTTCACAAAATCTTTTTTTAAGTTGTTGGAAGAAAAATCAAAATTTTGAGTTTGTTACTAATAAAGGCTTAATCATTTAAAACTATCATTTTTATATTTTCTTAACTTTATAAGGATGGACTTATTTCTTAAAAACTTGGTTCTTTAATTTGTCTAACAATTTTTATTTTCTCAAGTAAATGTTGAACTAGTAATTTGAATTTAATTTGACTTAGAAAACTTATTTTGTTCTTAGTATTTTTGGGATGTTGTTGTACACCTTATAAATAAGTTTTTTAAAAAAACATTATTTAGCAAGGAATTATCGACATTAAAAGTTTATGATAATCTTATTTTAATAGTTTGAAAGGATTATAGTTGAACCATTTTCCTAAGTTGTATTCATTTTATTTTTTAAATGGGCTTTCAACTAGTGAACTGATTTTAGACTTTGACTTGGAAAAATTATTTTACTCTTAGTGTTTATCAAGGTTTTGGCATCAACCATATAAATAAATTCTTAAGAAAATTTTGCATAACAAAGAATTATCAACATTAAAATTCAATCAATAGGAATATTTTGAAAAAGTGTAGTTGGACCATTATTCTATGTCTTAGTGGATGTTAAAAATCACTTCTTCTTTTTTGAGATTAGTCCTATCTTTTATATGAAAGAAAAATGATTCCTTTTTTTTTTTCTTGAAAATTTTCATTAAGATAACAACATCATCCTAAAACCATGCATGAATACAAACTTAGCAGTTATATGTGGAACATAAAGAAAAAACAATCATATAAGAATAAAATATGGAAGTCTTAGCTTGTATCAAAGCATCCCGAGACTGAATAATTTCCAGTTACTATAAAATAAAAATAAAAGGAATAAGATAAGGTAAGAGCATAAAAAGGAAAATATGGAAACCTTAACTTATTATCAAGGCTTCTGAGACTCGATTATCACCAGTCTTATAAATAAAAAAAATAAGAGAAAAGGAAGATTTAGAGTCTTAGATTTATATTCAAGGCTCCCAGGACTTAGAACGGACAAGTCTCCTTTGTTTTGACTTGATGAAGGATAAGTCTAAGACTAGAAAGGCTAGTCTTAATAAATTATATGAAATAAATAAATAAATTACATGAGTATAAATAAAAGTTATATTAGTGAGCTTATATGCTCTAAGAATTTATATACACAAATATACTTAATAATATACAAAAGTTAGATTAGAAGCAAATAATAAAACATGACAATATCAACAACAACAATAATAATACTTGAACATTGTTAAAAAAGACATAAACATATTGTTGCTTTCATACCTCCCATGGGTTTAGAAAACACACAATATGGTCATATTATGTTAACATGAATATAAAGATGGTGTTATCAACTTTTACCTAAGATTATTTGTTAATAGATGATATAAGGGATAGTATGTTTAGTGTGTATGATGAATGTTTTATGGGAATGGAGAGGTAGAGAGTGTTTTTGTAAAAATGGTTAGAGAGAAAAGTTAAGGAGAGAATTTGGTAAATTTTTGGTAGGAAAAATGAAATGTGTGAAAGAAATAGAGGGATAGATGGTATTTATAGAGAATTATTGAAGGATTTTAGCTATAATAAAATAAATTGAAAAAGAAAATAAATTGAGAGAGAAAGGAGGGGAATGGCACCGGTTACATGGGAGAGGGAGAGAGAGAGATGAAAAAAATTAATATTGATAAAAAAAGTAATAAAGTATAAAAGAAGTTTAGTAAAAGTTGTATTGGAAATGAAAATATAAGATATAGATATGCAAGTTGTAATGAAAAGTATATAGTAAAAATAGTATCATGAATAGTAGACTAGACAAATAAAATATCGATAGTAGGGAAAATAAGCGTAAACGAGCTATATCTGAATTTTTTATTATCGAAAAATTACGAAATTAATATTTTATGAATCCTTAGAAATTACGAATCTATATATGTTATCGAAATATTTTTACTATTCCGAGCACCGAGACACATTTTTTGAGAACTAATCCCATACGGGTCCAAAACGAATGATTTTCGGTGAATTTGATCTTTTTAAGCTTCCTCATACTATTGCGAACTATAATCTACCTTTAACTCATTTCTATTATCCTCAGGTGTTAAGTACGAGATTACCAGAGTTAAAATCACTAGTTTGCCTTGATCATTGTTGACTTTTGAAGTTCCAGTTTGACTAAAGTTAAAGTTTACTCTAATATTATCCTAATTTTGAGGGGTCTACAACTACCCATTCCTGAACCAATGGCTGAGTCACCTACTCACTATCCAAGTGAGGTCCATGAACCCATCCCCTAAACACATTCCTCACCAGTCAAACAATAACTCAACCACAAATTCAACCCCCTTACTTACCCATTCTAGATCCTACCCCCAAGACTGTTTCGGTTCATGTTCTTGATCCAATCTAAAGGTTATTAAACAACAACTCTAACAAAAAAAATTAAAAGATTTGCTATCTGTAAAATAAGAGTGTAATTGAATCTAGTCCTAAAAAGGAGAAATTCAATTGTGTAAAAGATTGTGATGATGATGATAACAAGATTTACATAACAAAATGGCTAGGGATGCAACCAGGGCGAGTTTGGGACAGGTCACATAAGACCCGAACCTGACCCACTTCCTAATAAGGTCTTCCAAACCCAACCCGCAATCCCATAGGGTTTTTATTCAATACCTAAACCTGCTCTACAGGGTTTTGACCTTAACTTGCCCGCCTCGTGACCTGCTTCATTTCATTTTTTTCTCTTTTCAATTCTTAGTTAAATTCAATTGCATCTTCCAACGAAATATTGAATGGTAGGCCAGCGGCTAGACTTTATTATGGTCTAAAGTGAGCTAGGCTAGTTACAGCACACTCGCCAATTCACAGGCTCACGCTCATTGAACTAGCTACTTTATTTGTTAAAACAATAAAAATTAATAATATTGTAAAAATAATTTTCAAGAGATAAAATTAAAAATTAGAAAAAAAAGACAAAATAAAGTTAAAATTATTAACAATTATTCTTAAAAACAAAAATTAGTAGGGTTTTGTTTTTTAATATTTCAAACTTAATTTTTTAAATTGTTTATAACATGATGGGTTCGGATTACCCATCAAGTTTTTTTAATGACCCGAACCAGACTCGAAACCCTATAGGATCATCATGTAATTTCATAAACCCGCCCCACAATTCTATAAAGTCTGACCCTATATGATTTTTAACGGTTCGGACGGGTCAAGTATCCTATAATTATCCGTCCTGATTACATTCTTAATTTTGGCTCTTTATAGATTTGCGTGAGCGAAGTGCAATAATTAAATTTGTAGATGTGTGTGCAATTTGTATAGTACTACTAAGGGCAAGTTCCATTAATGTGTTAAGACACTTGTTGAAATACAAAATTGGAAAGAAAGTTTCTTCACTTCTTCCGCATTGATTACATAATTTGCTGAAGTACAAAACACATGAAAAAATAATGGGTTTATTTCTCTATGGTCTTATAAAGTTGGGCTGCGCCCCAGTTACTTTGCATAAGAAAAATCTAAAGCCTTAGAATTGGAGTAAAGGCGTCAAGATTACTGTTGAAAATGTTGTCATTGGATCAATGCGTATGGGGGACGAACTATGTATGCGCGCCGTTCTTGAGAGCGCGCCGTTCTTGAGAGCGACAGATATATTTATATACATGTAGTGGAAGACAAAAGCTGTTCTGAAAGATTCCATCTTCGATCCTTTTTCTTTTACTTTTTTTCGTTAATCGATCGCTTACCTTTTTTTCGTTCAGGGCTCTAATCTAAGTAGTATCTACTAATCTTCTTTACTTGCCATGGCCCTTGTTACGAGGGATGTTTTTTCTTCTATGTCTTTTTCCTTTCTAATCATCTATTTAACTTTAATACGTTGCTTCTGCTTTTGTTCATTGGCTATTACATCCAATGTTAGGGCCACCGTGGCCCGGATTTGGCGCATAATTTATTGAGCCTCGTAACCTTATGAAATGTTTAATAACATATAAATATTGATAAAATTTGTTTATATGGATAGTTTTATAAAACTACGTATGTTTACCATAGTTGTTTAAAATACATTATTAACATTTATACACCCCTCATCTTATCTATGTAAACACCTTCATAAATCTTTGTTTTTTTCCAATTTTGCGGCTGCTTCCAAGTTCCAACAGAGCAGGGTTTCTGGAAAAAGGCCACATCAAGTGATTCATTTAGAATTAAATTGTTTAGGTCTCAGGTAAATACATTAGTTAGAACTTCCAACTCATGGTATGGTATTCTTGACCGTAGGAGTGAGCGGATAATAAATATGGGCGATCATTCGAGTGTAAAATGGTTTTTATATATATAATATTGTTTGATTCAATGTCACAACTGGTTTAGAGTTAATATAATGTAAATGTGATACTTTATGTTAATGGAAATCCCACATGATTGTAGAAGTTAATAAAAATCATAACTTGTTTAAGTTGATATATCCTAATTTAAATGAACTTATACTATATTAGTTAAGCTTAGTGCATTTATTAGTGACTTAGAACATCGAGCATAAGATGTTTTGCTCAAATTAAGAAGAACATCCATCTTAGTTTCTACGGCTATGCAAGTTTTGATATAAATTTCGAATAAATGTGAGGCCATATTTTATATATATATATATATATATATAAATTACTTCATATAAATGAGAGTAGGTTTCAAAATTTAGAATTGAATAATTGAATGATTTTCTAATGCGCCTCAATCTCTATAATAGATGCTAATATATATATACAAGCCAAATATTTTTAAATTATATATATAACAGCCTACGTGTCATTTATGGTGACTTAACCTATTTTGACCTTCATCATGGAAAAGATGGTTTTAACGCACTCTTAAGTCTTACCAAGAGTCTCCTCTTACGTCCATTAAGAATTAAACTTATAATCTTTGTTATATATAATATATATATATATAGACACACACATATTTTCAAAAGTTATGAGTATGACCAATAATGACCCGCATAAGTTAATCCGTTGTTGCGTGGTTAATATATCGACACATTTTTGCTAATCACAACCAAATTTTAGTTTGCTCTTTTTTTTTATATTTTCCACGCGACAAAAAAATGTAATAGACAATCATATTGAGCCCTGTTTGTTGAAAGACAAAATGTAAATGAAAACGTACGGTCGCTTAGATCCATGCCATGTGTGCCACATGGAACATGTCTTTAACTTCTAACGTACATTTTCCCAGTTTTGCTACGTCATGAAAATGAATTCCTCAGCAAGAAATAGTCGGGAGCATGCTGGACTTGGACATTTCAAAACCAAGACACCATGCTTACTTTTACATAGCAATTTCTCGTTTACCCATCCGGTGACATATTTCCTTTATATGGATACCAAATTTCTAATTAGTTCATACAGTAATTCGGACTCAGCATCCTCCTCTCCGAAGCAGACTCGTGAGGAGAGATTAGGTGACACAAGTTGAGCACTTTTTTGTGCATCACTGTTACCAAGAAGGCAATTTTGCCAGTGATGACTCGGTGAACTGAAACCTGCTCTTTCGAATTTCAGAGTATGGGGCTTTATACGAAAACATGACGTTTTTAAAAAAAAAATATGGAAATATAGCATAAAAAAAATATTTGGAATATAAGTGTCAAAGGCACACATGGGAGCCACACTTTTGACCAGATTGAAGAGGGCGCATGTCATGCCTCAAAGATTACCTTAAATGCTACAATCCGTCACACTTAATGTTAACGCTTAAATATGACAACTTTAATCATCCAAAAACTTTTATATTAGGTGTAAGACGTATCTTCACAATCATAGAGGACCAACTTTGAAACAAGTTGTTTAAAAACATATTCATAATAGTAATTAAGAATGAAAGTCATAACAAAAGCATCTTAAATATATTTAAGGAGTCTTACAATATCAAAGGGACACTCCCTTATCAAAATATATAGTTCGTCATAGTCAAATCAAAATAATTACACCGGAATTTTACTTAAAAATCTAAGTTTACTTCTTGACCTCATCCAAAAGCTCATGAATCCAAAAGGGTAGTACCTGGGAGAAATAACATCGGGGCTTCAACCATAAATATAAGTGCTGCAAAGGGTATCTAAGAGGGGATAAGCTTAGTTGCTTAGTGAGAATTATTTCCATGATGAATACTTGAACAATCGATAATCAAGCAAGTTATTTAAACAAGCATATGAAATGTAACAAGCACGTGAACATACAATACATATGATTTTTCAGAAATCATATATTAAATGGATTTACCTCTTCATTTGGGATTAGGTGTTTTGGACCATATAGACCACTCTTCGTAAATAAGTTTTTTGTATTTTTATACAAGTTACTACTAGCCGCTAAAAATTTAGTTAATTCGGATGTCTACCTACCGTTTTATTAGGGTGACCATTCGTCGTTAAGTAGAGTTTCGAGCTCTACGGAACTCACTACTATGCCCTTATCCCACCAAGTGTATAGTAGTGAATGCAATGTGACTCATGACGTGATATGCATAAATCAATTTAATTAAGTAGTCATGGTAAAATCTTAGATGTTTTAATAGGTGATCATAGAATTTGCAGACATATCATTTCTATACTAAATCAAACATTTATTATAGACAATTTTCGTATCAATATACTTAACATAATTTCAACCATATATGTAAGGCACACGCGCTTTCACATTTTTATCTTTTCCTAATTCTAATGTCACTAATCTACAAGCTAAAGCATAAATAGAAGAAAGTAGAAAATAAACTCATTCAGCCATAATGCAGACAAACTTCGAGTCGTAGTAATCTTCGGGGTGTGGAAACTCAGGCTCGACGTCACCTAAACAAGAGAAATACTCAAAATGAGTATTTCTTTAGAGTTCTACTTAAACTTGCAAATTCTATTTCACTAAGTTCATCAAAATTCGTATATGATGAAATTTCAACTTAAAATGATCATAACTTGTTTATTTTATCTCGGAATTTCGTATATTATATATCAATTTCTACCTACTCAGAAAGATTTATATATTTCTAAGATTATTGTTGTCATATATGGTCATTTGGGTTCCAAAAAGACAATGCAGATTTGTCACGAAATTCCTAGCCTTTAAAACTTAATTTTTCCAAAATTGTTATCAATCAAAAATCCTATAGCAATCATATAGATATTTATATAGTTGAAAAATGCTTTTTAATACATATGCAACTCATAACATATATATGATTCTAATGATGTTGTCTTAGTCAATAATTTTTCATAAGACAATTTGTCTTAATAGTTTGAAAAAGTGAAGCTTTACAAATTTATTTTAAGTTGTTGGAAATAAAACTAAAAATTTTTAAGTCATTAAATAGTGACATAATTATAATTTTTCTTAACACTCTTGAAAGATAATTTGAGTTCAAAAACTTTAGTCCTTTCAAGTTATCTACCAATTCCATTCCTTGAGTAGACTTTACTTGGTAAGTTGATTTTAACTTGATTTGAAAAGCTTGTCTTGATCTTTGTACTTATTAAAATGTTAGTTCAAAAAGAGAGTAAAGATTTACTTAGTGAAAAAGTCATTGCATAACATCAACATTAAAATCTGTGATGAACTTGTCTAAGATTTTTTTAAAAGCATTTTGTTGAAATAAAATTTTAAATTTTAACGAAACTTTTCCTAAGTGATAAAATTACTTTCTTATAGTGAGTTTAGCTCATTTTCTTTACTTAAGAAAGAAGTTTTTATTTTTATTAAGACAACAACAACAACATAATCATGCACGAAGATGAGTTTATAATTAAGTAACATGATAAATAATCTAAACTAAGACTAGAAAGACTAGTCTTAATATAATAGCCTGAAATAAATAAATAAATTATAAGAAATAAATAAATAAATTGCATGAGCATAAATAAGAGTTATGTTAGTGAGTATATATACTCTAAGAAATATATATACATAAATATATTTAACAATATATAGAAGTTAGATTAGAGTAATAATAACAATGTAACAATAATAAAATAACATAATATTAAAATGAGATTTTATGCATGAACAAGAACAAAACATGAACAAAGTGTTGTTTTCATAACACTCATAGGTTTAGGAAACACACATCATAGTCATGTTAAGTTACATGACATGAAAATGAGATGTTGGTAGGAATTTTACTTAAAGTAGAGACGTGGATGGTAGAAGAAATAGAAGTTGTTGTTGTTAGAAGATAGTGATAGTGTAGGATTATAAAGAAGTTGGGAATGAATTTTTGGAGAGAGGTTTTGTGAAGAGAATTTGAGAAAGTTTTATTAAAGTAATGAAGTGTGTGAAAGAAATTGAAGGAGAGGGGGGTACTTATAGAGGAGTATGGAGGGAAATTAGATGTAATTAAATAAAATAAAAAAATCAGATGTATATGGGTTTTTGCAGCACTAGTTCTATGGGTAGGAGAGAAAGAAATTTATTTAATTTGTATTTTTGTAATAAAAAGTAAGTAATGTATAAGAGTTGAAAAAAGTAAAGTGTTATCAGAAATGTAAATTATAACAATAGGTATAGCAGAGTGCAAGAATAGGTAATAAGAAAAGTAGAAATAGATGAATAGTAATAAATAGTGTAGAATAATGATATGAATAGTAAACAAGACAAATTAATACCAGTAGTAAAGAAAATACACATAAATAAGCTATATATGATATTTTTAGATACCGAAAAATTATAAAACTAATATTTTTGAAATCCTTTTATTATTACGATTCTAACGATGTTATTGCATTATTTTCACTGTTTAGTGTACAAGGGCACGATTTTCGAAGTTTGATCCCGTTCGAATCCGAAATGAAGTAGATTTTAACGCATCAAATGTTTTTAAGCTTCACTATATTATTACGGACTATAATTTATGATTCACTCAATTTTATTGTTCAGGGATTGTAAACCCCGATTTTCTTAGTAACCGAATAAACTCCGTAAATCGGAAATCAAAACCCTAAATAGGAGCAGTACAAGCAACCTAGGAACCCTAATTCTGGCTTTTCTTCGATTTCTATATTAAAGAACCTCTATAAGATAAATTAATGTAGATTATTGTTTTATAGTATATTTCAATCCATACAAAATTTTGATTTCGAAAAATTTTCTATTCCGGGCTTTCCGGAGCTTCATTAAGGAAAAGCGAGCCTCGGAACTAGGAACTCAGAAAAATATTTCGGAATACTCGTTATAATCGAAATTTTATAAGGATTCCAAAAATATATGTTTTGTAATTTTTCGGGTTATAAAAATTACAATTATAACCTTTTTCCCTTATTTTCCTTACTACCGGTAAAGTAGATGTCTTATCTACTATTTATTACTATTCACAAGTACAACCTACTACACACACACCCATACCCTAGTCTTACATCCTTACAAACACTCAATTATATTTTCCTTTCCAAGAAATTTTGTCTCTTAACAAATTATTATATTTAATACATTTTATTACACAAATTACAATTTCAAATAAAATCAAAACTCTCTCTCTCACACACCTAGTGGCCGGCGCATTTCGCCCCAATTTGCCCTCTATTTGTTTTATTTTTCTCCTTTTATAATGATAAAACAAACCCTAATTCACTTAATATAAATAATCTTTTTTTTTCTCTCTCTTCATTTTTCATTTTCATTTGTTCAAGAGCTCTCAAACTCTCTCCATTTTCTTCTTCTTTCCATGAACTCTCCCTCACCACACACACA
The DNA here is from genome assembly GCA_024138025.1 of Combretum micranthum. Taxonomy (NCBI): domain Eukaryota; kingdom Viridiplantae; phylum Streptophyta; class Magnoliopsida; order Myrtales; family Combretaceae; genus Combretum; species Combretum micranthum. The sequence goes on from JAMXBD010000619.1 coordinate 531,078, forward strand.
CACACACACAAGCTTCAATCTTCTTCATTTCTTCACTAAATCCAACCTTAGGTGATGATTCCTAAGCCTTACTACCATTTAATCTTATAATGGCAAGATTATTCATGAGTATTTTCACTTAAAGTCCCCGTGAGCTCTTGCTAGGGACAAAGAAAATGCTACTACATGAATATCAAGCCATCACAAGAGTAGATCTTGTGTTTGATCAAGTTTTTGTTGAGGATATTTCATGTTCATTCTTTAAAACTTCATTTCATACATCATAAGTAGTAGATTTAGCTTTTAGATGCATATACCATGCTTGACATTTGTGATCTTATGGATGATTTATGTTTTCATGCATTCATACTCATGAAGGCCTTGTTTTAGGTATATAGATGTGGTAGTTGGTAGATCCTTAAGTAAATAAAGCAATGAACTTGAAAAGAGAAAGTTTTTGTTTGAATTACTCAAAGTCAAATTCGTATGATTTCAAGACCCTATTTTAAAAACCTTTTTATCAATTTTAAAACCCATGTTTTATGTGAAAAATGAAGGGTATAGGTAATAGGTAACATTAAGTAGTCACTTTTATGAGTTGAAGTGAGTTGTAATGAGATTAATGTATAAAACAAGAAGTGGAATCTGGATGGAAAATTTTGAGTTAGTACTCAACAAGTGAAATTCGTAATTTTGAATATAAGTCATAAGAACACCTATTATCCAAGTTCAAAATAGAAGTTTTATGTATTAAATGGATTCCTTAGGTAATAGGAATCTTAAATTCTTAAGTTTTAATGCATTAAACAAGTTTTCCTCAAAGGAATCATTCAAAAATTTAATTTCAAGAAATTCGGATTTCTGGATAAATCCTACTTGAAAACATATTTGCAAAGTGTAAAATGGAAATTTTCATGTAGAAATGAAGGCTTGGGTAATAGGTATAATGAAGACTCAATTTAGATAAGGATAAATCGATTTTTCTTAAGGAAATAACTTCAAAACAAATGAGATAGTCAAAGTTAGGAAACTAGTTTTTATGGAAGTGTAAAGTTATGGAGTTTCACAAATAAGAAGTCTCTTAAATTTTCCTTTTGGTAAATAATGTCAAAAGCATGCATGCATCAAGTTCATATCATATCATTCATGATAGGAAATCATCAATATTGCATGTGTAGCTAAAACTATATGCTAGAAACATCACAAACAATTATAAAGCTATTTTTTCGGAGTTGAAGTTTTCGAACGACCAGAACTGATTCCTCTGTTTCATGATCCAAATATTTTCGAAACTTGAAAATAATATTAGGAATAGATAGATCTTTCGAATTAGATAGAAATCGATATATTATACACTCAATTCCGAGTTAAAATGAGTTAGATACGGTCATTTAAAGTTAGGACTTTATCTTATGTGGAAATTGACGAACTTAGTAGTTAGAATTGTTAAGTTATTAGAACCTTATGAGAAATACTCATTTCGGGTATTCCTTGTACTTAGGTGAATTGGAGGATGGATTTCCACTCCCCGAGGACTACTACGACTAGTGGATTTCTCTCCATGGCTGAGTGAGTTCATTTCTTAAATAGTTGTGCTCATGTATGTGCTTGTAATCGTAGTGGCATTAGAATTAGGAAAAGGTAAAATTACGATGATTGTGACATAATATTGGTTGAATGAATGATAAGTATATCGAGACGAGACTTGTTGATAAATCATTGTATGAGCCAGCATAGACTTAGATTGTCTGAAATTCTCTATGATCGCACTTAATCTGTCTAATTAATATGCCACGATTATATGAATAAACTGTATATGCATACCACGTAGTGAGTCACATTGCATGGGTTATTATACCTTTGTGGGAAGAAGGCATAGTAATTCGGGCAACGAGGGGCCTATAAACTCGGTTGTTGGCGGATGGGTCGGAAACTTAAAATGTGCATGGGTGGGCACTTGTATAAACCACAATAAAATTTTAAACGTGGTGGATGGGCACCTATATCAACCATATAAAGAAGTGAGAAGTATTTAAGTGATGGTCGTATGGGCCTGAAACACCTAACCCTAAATGGAGGGCATAAATCCATTCAACATAAGATTTCTGGATGGTCTTATGTATTGTATGTTCATGTGCTTGTGCATTTCATATGGCTGCTAATAACTTGTTTGTTGTATATATACTGTTGTTGAGTATTAAGTATTTGGAATTGAATCTCACTAAGCTGTAGCTTACACCCCGATAGTTTTGTTGTGGTGTTTCTATTTTTCATTGTTCCGAGAGAACACATTTCACAGGGTTATCTTTTGGATGAAGGAGCTTTTGAAGAAGTCGGGACCTAGCTAGAGGCGTGGACTTCTAGAAAAATCTCTTTAACATAAACCCTAATGATTGTAATATGGTTTAGACCAGATAGACTTCCATCATTATTTTGATGGGGGTATGCCCCCTTGACTTTTGTAAAGACTTAATTTTTTTATCTCGTTGTGATTTCTATTCTTAATGCTAATGTATGCCTTCTTTAGACTATTCGATTCAAAGTGCGATCCTAAAAGTTGTGCTAGTATACCTTACACCCGATATGTAAACTTATGGGATGACTAAGGTTGTCATACTTAAGTTTAAGTATCGAATGTGGTGGACTGAAGCGTTTTGGGTACCCTTTGGGGCGTAACAGTTTAAGTTGATATCAGAGCATGGTTAAGAGTTTATAATCATAACTATAACTAAATAGCCTTAAAGAAGGATAAAAATAAAAAGATAGAATAGAATTTAAAAGAAAGACTTAGATAGGATGATGACCAAGGTACAAGTTATAGAATCCTATTTCCTACCTCTTGTGGATAGTAACCACTAGGAAACAATCGGCTTAGCATTGCGAAACATCCATAGGCGACCCAATAAGACTAATAGAATATTGCTTAGGTAGTCTTAATTGTTTTCGAGATCGCGTTTTTATTATTAAATGTTGGTTGTTTTGTTGTTGCATAAAACACAAGATTATACTTGAATACTGCATGTGAAGATTTTTGCATGTGCTGTGCAAATTTCTATAAAGTTATGATTATGTTCTGTGATTTCAAAATTTTATTGCTTAAATTCCTGATTTCCTTTTGTACTTTTATTTTCCGTTTTTTACTACAATTTCCATTATTTCCGCTTTCTCGTTTGAAAACATTAATAAAATATTGAGAAGATTACTTATCTAGACATAATAAAATTTGAAACAGCCATGGTAGGAAAAGGAGACGTCAGGAGGAAAGTGCCTCTAACCAACCCAATATGGAAGAAGGGCAACAAGCTGCCCCACCTCCAAACCCTCCTGTCGATGCTACTCAAGTGGCCTTGCAGGCCATGCTTGGACAGATGGCACAAATGACTCAAGCGCTTGAAGCACTTCGGCAGACTTTACCGGCACAGGCACCAGCTCCAGCTCCGCCTCCACCTGCATCACAAGCTTCTGTAGGGATGCCGGCACAAGAAAGCGCGCATTCTTATACTATGCCTTTGCCTCCTCTACCCCCAATGAGGCCATATAAGAGCTCCCTACCTGAATTCATTAAGAGTAACAGGTACTTTGAAGGAGTTTATGGAAAACTGGATGAGGCTGAAGATTGGTTAGCTCAGATAGAGTGATCCTTCAATGCATTTGAGGTGCCACACCACCTGAGAATTGACTACGGCACTTACATGCTCCAGCTCAACGCACGAGTTTGGTGGGACTCCAAGCAAAGGGAACTCATGCCACCAATTACTTGGAAAGATTCCGCCATGAGTTTTTGGAAAACTACTTCCCCGGTAGTCTCCGGGTGCAGTTTAGTGAGAATTTCTTGCACATTGCTCAGAAAGGCCAGATGGTGGAGCAATATGAAACTGAATTTAGTAGGTCGCTACAGTATGATCTGGATTCTTACAAGTATAGTGAGGAGATAAAAAGACAAGTTTTCTTGAATGGTTTGGATGAGGAGTTGAGGATGAGGCTGAAGGAATTTGATATTAGATCATTCAGAGAATTAGTGGAAAGAGCCCGAATAGTAGAAGGGGCTAAGAAGAGAAAGGGCAAGAGTGCAGAAAGGACACCTTCGGTGTTTGGAAGGAAGTTTTATGGGGGATCAGGATCTAGATTCTCTCAAAGAAAGTTCAAGCCGTCTTTTGGCTTTAAAAGTAACACTAGTGGGGGACAGCCTACCCCTAAAGGTGTTAGTTGCTAGAAATGTAAGGGGGAGCACTACCCCAAGAGATGCCCACAGTTGAGGGATAAGTGTTATTTCTATGGTGAACCATCTCACAAGATTACTGATTGCCCAAGGAAGGCTACCACTATATGTTTTGTTTGCAAGCAAACGGGTCACTTTGCCAATGAGTGCCCACAGAGGAAGGATGCCCCAGCTAGATCTTTTGGAGGATTGGCAGTGGCAAGACCTGGGAATGGGATCGGTGGAAATAATGGTAGCCGCTCTGCATCAGCGATGCATGGGATGAGGATATATTACCTCGAAAGACGATGGGTATGTGAGGAGATGGGAGATGAAGATTGCGGATTGGCTGCTCTCGAAGAGGATAGTGGTCCGGACCTCGGCCTTGTCACAGGTACATCTCCTACTTTTTGCTCTTGTTTATCTGCTGTTTTTAAGTTGTTAAGACTAGAGTTTAATGAAAGAAAAACAATGCTCAGTTAAATTAAGAAAGTTAGGGAAAGTAAGCTGGAATGGTATGAAGTTAGTGATTAGTAAGTGTTGGACGCAGGACACATATGGGTAGCTAAAACGACTGCTTATGCCTTGTTTGACACGAGAGCCACACACTCATTTATCACCACCAGATTGGCTGGACAAGTTGGTTTACCAATAGTCACTGTTGCTTCTAGCTTTCGTGTTAAAACCCTTACTGGAAGCATTATGACAACAAATGAAATGTTAAAGGATTGTCCAATGCAGATACATGGGCATGGTACGATGTGTGATTTAATAGTGTTGGAGATGAGTAGATATGAGGTGATTTTGGGAATGAGTTGGCTAGCCATTGCTAAAGTCATTGTGGACTGTCAAAAGAAGAAAGTGAATTTTAAGGATGTAAATGGATTGGATGTTGAGTTCACGGGTGAGACCGTATCTTCAAAAGGAACAGACCGAGGCTCATTTTAATTGATCGTGGATGGAGAGGTTGAGATTGAAAGTGAAAGTTACCTTAATGCAACGGAAAAAGAGGAAGGATTACCTAAGATTGAGGATATAACAGTTGTCAAGGAATTTTCCGATGTCTTTCCGGATGAGCTACCAGGTTTGCCTCCTACGAGAGAAATTGATTTTGAGATTGACTTGGTACCGAACACCGAGCCGATATCCAAAGCACCTTACCGTATGGCCCCTGTTGAGTTAAAAGAATTACAAAAGCAATTGCAAGAACTCTTGGACCAAGGATTCATAAAACCAAGTGTGTCACCATGGGGTGCACCTGTGCTGTTTGTTAAGAAAAAAGATGGGTCAATGAGGTTATGTGTGGATTATCAGGAATTGAATAAAGTTACCATCAAGAATAAGTATCCACTTCCAAGGATTGATGACCTTTTTGATCAGTTACAAGGAGCAAGTGTTTTTCACGGATTGACCTACGATCAAGGTATCCAGTTAAGAGTTAGACCCGAAGATGTACCAAAAACTGCTTTTCGAGCTCGTTATGGACATTATGAGTTCTTAGTGATGTCTTTTGGATTTAACGAATGCTCCTGCTTCTTTTGGACTTGATGAATCGGGTATATAAATCCTTGTTGGATAAGTGTGTGATTGTGTTTATTGATGATATTTTGATTTACTCGAAGACGAGGGAGCAACACGAAGAGCACCTTCGCATGGCATTACAAACCTTAAGGGAACATAAATTGTATGCCAAGTTTTCCAAGTGTGATTTCTGGCTAGACAGGATCTCGTTTTTGGGCCATGTGGTGTCAGGTGAAGGCATATCTGTAGACCCCGAAAAGATTAAATCTGTGGTGGAATGGAAGCCACCTAAGACCGTGACTGAAGTAAGAAGCTTTTTGGGTTTAGCGGGATATTACAGGAAATTTGTCCAAGACTTTTCTAAGATAGCCAAGCCGTTAACCCAGTTGACTCAAAAGAATGAAAAGTTTGTTTGGACGGAAAAGCGAGATCAAAGCTTCCAAGAATTGAAACAACGACTTGTTTCTGCTCCGATCTTGGTTTTGCCAAACCCCGAGAAACCCTACACGGTACACAGTGATGCTTCGAGAAATGGTCTCGGATGCGTTCTCATGCAAGAAGGGAAGGTGATTGCATATGCATCAAGGCAATTAAGGCCACACGAGCAAAATTATCCCACGCATGACTTGGAGTTAGCCGCAGTTGTCTTTGCTTTGAAAACATGGAGACATTACCTTTTATGGACAAAGGTGTGAGATATACACCAATCATAAAAGTCTTAAGTATTTGTTCACTCAAAAAGAGCTGAAGATGAGGCAACGAAGATGGCTGGAGTTAATCAAAGATTATGATTTGGGAATTAATTATTGCCCGGGAAGGGTAAATGCAGTTGCCGATGCTTTAAGTCGTAAGAATCCTGGTGAAGTTGCAACTCTTTTGACATACCAGAAAGAATTGATAAAGGAATTTGAGAAGTTAAGCATCAAATTTGTTGGGCAGAACGGGGAAATGGAAATAGCAAATTTGGTGTTGGAACCAACTTTAGTGGAAAGGATTAAAGAGGCTCAACGTTATGATGAAGTGATTCAAAGGATAAAGAAGGAAGTTCAGGAGGGGAGATATACTGATTTTACAATAGATGAAGATGACGTGATAAGGATGAAAGGACGATTGTGTGTGCCCGATGATGAAGAAATGAGGAAAGAAATTATGAGCGAAGCACACAATTCTGGATATACGATACACCTGGGAGGAACTAAGATGTACTGAGACCTTAAAGGACATTATTGGTGGAATGGAATGAAACGGGATGTGGCAGACTTTATGATTAAGTACCCAACGTGCCAACAAGTGAAGGTGGAACATCAAAGGCCGGGTGGATTGTTAAAACCTTTGCCTATACCAGAATGGAAATGGGACCAGATTTCCATGGATTTTGTTTGTGGTTTACCAAGGACACCGTCAGGTCATGATGCTATATGGATTGTGGTGGATTGATTAACTAAGTTTGCTCATTTCTTGCCAATAAGTATGACTTTCTCCATGGATAAATTGGCGAGACTTTACATGAAGGAAATTGTTTGCTTACACAGAGTACCGGCTGGGATTGTATCAGATCGAAACCCAAGGTTTGTGTCTAAGTTCTGGGTGAGCTTGCAGAGGTGTATGGGAACGAAGTTGGATTTTAGCACAGCTTATCATCCGCAGACTGATGGACAGTCCAAAAGAACAATTCAGACTTTGGAAGATATGCTTCGGGCATGTGTGATGGAGTTCAAGGGAAGTTGGGAAGCGCACTTACCTTTGGTTGAGTTCGCTTACAACAATAGCTATCACTCGACCATCAAGATGCCGCCTTATGAGGCCTTATATGGACGTAAGTGTAGATCCCCATTGTTTTGGGATGATGTGGAGAAGATGGTTCTTGGACCTGATCTTGTACAAGGTGCTACCGACAAGGTTCGGATAATCCAACAACGGATGAAGGAAGCCCAAGATAGACAAAAGAGTTGGGCAGATTTAAAAAGAAGAATTCTTGAATTTCAAGTGGGAGATCATGTGTATTTGAAGATAAACCCTATCAAGAGTATTCACCGAGTTCGCTCATAAGGAAAGTTGAGCCCCCGGTATATTGGTCCCTTTGAAGTGTTGGAACGGGTGGGAGAGTTAGCATATCGCCTTGCCCTGCCACCAAATCTTTCGAGAGTGCATAATGTTTTTCATGTCTATATTCTTCGCAAGCATGTAGCCGACCCAGATCCGGTCATAGAATTGAAACCGGTGTAACTAAAGGAAAACCTCACTTATGAGGAGCACCCGGTGTAGATCTTGGATAAAAAGGTACAAAAATTAAGGAATAAGGAAATTAAGTATGTAAAGGCTCTTTAGAGGAATCAAGCACACGAGGAAGCAACTTGGGAAGCAGAAATTGAGATGCGGCAGAAGTATCAAAACCTATTTAAAGAGTCAAGTAAGCCGTTCAAGTTTTGAGGACAAAACTTTGTTTAAGGTGGGTAGGTTGTAAAGCCCGGTTTTCTTAGTAACCGAGTAAACTCCGTAAATCGGAAATCAAAACCCTAAATAGGAGCAGTACAAGCAACCTAGGAATCCTAATTCCGACTTTTCTTCGATTTCTATATAAAAGAACCTCTATAAGAAAAATTAATGTGAATTATTGTTTTATAGTATATTTCAATCCATACAAAATTTTGATTTCGAAAAATTTTCTATTCCGGGCTTTTCGGAGCTTCATTATGGAAAAGCGAGCCTCGAAATTAGGAACTCAGAAAAATATTTAGGAATACTCGTTAGAACCCAAATTTTATAAGCATTCCAAAAATATATGTTTTGTAATTTTTCGGGTTATAAAAATTACAATTATAACATTTTCCCGTATTTTCCTTACTACCGATAAAGTAGATGTCTTATCTACTATTTATTACTATTCACAAGTACAACCTACTACACACACACCCATACCCTAGTCTTACATCCTTACAAACACTCTATTATATTTTCCTTTCCAAGAAATTTTGTCTCTTAACAAATTATTACATTTAATACATTTTATTACACAAATTACAATTTCAAATAAAATTAAAACTCTCTCTCTCACACACCTTGTGGCCGGCGCATTTCCCCCCAATTTGCCCTCTATTTGTTTTATTTTTCTCCTTTTATAATGATAAAACAAACCCTAATTCACTTAATATAAATAATCTTTTTCTTTTCTCTCTCTTCATTTTTCATTTTCATTTGTTCAAGAGCTCTCAAACTCTCTCCATTTTCTTCTTCTTGTCGTGAACTCTTCCTCACCACACACACACACACACAAGCTTCAATCTTCTTCATTTCTTCACTAAATCCAACCTTAGGTGATGATTCCTAAGCCTTACTACCATTTAATCTTATAATGGCAAGATTATTCATGAGTATTTTCACCCAAAGTCCCCATGAGCTCTTGCTAGGGACAAAGAAAATGCTACTACATGAATATCAAGCCATCACAAGAGTAGATCTTGTGTTTGATCAAGTTTTTGTTGAGGATATTTCATGTTCATGCTTTAAAACTTCATTTCATACATCATAAGTAGTAGATTTAGCTTTTAGATGCTTATACCATGCTTGACATTTGTGATCTTATGGATGATTTATGTTTTCATGCATTCATACTCATGAAGGCCTTGTTTTAGGTATATAGATGTGGTAGTTGGTAGATCCTTAAGTAAATAAAGCAATGAACTTGAAAAGAGAAAGTTTTTGTTTGAATTACTCAAAGTCAAATTCGTATGATTTCAAGACCCTATTTTAAAAACCTTTTTATCAATTTTAAAACCTATGTTTTATGCGAAAAATGAAGGGTATAGGTAATAGGTATCATTAAGTAGTGATTTTTGAGTTGAAGTGAGTTGAAGTGAGTTGTAATGAGATTAATGGATAAAACAAGAAGTGGAATCTAGATGGAAAATTTTAAGTTAGTACTCAACAAGTGAAATTCGTAATTTTGAATATAAGTCATAAGAACACCTATTATCCAAGTTCAAAATAGAAGTTTTATGTATTAAATGGATTCCTTAGGTAATAGGTATCTTAAATTCTTAAGTTTTAATGCATTAAACAAGTTTTCCTCAAAGGAATCATTCAAAAATTTAATTTCAAGAAATTCAGATTTCTGGATAAATCCTACTTGAAAACATATTTGCAAAGTGTAAAATGGAAATTTTCATGTAGAAATGAAGGCTTGGGTAATAGGTATAATGAAGACTCAATTTAGATAAGGATAAATCGATTTTTCTTAAGGAAATAACTTCAAAACAAATGAGATAGTCAAAGTTAGGAAACTAGTTTTTATGGAAGTGTAAAGTTATGGAGTTTCACAATAAGAAGTCTCTTAAATTTTCCTTTTGGTAAATAATGTCAAAAGCATACATGCATCAAGTTCATATCATATCATTCATGATAGGAAATCATCAATATTGCATGTGTAGCTAAAACTATATGCTAGAAACATCACAAACAATCATAAAGCTACTAGAACTGATTCCTCTATTTCATGATCCAAATATTTTTGAAACTTGAAAATAATATTAGGAATAGATAGATCTGTCGAAGTAGATAGAAATCGATATATTATACACTCAATTCCGAGTTAAAATGAGTTAGATACGGTCATTTAAAGTTAGGACTTTATCTTATGCGAAAATTGACGAACTTAGTAGTTAGAATTGTTAAGTTATTAGAACCTTATGAGAAATACTCATTTCGGGTAATCCTTGTACTTAGGTGAATTAGAGGATGGATTTCTACTCCCCGAGGACTACTACGACTAGTGGATTTCTCTCCATGGATGAGTGAGTTCATTTCTTAAATAGTTGTGCTCATGTATGTGCTTGTAATCGTAGTGGCATTAGAATTAGGAAAAGATAAAATTACGATGATTGTGACATAATATTGGTTGAATGAATGATAAGTATATCGAGACGAGACTTGTTGATAAATCATTGTATGAGCCAGCATAGACTTGGATTGTCTGAAATTCTCTATGATCGCACTAAATCTGTCTAATTAATATGCCACGATTATATGAATAAACTGTATATGCATACCACGTAGTGAGTCACATTGCATGGGTTATTATACCTTTGTGGGAAGAAGGCATAGTAATTCGGGCAACGAGGGGCCTGTAAACTCGGTTGTTGGCGAATGGGCCGGAAACTTGAAATGTGCGTGGGTGGGCACCTGTATAAACCACAGTAAAATTTTAAACTTGGTGGATGGGCACCTGTATCAACCATATAAAGAAGTGAGAAGTATTTAAGTGATGGTCATATGGGCCTGAAACACCTAACCCTAAATGGAGGGCATGAATCCATTCAACATAGGATTTCCGGATGGTCTTATGTATTGTATGTTCATGTGCTTGTGCATTTCATATGGCTGCTAATAATTTGTTTGTTATATATATACTGTTGTTGAGTATTAAGTATTTGGAATTGAATCTCACTAAGCCTGTAGCTTACACCCCGATAGTTTTGTTGTGGTGTTTCTATTTTTTGTTGTTCCGAGAGAACACATTTCACAGGGTTATCTTTTGGATGATGGAGCTTTTGAAGAAGTCGGGACCTAGCTAGAGGCGTGGACTTCTAGAAAAATCTCTTTAACATAAACCCTAATGATTGTAATATGGTTTAGACCGGATAGACTTCCATCATTATTTTGATGGGGGTATGCCCCCTTGACTTTTGTAAAGACTTAATTTATTTATCTCGTTGTGATTTCTATTCTTAATGCTAATGTATGCCTTCTTTAGACTATTCGATTCAAAGTGTGATCCTAAAAGTTGTGCAAGTATACCTTACACCCGATATGTAAACTTATGGGATGGTTAAGGTTGTCATACTTAAGTTTAAATATCAAGTGTGGTGGACTGTCGCGTTTTGGGTACCCTTTAAGGTGTGACAGGAATTAAGCGTGTGGGATTGTCGAATCTAAATTCCTTAAGATTTTTTATTGGTTTGTTGACTTTAGGGTTTTCGATTGACTTCTAATTCTAGAGTTTAAGCATAAAATGTAGCATAAAATCTAGGGGCTTATAGCACACATGTCATAAGTGCTCTCTCTCTATTTTTTTTTTTTTTTTCAGTTTGAGGGTGCAGGTGTAATATAAAGGTAAAGAGGCATGAAAGGAGTTAGGCTCTAAACATTCACCAAAACTCTAAAGTTCATCTTCATCATTGATGTCGGTACTTATAAGTTTATTGGCATTCAAAGAATCTCTCATTTCTCCATGGGTCTTGTCATAGATATAAATGGAGAAGAAGAGATCTCAAGCATAATCTTATATCATTGATGTATTAAAGATAAAGTCCTTGAAAGCATAACCTTCTTACCAAATTCTTAAGCTTCTTCGGAAAGCCATAGAATTGTAACAATCATCCAAAGGCAAAAAGAATCTAGTGGAAAGCTATGCATGATGCAGTGCCACTTCCTAAATTTTGACAATCATCCAAAGGCAAAAGAGTCTCTACACAACCTTGACCAATCGCAACCTCTTGCCAAGAGATCCACCCAGATTAATGGGCTTCCCGGTGGCGACTGCTGGAGAATGGCCATGAAATTTGAGTACTCATCCAAAATCCAAGCCATGGTCTAGGTGTTAGTTCCCATATTAGGAGTAAGAACATCGATGTGAATACCAATTTATCTATTTGTTATCGCCAAGTGGATCCAAATCCACTCGTTCCTCCTCCACAACCATGGATTCATCTGATTTTCCAACTGGCAAGTCTTCGCAAAGAGTATTAGAACTTCTAAGTCCCTGCCACATGCTAGTCAAAGTTTGTAAAGACTCTTACAAGATTAGAAAACCTTATGACTCATTCATTTCGTCGTATTAAATAATGGGAAAATTGAATTTTGATTCAATAGGAATGTAATAAGGTCATAATAGCTATTACAATATTCATTTGATGTAAAAAACAAAACAAGTAATTATTAGAATAAATGGTAAAATATATATAATATCCCTTATTATATCACATAAAAAGTATAGTTGTATAGATGATATTTTCAAGACATGGATATTTATGACAAAATTGGAATCATCAAATAGCAATTCATGAATATAAGGACATGAATTGCTATTCATAATTTTACATAATAGTAATTCATTATGAATTGTAATTCTTCTCCAGTGAACACTGTAATAGCATTTTTACCTAAATTGAGGAGATAATGAATAGTTATTTACATCAAGCAAACAGATTATTAATGTTCCATCTGAGTTTCCAGCCATCAAGTTATCATCATAATTAAAAAACTTGTTTCAATATATTATAAAGATGGTGCAGGTGCTACGATGCAGGTGCTAACCGCACCCTCAAACTTTAAACAAAAAAAAATCAAAGAAGGTGTCCATAGTCAAAGGCGTAGCTCCTACATGCACCCACCCGCGACTTTGACACTTATTTTTCCATTATCTTTTTTTCACACTATATTTCCATGATTATTTTTTTAAAAGCGTTATATTTTCGTATAAAATCGTAATAGTATGAGTTTTACGATATCCGTATACATCCCGTCCTACCTGTTATATATCATTCTCCTCTCATGGCAAACGACAATGCTGCCTCGTACACATCCCATTTTTGCCTACGATAATTGGTTTTGTTATGATGGTAGTGATTTTAATTTCAATGAAGAAAAGACATAAAAATGTATATAATTTTTTTTAAAAGAGAAAATTGAAAAAGAACAAAAAAATATAAAATAATAAAAAATTTTAAATGTAAAAAATATGTTATGTTGGAGTTGATGGTGGTCATAGTGTAGTTCCACGGATTTTTCTTGATCTGAAATAATGATTGAAAATATGAATTGCTTATAGAGTCTCTTGGCAGAAACAAAATTTTTAGACTTGATACGGTTTACCTAAATTATTTAAAGCTCATAAAATAGACAATTCTAGAAAAAAAGGGGCTCCAAACGAAATCTCAATTGAAATTAAATTGTCTATTTTATGATCATCAAGAGTATCGAGATAAATCGTACCATAAAAATTATTTTTAGCAATTAGTTCAATTTTTTATTCATGAAATTATATATAATTTAGGAGATTGTAGCATTAAATTGTGCTTCAATCCTATTTTGTGGAGCTAAAAGATTAGTAAGACTTGTATATTTCTCTAATTAGATTTTTTTTTTTTTTTTGTTTATTTTCATATGCAATTTTGAATTTAAAGTAAAATCAACTTATCTAAAGTAGTTGCGGTAGGACCAACTATTAGCTTCAACGAATAGCTTAATGCACCTACTCTTGTTCATTTTTTTTTTTTTCCCCACTTTATTCTTCCGCCACGTGTCGCTGGTTTGTTGACCTAATGGACATCGTCTTCTTCCCCATGATGCTTACAGTAACGCAAGTCTACATAGCCACCTTCTGAGCTAATTTCAAGCTCGATTTGGACCTTCTTTTTTCATAATTTCACCAAATTTAAGGTGAAGTCGTGAAGTGCTCATAGAGCCTCATTTGTTCAAATTCAAATGGGAAGGCATTCAAAATTGTCTTCAAGTTGAGTAAAAAATATAAATACTATTTAAGGCCGGTCAAAGAAAGATCACGAAATTGATGTTTTCTTTATGCATTTTGAGGCAATTAAAAGATGCAATTTGGCATTAGAGAGAATCAAGATCTCAATTTGACGGAGAAATTAATTAAATCAATGTCATTTTGATCAAATTCAATGAAGGAAGTTTGAAAATACCTATCTAATCAAGATCTGATTTCTTACCAAATTGATAAAGATCTGATTTTTCACCAAATTGAATGCTTTCCATGAGGATTTGAGATCACTCAACTATAAAAGGAGCTCGTGCCATCCATCTGGAGAAGCAAGAAAACACCAAAAAATAAGTATTATTTATTATATCAAAGATCTTTGAAGATAGGGCTCCAAATTTCTTTCTTCGAAATCTCTCTTTTGCAGAAATTTTAGGGAAGATCACCACCTTGGGAAACTTTCTGGAAGTATGGGTTTTAATTTGGTGGCTTGAAGCTACTCCGGGGTCACTGAGGTCGCCACGCAAAGTCGCCACCAGAGTCCTCATTTGCAACTACCACTTTTGAGCCACTTTTGGACAAAGTTGCCACCACCGGAGCATCCGGCACCATTGGTTTAGCTAAGGACGACATACCATCGCCACTAAATTTTAGTGGAGTCGTTGGATTGCATCTCATCGAACCGCTGCTCATTTCCATATCCGACCTGTCTATCTTTGTCTCCACATTTCAAGTTCGTTCCACATCCTCCACATTCTGGTAAGTACGTTGCACTTTTTCCTTTCTTTGTTACTTTATTTTGTTTATTTAATTAAAATAGAGGGGGGAAAAGGAAATTAATATTTTTATTTTTACAAAAATTCCAATAATCCCACGTCTAGGTAATTTAAACTCGTTTCTTGAGCAAACAAGATCATAAGTAATTGACCTCATCTGTTGAAAAAACGAAATCAGTATTATTTTTAATTCGTTTGTTTAATAGATGAGATTAGCTAAAAACAAAAAAATAAAAATAAAAACAACGATGACTATTTCCTCCTTCTTTTTTATGTGTGCTTCTACAACTCTTCTCTTTCACTCTCTATTCAACCAAAAACCAAAACTTCTATTAAAACCAGAAGGCCCCCACACACAGACTCATTTTCTATTTACTCCTTTTACGTCTCTCCATCAATCCAACTCGAATTAGAAACTAAAAATGATGATATATCTATGGTTGAAGTGAGTGGATTATCTTGGACCTTTATCTATTAGCGAATCTTCTAACTACCGAATGTCATTGTTGTTTTTATTTGTTTTGTTTTCAACCAACTTTGTTTGTTGAACAAACGAGGTTAAAAGTAATATTGAGCTCATCTCTTCAATAGATGAGGTCAATCACTTATGACCTCATCTATTCAAAAGATTAGTTCAACTTGCTTAACTATGGGATTATTTTTATCTCAATAGTATTTTTTAAATTTTTTAAAATAAATATGTTAATTTTCTTTTCCTAAATAGAGGTGGTACAAAAAGAAAATATATTTGAAAAAAGAAAAAAATAAATAAATAAGTAAAATAATAAAGAGGACAATGAAAATAATAGTAACTAGTATATGTAAAATAATGATAACATAAAAAGAAAATAAATAAACAAAAAGGTAGATAAGGTTGTAGATGTATTAGTGTTAATATGTATAAGTAGAAATAAATTGACTTTAGGCATGTTAGGCAAAACAAGCTTATATATTTAATTGTAAAACTTGTTTTATTACCTAGAAAAATCTATTTTCCTACATATAAAAATTTAAAATGATACCTTTTAGAACTCTTACTTTGTTAACGTTTTATTTGCCAAACAATAAAATGTAATAAACTTAAAGTGATAAGAATTTAAAAATTTAAAAGAAACTAACAAACTAAAATTTTATGAAAAAGAACTACATGATATTTTATTTCGGTTAGCGGATACATAGGTACCTATAAGGAGAATTAAAAAATGAAAAAAAAAAAGATTCTTTTTTGCAAGTATATATTTAATTGGTAATGATTTCATAAATTTTACTAACTTGTAAATATAGATGAGGTTATTGTAAATATTATCTTGTAAATACCATTTTAGTTAGTTGTAAAATTATAATTTTGTAAATATTTCTAATTTCAATAAATTTAAGGGCATTATGTCACGCCCCAATGGGTACCATAAACATGATAGCTCACCGTACCCAATATTAAAGCTCAAGAATGACTACCTCAGTCACTCGAAAGCTTCCATATCGGTACAAGGCGTACACTCACAACAAAGGGAGACCGTTGAAGTAATGCATTTTAATATATTGGCAGCGGAACATACAAAAATACTTAATATATTCCATAGAAACATAGAGTCTTATAACTTCTAAGGGGCATTTTCCCGATAAAAATATATTTATCAACATGGTTCTACTAGATATAACAAAACTAAAACTAGAAGATTTTAAAAGAAATCTACTCTATAACTTCAAAATAGAATTCCTCCAAAAGCTTCTCAAAATAAGGATTCTACACGGGGAATCAAGGTGGTATCGGGTACAAACGATAATCTTGCAATGTCAAAAGTCTATAGGAGTATAAGCATGACTAGCTTAGTGAGATATTCCTTACCCAATAGTATTCAGAACAAGCAATCAATCAAGTTTATTAAACAAGCATATGAATGCAACAATCATATGACCAAACAGTACATACGACTATTCGGTTACGTATGTGTGATGGATTTACCCCTCCATCGGTGGTTAGGGAATGCTTTGAACTGGATCCCGATCGACCTCCTTAAAGCTGCACGCATCTTAGGGTTCCAACGAACCGTACTACTAGTTCCCGGGCTTTCCTTACCTAAAGCGATCAATCCGGCCGGCTACACCTTGAGGTCGTATTCTCCAAACATCCTAACCCTCAAGATGTAGCTAGGCAGCTTATCTTTCCAGTCCCACGCTGAGGAGTAGTAGCAAAAACTTCGAAATGATATTCTAAGTGATATGCATGAGCAATTTATTATATGGGGATTTCAATATAACATTAAATCATTTTAAAGCGATCAAACAATATTTGCACACATAACAATTCATACATAGAAACATTTATACCAATCATAATTTGGATTCCGATATACTTATTATTCATTGATCGCACATAACAATTCACATTCATAATTCCCATAATATCCCACATGCATATCAATTTTATCTTTTCCTAACATCTAGTGCTTTATTCTACAAGCACATGCGCGAATACGTAAACGTAAAGAAAACTCACTCGTCAATAGCTTTCTTCTAGGAGTGGAAGTAATCCTCGGGAAAGACAAGATCGTGATCCTCGACACCTAAACAAAAGAAATACCCAACATGAGTATATTCATCCAAGATCTATTCAAATTCTATAATTCTATCTTAGGGAGTTCATAAAAATCATATGAAATAGAAATTCCAACTTAAAATGGCCATAACTTGCTCATTTTAACTCGGAATTTCGCATATTATATATCGATTTCTACCTACTCGAAAAGATCTATCTATTTCTAAGGCTATTTTTATCAAAAAAAAGTTATTTCTGTCTCAGAATAGTAACGGACAGAATTGATACGAATTTCAAAATTGGAGTTTTCAAACTTTCTTCATTCAAAAACTTTTGTACAAAATATAGGTATATTTGTATGATTGAAAAACCCTTTGAATACATATGTAGAGACTCAAACCATATGCATAAATTTAGTGGTGCTGTCTCAACAATGATTTTGTAAAACAATGTGTCATTTGAAAGTGAAACAAGCTTAAGACTTGAAAAGAAATTAGTTTTGCTTTGAAAAATTTTTTAAATTATCATAAGTGAGTATTTCCTTCTTTTAACTCCATTTCTTTGTTTTTGAGAATTTTAGTAAAAGTAATTTTAATCTTCTAGGATTTCCAAAATTTTACTCTAGTAGTTTGGAAAACATAATTTTTTCTAAATATTTTATGGTTATATGTTCTATAGTCCTTCTAAGGTTTTGATCTTCTTTAAAAAGATAATAGTAATAATCTCATAAGTTATTTATTATTTTCATTTCCTAAGTAAAGCTTATTCTTAAAAAGATTATTTTTATAATTTTGAAAAACTTGTTTAGACTTTAATATTCTAGAGTGATGGTAGAAAACTTTGAAAATTGAATTTAAGAAATCCTTTATTTAAACAAGGAATTAAGTTTAAAGAAACTTTCTTATTTTATTGGTTTGAAGAGAAAGTTTTTGATAATCTTTACTTTATGTATTTCTTGATAAAACCACATATTATTACCAAAACTTGAGCTAACTTATCTATCTTTAGAAAAATATTTGTTTAAGAAAAAGCTTAAAGTTTTTTTAGCAAAATAATTTCTTATGTGACAAAATTTATTTTTAAAGAGAGTTCTTATTTTTATTTTTATTACTTGAGAAAACTCATTTCTATTATGGTTAAGACAATAACAACATATTCATGTATGAATGAGAATACATAACTATGAGAAACATAAAAACAACATAAATAAAATAAGAGCATAAAAATAAAGTCAAGTATTGAGAACCTTAGCTTCATCAAGGTATCCCGGGCCTAAGAATAGACTAGTCCTTAAAAGAAAAGCAAGGCAAATAAATAAAATTGTTTTGACTTGATATGGACAAGTCTAAGACTAGAAAGACCAGTCCTAATAATTGCATGGATTTAAATAAATTGCATAACTTGAAAGTAAATAAATAACAAATGAGCTTATATGCTCTAAATAAATATATATACATAATATACATAATACTTATATAAGTTAAGTTAGAAACAAATAATAATAACAATAACAACATGATACATAAAGAAAAGAATAGAACATGAACAAAAACAAAACATGAATAAATTGTTGCTTTTTTACTCAATGAGTCTAAGAAACATACACTAAACTCATGTTGAGTTATATGAACATGATAAGAGAATATGAGAAACTTTTACCTAAAGCTTATGGGTTTGTTGAAGAAGAAAATAATGGGTTGTTGTATTATGTGGGACTTGGTTTTCTAAAGAAAAGAAGAGACTTGAGAGAGATTTTGGGAGAGGAATTTTGTGGAGTGATTTTGGGAGAGTTTTAGTATGAATTTTTGTTGTGTGAAAGAATGGAAGAGGAAGGGGGTATTTATAGATTTTTGGAGTGGAAATTAGTGTAATTAAAATTAATTGAAATTGAAATAAAAAAGAGGGGAAGAGGGCATAGGGGGGCGCCGGTTTTGGGTCTTTTGGGGGGAGGAAATTATTTATTTTGTTTGTTTTGTATTAAAAGAAGTAATGTGTAAGGTATGATGTGATTAAAGTTGTATGGGGAAGGTAAATTGTAAAGTATAGGTATAGTAGAGTGTAAGAATAGAGTGTAAGAAAAAGTAGAGATAGGTGAATAGTAATGAATAGTAGAAAAGTACTATGAATAGTAGACTAGACAATTAAAATACCTGTAGTAAAGAAAATACGCGTAAAAGGCCTATATCTGTTATTTTTAGTTACCAAAAAATTCTAAAACTGATATTTTTGAAAACCTTATATTTTTACGAATCTATTGGTGTTGTCGAAATATTTTTGCTATCGAGTGCTCTGGGGCACGGTTTTGGAAAACTGATCTCGATCGGATCCGAAGGACACTAGAAAAATTCGAATCTGATATTTTTAGGCTTCCCTATATAATTACGAACCATATTCCACAATTATTTCAATTTCGTTTTCTAGGGTTTAAGAACACGGGATTGCCGAATCTAGATTCACTAAACTAAACATAGAATTAGGTTAATTTTAGGGTTTCGTCTCAACTTCCGGTTCTTAGGGTTTGCTAATATTATTGAAAAATCTAGGGGCTTACACATTAAAGGAATGAATTTTAGATAAGGAATTTAAGGGTGGTAACCTTATGATTTTAATAGGGTAATCCCTGAAACTATAAAAACTCTAATTTATCAAAATTGGTTTTAAATCAATTTTTTTTGGGCAAATTAGTGGTTATTGATCCTAACTTTTACAATTTCTTTCCTAATTTCAATCTAATGGTGGCTCTTATATTTTTTATAAAACTTGAATTTTTTTTTAATTCCTAATCAAGGGTTTGTATCAAATGGGTTAAAGTTTGACATAAACTGGATTTAAAAAATTGAAATAGAATTGAAAAATTTATGCTCGACATATCCGATAGGAAGTAATGATGTAATCATAGCATCAGCTTTATATTATTTTTAAAATTAATGTGGAATAACACTTCATTTTTCTTTATCATAATTATACCATAATATCATAACAATAACCTATAATAGGGAGAGGGCATTCTCGAATTAGTCTAGATCTAATAAGTTACTTTATCGTGTATAATTTTGAGGGTATTTAAAGAAGAGAGGTGGACAATTACATCTACATGATTCTCCGTTACACCAAAAATTTGCATATTAGTAAACTGAGGAAAGGAAGTGCTAGCATGTCCTAAGTTATTCAATCAATACCCTCCAAATGTCCAAACATTTGTATATATAAGCTCTCTGAAAATGATAGTCATGATCCCCAAAAACATAAAAAAAAAAAAAAACGATTAAGTATTTAATGTTCCAATGACTAATTGAAAAACATAACAGGTCTAAACCTTTTGCAAGTGATCTGGACCTTTTGGAGTCCTCAGTACTAAGAAGGCATTCTGAGTTAAAAGATTTTAAAAGAATTAAAATCTAAATATAATTTTATGTCTTGAAAAATATTAAATATTTTGGTAATACATTAATTAATATTTTCTAGTCATGTAATGTGTTGTTTTGCATACATTATAAAAGTTGTGATATTTCATATTTTAAAAAACCTTTTCCAAAAGTACTAGAAATTTATTGCAAGCCCTCACAATGAGTTTTAAAGCATGGACATTGGCACGCCCTAAAGGACACCCTAAACGTGACAGTTCGCTACACTAATATTAAAGCTTAAATATGACAACCTTAATCATCCCAGAAGCTTCGATACCAAGTATAAGGCGTACCTTCACAATCATAGAGGACCATCTTTGAAACAAATTGTTTAAGAAGACATTCATATAGCAATTAAGAATGGAAATCATAACATAAACATCTTAAATATAGAAATATAAAGGCCTCACAAAATATCAAAGGGGCATTCTCCTATCAAAAAATAAAGTTTATCAAAGTCTATTCAAAATAAATACATTGGAGATTTACTTAGAAGTTTAAGTCTACAACTAGTCTTTGACTTCATCCAAAAACTCCTTAATCTAAAAGGTAGTACCTAAGAGAAACATCCCCGGGGCTTCAACCATAGGTAGGGATGTTGCAGTAGATATCTATAATGGGTAAACTTCTTGATTAGTGAGAATTAACTCCACAAATAAAGTATTCGGACAATTAATATCAAAACAAGTTATTTAAACAAGCATATGAGATGCAATCAAACACGTGAGGAGACAATACATATGATTTTTCGGGAATCATATGTCGAATAGATTTACCCCTCCATTCGAGGTTAGGTGTTTTGAGAAATAAGGCCATAGTACGCAAATGAAGTTTTTGTAGTTTTTATAAGAGCCACTACTAGCTACTAAAATGTAGTTATTTCGAGTGTCCACCCACTATTTTTACCTATACCACCTATGGAAGCTTAAGAAGAAGGTTTGCTTAAGAAATCTTTAAAAAATATGTGTGGGAGCTCCAAAAAAATATAGGGGCAGCTAGGTTCCTTGCAAGAACAAGAGAGAAAGAAGAAAGAAAGAGAGGAAAAAGAGAGGAAAAGAAGGAGTAAAAGAGATAGGGTTTCAAATGAATGAAAATGAATAAATGGAAGGCATTAAATGGAGAGAAAGGAGGGTATTAAATGAAAAAGAAAAAAAATAAAACAAGGGCAGAAATTGTGAGGTGTTGCACGTGAAATGGGGAAGAGAGAGAGAGGGTGTTTTGTTGAATTTTGACTTGAAATTAATTTGTGTAATAAATGTGTATGTGTAGCTTCTTTAAGAAGGAGTGAAAAAATAATTAATTTGGTCAAAATGGAGTAAATAAAGGACAATGGCAGCCATAAATAGGGTCAAAAATCTGCCATGAATTGATATAATAAAGTATAAAAAGATTGAAGTGAAAAAGAAGTGATGTGTGAAAGGTATACTTGAAAGTATGGGTTGTAAGAGTACTTTCTTAATAAAATAAATTAAAATAAAATAAAATTAGAATATTTATTCCAAATAATTGTAGCAGATTTTTCATAATTAAAATTAAATAATTATTTGAATTATTTTAGTATTTTAACAAATATGTTACCGGTATGATCAAAATACGCGAATAGGGGTTATAAATGATATTTTTATAACCCAAAAAATTCTAAAAATTTATTTTATGAAAATATAAATATTTTTCAATTATTAAATTAATTTATTTTATTTTTAGTATTGGGTCTTAAACAAAATCTGATCCCGTAAAAGCCCGAACTAACTAAATTTTAGAAAAACAAAATTTTCTATAATACATAAAATATTTATCTAAAAATATAAGACTTTATAAGAATAATAAAATTTTGTAATGAAATAAAAGTGAATAGTGCAAAAAACTAATCAATTACCGGTAATAATGGAAATACGATAAAAAGTTATAACTGTAACTTTTATAACTCGAAAAATTATTAACTGATATATTTAGAAATCTTATGAAATTACGAGTCTAACGGTACTATTGGTATATTTTTGATATCTCGAGCCCCAGGACACGCTTTTCGAAGTCTGTATCCGAACGGGTTCGAAATAGGTCAAAAATTTACCAATTTGATATTTTTAAACAAACTCATATTACTATGAGCTATTCTACATATTTAAACTACATCTCAGCCTCTAGGGCTAGGGGTGCTAGATTGTCGGACTTACACTATTATATTCTGGTTATGGTTTCTGGGTGATTTTTCGGTTTAGGCCTTTGCCAATTTGGAAACTGATATTTATGTTTATACAACATATTTAATTTGAGAATTTTATTTTAAATTTTATTTTTGTAAGTATTTAATATCTTTTAACATTTTTGGAATTTTTGAATTGGGTTTCATTTCCGAAAGTTAATCATTATTTACTTTTTAATAATTCGTTTTTGGGATCTATATTACCTGGATTTATAAATCGGAGTCACGTATGGAATTTTTCGTACGTAGTGGTTTTGAATTTGAAGACCATTGTGTTCTTATTTTATTTTTAAAGATTTTCATTTTATCAAGGTTAAGAAGTTTCTGAATTCGTTTGTGTTTTTGGACTTGTTGAAATTCGGTTTTAATTTGGAGTGATTTTTAGGGTTTATTTTCGAAGTTCATCTTGAAATTATTTATCGAAATTTTCCGGGGCTTACAGATATCTTAAAAGTGATCATAGAATTCGCAGACAAATCACTCTTATACTAAATCATACAATGATTAGTTAACAATTCTCGCTTCGATATACTTAACATGATTTCAGTCACATAAGTAAGGCATATGCGCTATCATGTTTTTATCTTTTCCTAATTCTAGTGCCGCTAAACTACAAGCAAAAACATAAGTACAGAAATGTAAGAATTTAAACTCACTCAGCCATGGCAGCAGAAGCTTCTAGTTAAAGTAATTATCGAGGCAGGGAAGCTCAGACTCCACATTACCTAAACAGGAGAAATACTCAAAATGAGTATTTTTTGGAAGTTCTATTTAAACTTGCAATTCTATTTCACTAAGTTCATCAAAAATCATGTAGAGTGGAATTCCAACTTAAAACGGCCATAACTTGCTCATTTTAACTTGTAATTTCGCATATTATATGTCGTTTTCTACCTACTCAAAAAAATCCATCTATTTCTAAGATTATTTTCTTCATAAAATCTCATTTAGGTTTAAATATATGGTATAGAATCAATATGAAAATCTCAGCCTTTAAAACATGATTTTTCTAACTTTGTATCGACCAAAAATCCCATAGAAATCATGTAATATATATATATAGTTGAAAAATCCTTTTAATACATAAGCAACTCATTTTATACACATGATTCTAATGATGTTGTCTTAACCAATGATTTTTCATAAAATAATCTTGTCTTGGTAGTTGAAAAAGTGAAGTTTAACAAAATTATGTTAAGTTGTTTGAAAATAAAATTAAGGATTTTTAAGCCATTAAATATGTGGTATAATTTATTTTCCTTAATTCTCAAAAGAAAATTTTTTATCCAAAAACTTTAGTGTTTCTAAGTTATTCTCAAATTTTATTCCTTAAATATATTTTACTTGGTGAGTTAATTTTTAACTTATTTTGGAAAGCTAATTTTGGTCTTTATACTTACTAAAAATGTTAGTAAGGATTTTACAATCAAGTTTTTAAGAAAATTTCTTATAGAAAAGTATTATCAACCTTAAAGTTTTTAATGGTAGTTTGAAAAGAAAATAAAAGTTTTGTATGTCAACAACACTAGAATCTATGGTGATTTTTGTAAAAAAAAAAATCCTTTGAAAAATATTTAGTTGAAATAAAATTCTAAATCTTAATGAAACTTCTCCAAAGTGGTAAACTACACTTTTAAAGTGAGTTGAGTTTGTTTTTTTTTTTTTTTAAGAAAGAATTCTTTATCCCTATTAAGACAATAATCAATATGATTATGTATGAATAATGAGTATGTAGCTAGTAACATGATAAAAATAATAAGAAGAAGAAAAATGGAAAATATAAGGATAAGCAATAAATACATATCAAATATTAGAAGTCTTAGCTTGATTTCAGGGCTTCCGGACTTAATCCTGGGTAAGTCCAAAAAAAAGAAAAACAAAAGAAATAAGAAACTCGTTTTGATTTGATAAGGACAAGTTTAAGACTAGAAAGATTAGTCTTAATATTAAAGCATGTAATAAATAAATAAATTGTAAAGCATAATAAATAAATAAATAAATAAATAACGGTTATGTTAGTGACCTTATATGCTCTAAGAAATATATATAGATACATAAATATAGATAAATATAGGAGTTAGGCTAGAACAATAATAATATCATGTAACATAATAACAATAATAAAACAACATAATAATAAAACATAATTTATTCATGAACAAAAACGAAACACAAATATAGTGTTGCTTCTATAACATCTAAATGTTTGAGAGACATACACCATAGTCATGTTAAATTATATGACATAGTAAAGAATTTACCTAAGATAGAAATATGAGTGGTAGATAAAGAAAAGTTTTGGTAGTATGTGAGTGGATAATATGTACGAAAACGGGAAAGGTGAAAAGAGATTTTTAGAGAGAGGGTCTGAAGAGTGATTTTAGGAGAGTTTTGTTATGGTAAATAAGTGTGTGAAAGAAATGGTGGAAGATGGGGTATTTATAGAGTTTTATGGAGGATAAATTATGTGAATTAAATAAATTAAAAAAGAAAAAAATAAGTGTGTATGTGTGTTTGATGCATAGCCGGCGTGATTGAAGAGAGAGGGGAGAGAGAGTGATATTTGATTTTTTTTGTAATTTTATTAATAAAAAGTAATAATTTATAAGAAAAGATGTGATTAAAGGTATATGGGGAAAAGCAAAGGCAAGGAAATAGGTATAATAGTGTAAGAATGGGTGTAGAAAAAGCATAAATAGATGAATAGTAATGAATAGTATAGAACGGTATTATGAATAGTAGATAAGACAAATTAATATTGGTAATAAAGAAAATAAGCGTAATTAAGCTATATCTGATATTTTTAGATACCGAAAAATTATAAAACTGATATTTTTAAAATCCTTGTATTTTTACGAATCTAGCGGTGTTATAAGAATACTTTTATCGTCCGGTGTACCAGGACACGATTTTTGAAAATTGATCCCATTCAGATCCCAAACACACTAAAAATTTATGAATCTGATATTTTTAAGCTTTCTTATATTATTACAAACCATTATCTCAATTCCGTTGTTTAGGAGTTAAGAGCGCAGGATTGCCGAATCTAAATCTACTAGGGGTTTAAAATAGATTTGTTGACCTTACGGTTTCCGGTTGACCTCCGGTTTAAGATTTAAGCATAAACTGTAGATTAAAATCTAGGGGCTTACCGACATACTATCATTTCTCTTAAATAAAGCTTGTTTCATTAAATGTTGATATGACAATTTATAGTTAAACCATACTTATTTTATTTCATAAAAAATAAAAGTAATCAAAGATTTGAAAGTTCATACAAAACTTGGTGTTGCTGTTGTTTTTAGAAGACCAATAAGATATTTTTGAAATCTACCTTTCAAACAACCTTTCTTTTACTGCACAAAACCTTTCCTCCAAACCTTCACATTTTATCTTGAAAAACCCAACATCGTGTTTGCAAGTTTTATCACTAGTGTTTTGGAAAGAAGAAAGTAAAGTGATTTCGATAAGTATAACAAATATCTTTGTTTGCCTTGTTTTCAAAGATTTCATAAAGTATCTTTGTTAAATACATTAGTGCATGTGCACATTTCACCATTCACAAGTGAAATATTGTTTTTAGTAGACATCATATTTTAGAAAGCTGAAAAAAAAATCTGGTTACCTAAGAAACGTTAAAAACTGATAAAAGCCTCTTTTGCAAGTTTTTTTAGGCTTAAAATGAAAAATGTTTTTTATGTGTTTATAAACAAAAGCTATTTTGTCTCATCCAAATAAAGAATAATAGAACATGCAATATAACAGTAGAGCTACCCTTTAAGCTCTTGTGTTGGATCTAAGTTAGGGTTTAGAAGATAGAGTTCCTATTATATCAATGTGTTGTTGTTGTTTTTGTGTTTTAGGTTGTTTTTGTGCGCATTTTGATGGTAGGATATGTTCTAGAGGAGTTAATGATGAGATGGAGTTGGTTTGTGTCACGCCCCATAGGGTATCTTAAACGTAACAGCCCGCCACATACTAAATAAGACTCTCGAATTCCCTATTCGAGCCCTTCGGGAGTCTTATATAGATGTAAAGCGTTCCTTTACGACAATAGAATACTCAACCAATGGAGTTAAATAGTTTAATGTGGCATTCATTAGCCATAGATAATAAACCAAAACGCATAATTATACTTTACAAAATCTAAGGGGCATTCCCCCGCAAAATAATATCAAGTCCATTACAGTCATCCAGAGTCCCTTAGTTTCCAACGGAAGTCCATACAAAAAGAATGAAGTAAACTTCTATGGGAAACTCCTATCTCCGGTACCTGTGTTGTGGCTTGCCTCGGTCTAAGCCAGATAAACTCGTGCTGCAATAAGTAAAAACTATGAGGGCGTAAGCTAACTAGTTTAGTGAGTAAGAACTTCCATATCGCAATTAAGTACAATTCATTCAAACAAGTGAGTATTCAAGCAAGTGTATGCATCAAACAAATGAGTTCAGCAAACATATGACCAACCGGAAATCATATGTGGATGGACTTGCGCCCTCCATCCCGAGTTAGCAGATTAACGAATCCTGCGGTACGACGCCGTTTAAGCTCACGGTCAACTAAACAATAATTCGTTTTATGGATCACGATTAACCAACAAATTCGTTTTATGGATCACGATTAACCAACATATTCGTTTTATGGATCACGAAAAACCAACCAATGCTAATGCTTCATCCCCTTCGTGATATGAATGAATCCCATTTACAATTGAAGTCGAATATACATTAGTTCAATTCTTTTAGGTGACCAACAAGTATTAGCAGACATTCAATATAAGATACTAGCTAATCAGCCAATAGCTTAACACCCGGTTTCGATATTTGTTAAGTTCCATTCCGCACATCAACAGCAGACAAATATACAATTCCCATATACCCCATCATGCATATCCATTTTTATCTTTGCCTATTCCACTAGTGCCACTACATTACAATCACAATCATTAATTGAGAGTGGAAGTAAAACTCACTCGGCCATTGGACGCCGGTCTTTCTAGTAATAATAAACGGGCGGTAAGGTGTCGTTTTGCTCGGGATCACCTACCAAGTAAGAATAATCCTAATGAGATTCTCATCATATAACTAATCCAAACTATGCATCTAGACTAGATGAATTCGGAATTCTCGCTATTTGCGGAAGCTCCAACTTAAAACGGCCATAACTTGTCATTTTAACTCGGAATTTCGCAAATTTCATATCGATCTCTATCTACTTCGAAAGATATATCTATTTCTAATATTAATTTCAAGTTTTGAAAACATTAAGGTCACGGAACAGTAGGATCAGATCTGTTCTGTAAATCCTCCAATTCCGAAAATTTGTTTTGCTTTTGATGAGAATTGTTCCTAGTTGATGATTCATGCATAAATGACATATGAATGAATTCCTAACATGAATATCATGTAATGAACTCCATATATGCATGGTTGTGATGATCTTTGATGATAGACTCTTATGAATTCCTAGTTATCAAGAATTTCCTTAATGACCCCTTACAAGAAGTTATTATCACCAACCTTACATCCCCTAATGTTTTTATGATTTTATCCTTAGAATTTACTTATCATCTAATTAAAAATGAGTTCCCAACATCCATATTAATCATGACCTTCATTCATGCATAAAAACCCACATTTTTCATTGAGTAAATATGTTTTTGAATAAGCTACTCATAAAAATCCGAATTTTGTAATTTTTCTTTTCTTGCATTTTCCTTGTGAGAAAACTTGTTTAATGTATCAAAAATTGGGACTCCAATATATCTATTATTTAAAGACTTCATTTAGCTCATAAAACATGTCATCTAAGCTTAGATACTAAGTGTTTATGTGGGCATCACCCAAAAATACGAATTTGACTATTCATCCATAAATCAATATTTTCCATTCTAACTTTACTACTTGTTTTACATTTATATCTTATCTAAACTCATCTAATCTTATGGAAATCATTCCTTCAACATACCTCTTACACATACCCTTCATTTTTCTTGTGAAATATGAGTTTAAAAATGATTTTGGTGGTTTTTAAAGTAGGGTTCCAAATCCATCCGAATTTCCAACAAACCATTTCCTACAAAATCTTTTATTTTTCAATGTTCTTGCCCCCTATATATAAAGATCTACTATCTAACATCTCTATACATATACAAGACTACATTTTTATGATCATCAATGCATGGAAATCAAAATAACTCTATGATCATACATGTAAATGAAGATGTGGATGTCTAACCATTAGATCTACTAACTATAATGCATGAATCATAAACTTCATGGCATGAACATAAATATATATGCAAGATCTCTACTTTACATGCATGAATAAGAAGATATCTTAACATAAACTCATCTAAACACTAGATCCATGTCTTGTGATGGCTTGATATTCTTGTTCATGTGTTTTCATGTCCCTAGCATGAGCTCATTGGGATTAAATGAGAAAACACACAAGATATAGCTTTGCCATCACAAGATTAGGAAGAATCAAAGCTTAAATCAACATATCAATGGAGTCTTGAAGTAGAAAAGAGGAGAAAACAAGTTGGGAATGTGAGAGTGGGGGAGGGGGGAAGCTCACGGCACAAGGAGGAAGAAAGGGGAGAGTTTTCTCTTTTGAAAAAAATGAAACAAGTGAAAATGAGGATAGAGAATGAACATTTAGTATATATATTAAGTGGATTAGGGTTTAGTTAAATAAAATTGAGTTAAATAAAACAATTGAGAGGGAAAACCCGGGGGGGGGGGGGTTGGGGCGCCGGCCACTTCTTATGTGTGTGTGTGTTTTGAAATTTTGTAATTTAGATAATTAAAATGTAATAAATGTGATAATTGATTAAGAGAAAAAAATTCTTGGAAAAGAAAATTGAAATGAGTAGTTGTAAGGATGTAAGAATAGGGTATGGGTAGTGTGTAGTGTAGGTTGTACTTGTGAATAGTAGACAAACATCTACTTTACCCGTTGTAACGAAAACACGAGAAAAGCTATAATTGTAATTTTTATAATTCGGAAAATTATAAAATTGATATTTTTGGAATCCTTATAAAATTATGGTTCTAATGAATATTTTAGAACATTTTTCTGAAGTCATGGTCCGGGGCACGCTTTTCCGTAATTGAGCTCGGGAAGGCTCGGAATTGAAAAATTCCCGAATTTAAAAATTTCAAAGGTCTAAAATATATTTTAGAACAATAATTCAACTTCATTTACTTTATAAAACTTCTTTTATTATGAAACCGAAGGAAAGCCGGATTTAGGGTTCCTAAGCTCCTCTCACTAGACTCAAACTAGACAGGATTAGGGTTTTGCTTCCAATTCCTGGGGTTTCTTAACTACTAAGAATATCGGGGTTTACAGTTTGGATGTTGTTCTATTTGTTGTTGGTATCATGACCTAGTTTTGCCCTTGAGGTGGATCAGTAGGAAGCCTTGTGTAAGTATTGAGAGGTAAGTTTTATACATTGTCTCTGTTGCGGCCTAAAAGTAGAGCCCTCGACATGCCTGCAATAAATACTAAAACGCCCAAAATAAAATCAAGTGTAAGATGAACAATAGCTGTCACGGCCTAAAGTTGAGACCTTGACATGCCTATGACAGATACCAAAGCTTGTCGCAGTAAAAAAAATAAGTTTAAGTATTGGAGTATAGTACCTCTCACGGCCTACGATCAAGCCCTTGATGTACCATGTGATGATGCAGTAAACTTTTCTAACAGCACATGACCTTAAGTTTGTTAAGGCGCGACACATTTTTCTTGAAGCAATGTACTCTGAGACCCTTCCTAAGTTGCCTTCGACCCCTATTTACTTAGACTTAAGCTTAGCTTTGTGTAGCTATGTGACTCTCGACCCAACCTTAGCAGTACGCAATGATGATGAGCATATGTTAAGAAGTTTTAACGAGAATATAGGACACTTAAGCTCTGATAAGAGTTTTATCTTCTCTATTATGTGTTAGTAATGTATGCTTGTTATTCTATAAGAGCTTTTAATCAATACCTAGTGTCTTTCGAAGATTACTACAATCTTTAAGCAAGAAGCAAAAGTGAGTGATTTGAATTTTGTCACGATGTTGTGCTTGTAATATAGCTGCACTTGTTTCTAAATAAAATCAAGTGATTATGTATGGGGATGGGGATAATGTATGTTATATGTTGCTTGAATGTGTGATAAACTTTAATATCTATAAGCCTTAATCTAGAGACATTACAACTCGCCACATGTCCTTCTCTTTACAAAAACATGCCAGGCTATAAAACTTTAAACCACAAATAAGCAAAATATAAAGATCCAATATTCTCATAAAGGGTATCTGCTTAAGATATCTCTTGAAAAACAAATTCCTTAATAGAAAATCCTATTGGCATAAACAAAGCCAACTAAAATCTAAAATATAACATAAAAAGAAAAACTCTTCAAACATTTTTAAACTAATAAAAACATATAAACTTTATTTTAGTCTTCCACTACTACTCTTAATTCAAAGCATCTCTAAAAGTCAGCAAGTCAAGTCAACTATCATCCTCCCCATCATCTATAAAGATATTATATCATGAAAGATCATATATCACCTGATCTTCTCCTATTCCTGAAAAAAGCTACGCCAAACCACATACAAATGCATATGCACACACAACATATATAATCACATGCAGCTATTTCTAATGCAACAAACACCATTTATTATCTTATGATTAGCCGGAAAACAATACAATTTAGAACTATATGCATCTAGTTCCAAATTTAGAGTAACTCATGATTCTATAAAAATAAGTATATAGAAAATAGGTAATTATCCATATATTGGTGTTGGAAATCTCCCACGCATCCAAGGCCATACTGCTAAAACCTAATCTACCGGAATCATTTCTATGCATAAGTCCACTCGGGACACCCTCACACATAGATCCTCAGGTTATCAGCGTTAATATCACATTTTGTATGGTCTTTACTAATTATAGCCAATCACAGTAGCAAAACAAATTAATAAGCCAGACAAAATTAGATTGATTTGATATTCTAACCATACAGCACATACAACAAACAAGGTAAGGTCATACCTGAATCAATTTCCAAAGGACAAGACTCTAATTCACCAAATCTCCTTTATAAAACAACTCTAATTCACTAAAACCTGATAATATGAACATAAACAATTTCGATAACATACACCATCGAATATACCTAATTTCATATATCCTCTAAAACCTTAACCTCAAAATAAACGTAAATCTATACCTTTTTTTCTTGATTGAAGTACATAAATCAGCCAACATAATTAATCTCCTCAACGAATTCTCCAAACCCTAAAACTCCATCCAAGGCTGAATATACCAATAGTTTTGAAACTAAAGATAAAAAACATTAAAACACTTACCTTAACTTGATCTGAAATCCTTTCTAAACAACGAATATCCAGATCTCCAAGAAAACTAGGGTCTTCTCAAATTTCTCTTTCAAAACAAAAGAAAAACCCTAAGAAACTAATAGATTTATGAAATCCTAGAAGAAATAGTAATTTGATTACTTGATCTGGACTGATCTGGACTTATGAATCCCCTTTTATATCCTTCGAAGCACGTACGCTAGAAATTTTTATAATGTACGCCGACAGCATAACACTTTATCATTCGTCTCAAGTCATTTTTCTCCAAGCCTACGCCGGCATCAGTGCCAACAATGTAGACATCAACACAGATGGTGTACGTACAAAATTTTGCGATATACAAGACTTGAACAAAGTTCTTCATTTTCAACACATGCCGGTGGTGCTCCATCCTATGCCGGTGATGTTGAAGCTGGTATAAAATATAAAATTTCCATCTTCCATCATGTGTTTGTCATGTGATCAAAATATAAATATACTTAGATTTTTTACTATATTAACTTCTTATTTTATATCACTTGACACTTATACCCTTCTTTATAAATTATTTACTTATATATTACAATATCCGAACTGATAACAAATTTCCTGAGGTTGATGTGTAGTAAAATTGATGATTGTTTAAATATTGTATGACTACCAACAACATGATTTAAGTCTTATCTGACCTTAAATCTAAAATAGACATGCATTGCATGATAGCACGCTGCATTAGAATGGTATCCATGTCATGTCATAATATTTTGATTCTATAGTCATGTCTTGTCACACCGGAAGAGTCCAAGTTAGGTTATCATAAGGTTATTGGCTCCATAGGAACTAAGTTGACCTAAAGGGCATCACCCAAGTTGGGGAGGCTTTAGGGTGTTGATACTTAAGGAGTTTTTTATGGTTCTAAGGTAAAGCTGAGGTTATGTTGAATATATATACTAAGTAAGTTTTGGAAAAGCTTCTCCTTCCTTAGTTCTTAGTCACCCCTGGGCATAGACTACTTGAGGTTAGTCTTTCAACCTATAAAGGAAGGTGTAAATCCCCATTGGTTTGGATTGTGGTCATCCGAACTGTGTATTACATATGGTTAAGTGTGGCATTGCATATGATTGTAATTAAAACTTATTTGGTATCTGCTTGAAGTGTGGTTTGATCATGTTATCCCACTAAACTGTAGTATGCTCACACTTCTACAAATTTTGTGTGCTTTCAGGATCTCTAGAGTGGATCTAAGCTTGTGGTGAACGGATGTAGTAGATCTCGAGGAGAAAGTCCAGGGCTTGAGTGAAAGTTAGAGATAGATGTTTTGTATAGCTTACTTTATGTTGTTTCTTGTAAGCTGTAAGTTTAGCTGACCCTAAGTTGTTTGTAAGGAAGTTTTTATGGTAAAGATCTTATACGTATGCAAAATTTCTTATCTTGACAACCTCACGATCTTGTTGTATCATCCATGCGATGAGGTATGTTAGTTGTACAATACTTATGTAACTTCTTAGAGACCTTAGTTGGTTACATGACATATCATTACTATTAGGGTACTATGTGGGGGTGTGACACCTTGGTACTAGATAGGCATTCTGATTCTCAAATGATCCATACCTTTTACAAATGATCTGGACCTTTTGGTCAATTCAGTTTCTAGGAGATATTCTTATCGCTAGTTGGTTTGGACCTTTTGTGAATGATCTAGGCTTATAGAAGTTTCTTCAATCTTGTTCCATCAAGTAGTTTGCACATTTTTCAATTGGTACGGACCTGTTCAGCTTTCCAACAACAAAGACAAAACACAACTTCACAAAGTATGGATCATTCTCAATTGATCCGGACCACTATACAGGTGAAGCTTACAAACACCAAAATACACTACACATTCATTTTGCTTATAAAGTGTAAAATTATTCCAATTAAATGGGTAATTGTGACGTTTGTTTACTCATCAAAATTTACAATGAACCATCAGTTCAATAATAATAAGTCCAAGAGCTTGAAACCAGAAGAAATTATTAGTGGTGTGCTAAAGGTAGTTTAGCGTAATCACTCTAATGCTTAAGTCAATAATAGGTTTTAAGGGAGTGCATAAATGGAGTAAAAGGGGGAATAAAATCACATATATCACCTACCCTTGCCTTGTAGCATCTGATTTTATTTATAGACAATGGTCATACCAAAATAAAGGGCCAATAAAATATTCTCTATACACATGGAACATTCCAAAGAGAGGGAAATAAGGAGAGTAGATAGTTACATTCATATGAGGATAAACTGGAGAAAGGAGGACCTTGGTTTGGGTTCTTTGTGTGTTGATGGAAGGGGATTGACTTCTAGCTTAGCGAATGACTTGAGGCTTATGGGTTAAGATGGTTTGATGCATTTGGTGGGCTTGATGAACCCTATTGCTAGTCCATTTTGCTAGTATTTAGCCTACTGGATCATGATCAAATAAGGTCTATCAACATGGGTAATACTCATGACCCAATGGAAAACTTAAATTGTTAAAATATAATAAAATTTAAAATAAAAATTCAATTCAAACTTAAAAGGAAATCTTATAGAAAATTTTCCTCACTTTCTCTCTCAACTCATATTAATTGTTATATAATTTTTGAAGTTCAACTCATTGTTTTGTATTTACCTAGGTTAAACTAATATCCATAATATAATTACATTTTTTTTCGGTTATGTTATGGGTAAAAGTTGAATTTTTACAAATGATATGTTAATTTTTTGTTTGAAAACAAGGGAGATGAATTTTTTTTCAGATTATTTATAGGTATTCTTATTTATTTTAATAACTACACTTGGATTTCATTATTTATTTGTGGGGTTAGATTGACTTTTTGTTTGACTATATGCATAGATTATCCTCAATCGGGTCAAATAAGGTAAAGTGGGTTGATCTGATACCTTATAAAGGCAGGTTTGGGTATAGTGATAAAAACCTTATAAGGTTTAAGATCAAGCTTAGAACATTCTATGAGTCAATGGGTCAGGTTTGGTGTTATATGACATGTCCCAAATCCTCCTTGTTGCAACCTTAGAATTTTTTTCTTTATTAAAGAAATCATCTAATGAAACATAATAATGATATTAGTATATTAAAATAACATAAAAAAGGAAAAAAAAAGTGTGGATTTCTTGACGTAAGGTTAATTATTCTTGTTTTTAAGGTCAAATAGTTATCAATGGAAAATTTGTATAACAAATATCATTTTATTATATAATACTACATTAATTAAAAGAAAAATGAATAGTAAACAAAAGATCATAATACCTTCCACTTAAGTGATATAGTAAATTAAATCAACAAAAGTAATTTTAACAATCAAACCCAAAAGAGAGGTTACGGCTAGTGAATTAACATTAGATTAGGTAATTTCTCATAGAAAGGGAATTGTCCAGGAAGTGTGTAAACCCCTAATTTTTATGGTAATATCGAGTTCAAACTCTAAACCAAAAAGTCAACCGCAAACCCAAGTCAACGAATTCCCAGGAAACCCTAGCAATTTAGATCCGGCAATCCTGTATTCTTAAACCAAGAAGTCGAAATGTGAGTGAGAAGTGTAGATTGGTTCGTAATAATATTAGGATGCTTAAAAATATCATATTAGTAAATTTTCGACTATTTTGAACCCAATCGGATACAGACTTTGAAAAGCATATCCCGATACTCGAGATACAAAAAAATATGTTATTAGTACCGTTAGACTCTTAATTTCATAAGGTTTCCAAATATATCAGTTATATAATTTTTCGGATTATAAAAGTTACAGTTATAGCCTTTTTATTATATTTTCTTTACTATCGATACTTTAATTGTCTAATCTACTTTTTTATTTCTAATCACACTATTCACAAGTACAACCACCCATACCCTATTCTTACATTCTTACAATATTACATCATTTTCCTTACATTTTCTTTTCCAATACAACTTTTACTACTTAAATTACTTATTTAAATTTGAAACTTACACAACACAAAACAAAACATCTCTCTCTCTCTCCCTTTAACCCAAAACCAGTGCCCCCCATGCTGTCTCTCTCTATTTGTTTTTTTTTTTTTCTTTCTTTTATTATGCAAACTCTAATCCACTTTTCTATATAAGCTCCTTTATGCCTTCACCATTTCATTTTCTTTCTTTCTTCATTTTCACTCTTGGAAAAACGTTGCAAACTCTCTCTTCTCTCCTCTCCATGCCGTGACACCCGCTCCCTCTAGCACACATACACTCTTTTGTTTTCCTTCATGTTTTCTTACTCCACACATCTAATAGGTAATAGATCTACACCATACCACCTTAAAAACATGTAATGGCAAGATTATTCATGTGTGATTCCACCCAAAATCCCCATGAGCTTTATATTAGAGATGTGGAAACACTTAAACATGAAATCTTGCCATCACAATGTTATAGATCTTGTTATTTAAGTTGTTCTTACTACTATTATGCTTTGTTTTTGAGTTATGCTGTTATTATTAATGTTTTGTGCATGTATCCATCATTTAACCATATCTACATAATGATCATAATGCATTTGCATTTATGACTAGTATAATAAACTAGATCTATTTGTTTTGAGTTCATAAATGCCTTAGGTTTTAGTTTTATGTACATGAAGAATTTGTAGTAACATGATAATAGTGGGAAAATGTTAGAAAGCTTAAGATCTATTTTAGTTTCAACAAAAATAATTCTTGGAAATTCGGATCTATAAAGAACCCAATTTATAAATGCTATTTTTCAACTTCAAAATGAGTATTTTACATTAAAAATGAAAAGCTTAGGGAATAGGTATCATAAATGAGTGGTTTTGATGAGTAAAGCTTAGATCTACCAAGGGATATTTTTAAAACAAGAAAAGTTTAAAAAAGGTTATGTTTCAATCTCAACAATCAACTTAAAATTCGTAATGAGGAAGGCTTGATATGTGAACACCTATTTTTCAACCCCAAAATAAGATATTTATTAAAGAAATGGAGGCCTTAAGGAGTAGGTTTGATTAGGAGTTAGTTTTAGAAAGATTAAATGAGTTTTACAAAAGAAACAATCTCAAATATAAATTTCAAAATTCGGATTTAGAAATGACCTCTGTTTAAACACTTATTTCCAAATGTCAAAATAAGAATTTTAATAGAAAAATAGGAGTCCTAGGGAATATATATAATAAAGACCTAATTTTGACAAGGATAAATGAAATTTATCAAAGTATAATCCTAAAACAAGTAAAGGTTTCAAAGTATAGGTTAAACCATGCTTTCATTCCTTAGAAATCTTGTAAAATTTGTAACTAGGTACACCCCCTATGTAAACATCTATTTTCCAACTCCAAAATGAAAAATTTTATTAAAATAATGAAGGTGTTAGGCATATAAGTCATTAAGGTTGAGTTTTGATAAAAGCAAGTGTGATTTTGCAAGAAATAAAACTAGTTTTCTTAAGTCTAGTAATTTCAAAAGTATTGCAAAGCAAAAGTTTTCTAAAAGAATTCTTGATATCATATATCATTGAGGATACACATATAGATAGCTCATATCATGACATTCATAATAATAACTTATAAGTAATACATGTACACATAATGCACTTCATAGAAACAAGCTGGGAAAATAGTATCTCACATATCCCATGAAGCATTATCTAAGTACATGAGAAAATAGATTGACCAACACCCATGAATCATGCATGATATTGAGCTATTTATGTATATAAAAGAGTCTTTCAAGATATAATGATATCTAAGTATCTATCAAAGCTTTGGAATGATGCTTGGATTGAAATTAGAAATTGATTTGTGGGTTAGGAATCTCGTATAGCATTATGTATCCTACTCTTTATGGACCTAACAACCTTAATTTATGGGAATAACTTAGAAATAGATAGCTCTCATCGAATAGGTAGAAATCGATATATAATATGCGAAATTTCGAGTTAAAATGACCAAGTTATGGCCGTTTTAAGTTGGAATTTCCTCTTAGACGAACCTTGACGAACTTGTTAGAATAGAATTTATAAGTTTATTCACACTTCATAGAAATACTCATTGGAGTTATTTCTTTTGATTAGGAGACTTGAGAGATGAACTAGACCTTCCCGAGAACTATTACGATTAAGTGGATTTTCGTACCATGGTAAAGTGAATTCACCATCTTTAAATTATATGTTTATGATTGTGCTTGTAATGATAGTGGCACTAGAATTAGGACAAGATAAAATTGGAATGTGCATGTGAATTCTATTTGGTTGAATTGATGATAAGAATATCGAAATGGAAAGTGCTATGAATACTTGTATGATGTAATATAGAATTGAAGTGTCTGCTATATCTATGATCACCTATAATCCGCTTAAATAATATGCCATGATCTTACAATTAAATTGACCATGCATACCATATGTTGAGTCACATTGCATTTGTTATTATACCTTTGTCAGAAGAAGGCATAATAGATGGGCAACGAGTGGGCCTGTAAACTCAAATGTTGGCATGAATGGCCTGAATTAAAATGGAAGTGGTGTAGACACTTGTATCAACTATAAAATTAGTGAGTGGGTTGGCACCTGAATCAACCCCTATATAAATGAGAAAAATTGAAATCTATGGTCGTATAGGCCTGAAACACCTAACCCCGAATGGAGGGCGTAAATCCATTCAACATAGGACTCCCAAAAAAGTTTTATGTATTGTATGCTCACGTGCTTGTGCATTTCATATGATTGATAATATAACTTGCTTGCCCTATTGTATGATGAAGTATTTAATTTGGAAGTGAAACTCACTAAGCTCGTAAGCTTATACCCCTATAGTTTCCTATTGCAGTATGATTCTTTATGACTATCCTCAAGAGGCCACGTTCCTGAGGTACAGCTTTTGGAATTTAAGGAGCTTTTTGAACAAGTCGGGACATAGATGTTAGGCATAGGCTTCTAGTTAAATCTCCTTAATCTTATATATATATATATATATATATATATATATAGTTTGATGTAAGAAACTTTTGAAGACCTAAGGACTATTGATATTTTGACGGGGGTATGGCCCTCAGATCCTATAATAGATTAATCTGGTTATAACTGTTATGATTTTTATTCTTATCACTATGTATGTCTTCTTAAGCTATTTTGATTCAAAGTATGATTCCCTATATGTTGAATGTGACCCTTACACCCGGTGTCTAAACTCATGGAGTGACTAAGGTTGTCATACTTGAATTTAAATATCGAGTGTGGCAGATTGTCGCGTTTAGGATACCCTTTGAGGCGTAACAAAGTGGAAATGTCACACCCCCATGAGTACCCTAGTAATATTGATACATAATGTGACAAACTAAAGTCCCAAGCATTTATATTTAAGACATTTAGAATGACACATGTATGCACCATACAACTAGAACACTCTATAGCATGTACATATTTAATAGGATCAAAAGGTTAATCAGGATAAGAAATATTAGATATGTATAAATCTCATAAATGTCAACAATACATAACATCCTTAAAGTGCATAGTTAATACATCATAATTTGTAAAATAGCTAGTCTTCTAACACTATTATAACTCAAAAGGCTACCAACTCTGGTCTTGACTTTATTGCTAGGTCATACTCTCCTCAACTCATGTGTAGAGATCAACCAAGGTGATGCCTATAACCTAGCAAATCTATAAGGGGTTGAGTGAACCACAACTCAGTGAGATAATAAGATCTTATCACATATCAAACATAGCTCAAGCAAGTTATCTAAAAAGCATATGTAGTGCAACAATCAACCATATGCAGCAAATACAAACTTCGATAGCCGAAATTCAAACAGAGTGTAAACTTACGCCCTCTCACAAAGGTTTTAGGAACTAGTCAATCAATGATCCATGTCTAGGAGAGACTAAGAACTAAGGAAAGAGGAATATTATTCTTTTCTTATCATGTTATATTATAGTTTTCTTACAACTCAACTAAACTTTAGAACTTAGAAATTCCATTAAGTATTAGTTATTTCATGTTGACCCCATAGGTGATGTTCTTTCAGTTGCCAACTTAGTTCCTATGGAATCGAACAGAATAGTGGTATACTTATGTAGAACCAGGATTTCTTTTCTCTATACTGGAAAAACTTAGTATTATCATAGAACTGAAATACTAATACGTAACAGAATTACCATTCAAATGCGGTTTATGTAATTGTGCGATGCATGTCTTTTTAAGTTAGATTATCCAGCGATCATATAAGTTTCAGACATTCCTCAACGTGAATTACACAATCATCATCACATAAATTATTATCACTTTCATTATTCAACTTTATCAATCACTCAAGCATCATACCCCATCCCCATACATCTTGCCAATTATATATTAAGATAAGTGCAACTACGCTACAGGCACAAATAATATGAAAAGATCATAGCTATTCACCTAAGCATTTTCTCTATTCATCATAGTAGTTGAATGGGAAATCTAACTATTGACCTATTGTCTCCATTAAAATAAGACAAACATATATATTACTAATCATACAAGTAGATATGAAATGCCGAGAAGTGTTCATGTGTCTTAAATTTTTGTTGATAACTAAAGGATGTTCATCACACAGTAATGATCATAAGTGTGATTTGAGTGGTGATGAAATAGGGCATCCGATCATGGATAGGGTCATAGGCATGATCTACATGAATTTTCACACAATGGATATAATGGTTCTTTTTACGATCATGATAAGCATTAAGATTTAGATAAGAGAATATCACGAGGATCATTATGGCCATGATGAGGTTAAACAT
The DNA here is from genome assembly GCA_024138025.1 of Combretum micranthum. NCBI lineage: Eukaryota > Viridiplantae > Streptophyta > Magnoliopsida > Myrtales > Combretaceae > Combretum > Combretum micranthum. The sequence goes on from JAMXBD010000619.1 coordinate 572,343, forward strand.
AAACACAATGAAGGTTACGGTTGAGATCACGACCGTGATAGGTATCGAAAATTGAGATCCGAGAAAATCACATGGTATGTCACTATCGTGATGTGTAAAAATTTTATTTTCCAAAGAGATCACTTTCTATATTATGGCTGTGATGGGTCTTAGTCTTAGTACAATGGAGATCACAGTTGTGATCATGACTGTGGTTGGTATTAGTTTAAATTTCTGAAGAGATCACAACCATGATGGCGGTCATGATCGCTATTGTTTCCTTTGATTACGGCCATTTGTACTTAGAGTTATAGATCTATTTTACTTCTGTTTAACTAAAATGATCATGTGTATGTAAACCCCCAAGTTTTTCCAAGTTTAGAGTTTGAGAAATAGAATTAAAAATCATAAAAGTGTTAGTGTATAAGTTTTGTTGAATGCTTTGAATGTTAGATTTAAGTGTGTTGATACGTATGAAAGTAAATAAATAAAAAAAGGAACTCAAAATTTCATTCAAATCATTTTAAAATTGTCTATTAGTTAAAGTAATTTCAAATTTCCATTAGATGAGTTTTTAAAGATCAAATAATTTAAGTAACTCATTTCAAGTGATATATCAATTATTTTACTTCTAAACTTCTTTAGAGAATAAGATTTCAAAAATTCAATTTATAAATTATAAAGCTTTCTTATATAGTTTTCTATAAGAAAATTTGTTTTAAATATAATTTATAAGCCAAATTTATTTAAACTTTATATTGATTTCCATTTTAAAGTATATTGATGTTTTAATTAAAATAAATAAATAAATAAAGTTAATTTTGCTGCACTTTTGGCCTCAATTCCACCAAAGTTATCATGCACACACAAACACACACTACATCCTTCTTGCAAATGCCTAAAAGTTAACAATCGTTATCTATTTACAAGGACAAAATTAATCAAATTTGGGCAAAAAATTCTCTCCCACTCTTCTTGCATCAGACGTGAACAACACAAATGCACACACTTTTCCTTTTTCTTCTTCTTTTCTCTTTCAAAAATTCTTCAAGAACTCAAGTTGCTTCCATCTACATACTAAGCTTAGCTTAAGGTAAGTTAAAGTTCTTCATTTCTTGTTAGTTTTGTTGAATTTGAGTATATGAAGTTTATGTCTTTTATGTGTTTTGATGGTTAGAAGGTGAATGGTGAGTTTGATATTAGATAAATGAAGTTAAGAGAATGATAATGATGGTTTGAGTCTTCAATTTTTATTAGCATAGGCTTTTGTATAGGGATGAAGTTCATGGAGTGTATAGTTGATATGGAGTTTAGGATTATTGGTGTTTTGGTTATGTGATGATGTTAGAAGGGTAATTGTTCTTGTATGTGAGTGATGGAGTGTTTTTGATGAAGTTAAGATCAAAACATGTACTTGACAATTGAAATTTTCGAAGTTGGAAGCTTTGGGTGCAGGGGAGATTATGCACGGGCATACATGAGCATGTGCAAAAGGTGTTGATAGCAAAATTTTGCTCATGGACATTTTTTTTTTTTGTCTGCACGGGCATGTGCATAGGCGTGCAGAAGCCCGTGTTGAGTATGGCAAGGAAAAAATTCGATTATGGACGTTTTATGGGGTCAGCATGGCCTACACACGGCTGTGCAGACAAGTCTATGTTTTGTAAATTGACCATAACTTTTTCGTCGAAACTCGGATTGGGATAATTGAAGAGGCTATAGAAAGCTTAAAAAGAGTTATACAAATTCTATGTTTTAGATTTTGAGCGACTTCAAAAGTATGAAGGCTTAAACTTTGATTGTTTTAGACTGTATCATGCTCAAATCAAGTTAAATAACTTGTTTACTAGTTAGGTGAAGATAGTTGACTTAGTACTTTATAATTTCTTAAATATTGATGAACTGAGGTTACAATAACTTAAGTTTAAAATGCTTAAGTGTTAATAGAAGTCCTAAATAGATACTTGCTGAGTAAATTTTGTTTTTTATCTTATAGGATCTTTTGACCAAAACTTAGATTTTCTAGTTGATTATTAGGACGATTTGCTATCATGCATGGGTGAATAATAAGATCTTTTTCACTTTAATTGTGCTTATAATATAGAATATGAACATTTTCTTACATGTAATAAAATCATCAAAATGCATGGGGAATCGGGAGCTTTGCTTGATGTATGTTCGTGAATGAGTAATAAACACTTATATTCAAAGTGATAACTTTATTGGTTGATAATAGTTGTGTAGTTTAATTGATGAGTGTTTAAAATTGAGATGTTCGCCCTATAACATGGACTAAAGCATATTGGACCTTAAACTCAAACCGACATGCATTGCATAACATCATAATTGCATTAGCATGGCATTTCATGTCACGTGTTAATATTTCAATCATATAGTAATACTTGTTGAGTCCAGTGAACCTAGTTAAGGTTACCATAAGGTTGTCAACTTCCCAAGAACTAAGCAGCTTTGAAAGAGGTCACCTGTGTTGGAGTTGGCTATAGAATATTAATACTTAGTAGAATTTCCAAGTTCTAAATGAAGTGGAGAGTATATGTTATAACTATTTATAAATAGTAAATGATTTTATTTAATCCTCCAACCCTCTAAGAGGGCATAAATCCCCATAGGTTTAGATTTTGGTTATCCAAACCATGTTTGCTATATATGTTTGATTGATGCACTGCATATGCTTTCTAATTAACCATGATTCGAAATCAACCAATTGTGTTAAGATTTTTATTACTCACTGAGCTTTTCAATACACACTCTCCTTTAGATTGTTGCTTTATAGGATGTTTAAGCAGGATGACTAAGACAAAGGCTGGTGTGGGGGTTATGGTAGAAAAGGATCCTATGTATTCATTTTTGGCAAGGACGACTTTGATATGTAATAGAGACCTAGTCTGTGTTTTTGTAATAGTTTAAATTATGTTTTGTTTATCTTCTTGTAAGTTCTATGTGAAAATATTCATGTGAAGTCCTCGAAGACCATGGATGTAATATCTAAATGATGACCTAGTCTTTGTAATTTTGTTACCTTGGCATATGACTTATATATATATAATATCTTTTTTAACTCTAATCAACTTTTGATTCTGCTTTACATGTTCACTTCATATGGGGCATGCTAGTTATACAATACTTATGTAACCTTCCGGAGGCCTCAGTTGGTTACATGATGTATTATTACGACTAGGGTATGCTGTTGGGGTGTGATAGTATATGTAGCTATTGTGGTTTTATCTTTGTGTTATCACATAAACCATCACATTTATGGGGTCATGCTAATTTATAGGCTTCCAACATATGTACTTAAGCTAAATTTGTTCAAACTTACAAGGTTTCAGGAGTGTAAACTTTCTTATTATTCCTCTATATTTTTTTTATCTTTTCATTTTTCATTATTCTAAGTGATAATATCCTACTATATAATGAAACACACATGCATGAGAATGAATGATTCTAAGTTTGTCATGTATTCTAATGCATTCTATAAAGATTACCTTAGCTTTGAATGATTTATAGAGGTGGTTTCTTTCTTCTTCTCTAAAATGTGAGTAAAAGAGGATGATATTTTCCTAAATGATTTCTTTAGTGTTTATAGGGTGTTTAAGGAAGCTTATGGTGGGTTGATGTTGTGGATCTTAGAAGGAAAGAGTAAAGGTCATTTCACGGTAAAGGAAGAAAGGAAATGTGAGTTTGATTACAGTGAAAATCTGCAGTTTTTGAAAATAATTATTGATGATTGTATTAGATTTTTCTTAAATTAAATAATTAAACTTCTTGCATAATTTGTGGTGAAATTTCATTTCTTTTTCTTGTTTAGGAAAGGAAAGTGACATGGCTTTTTGAGTTTTGTATGTACGTGGTATATTTGGGTCAAAAGTGTCACTATCAAACATTTCATGAGAAGAAAACTTAAGAATTTACTATTGTTACTTGCCTCCTATTTTTCACCATACATGTAGCTAAAATTTTACAGTCTTTAGGAGATCTCATGCATACAAATTAGAATAGGTAGTTATAATGTATATAAGACGAATAGTTGTACGGTATTAGATAGATATTAATGAGTATACAAGCAAATTATTCATCAATTCAAGACAATATTATCAAGAATGATTTTTAGGTCTCAATTCTCCTAAAAGATATTTTTAAACTAACATCTAACATTATAGTCTTATGTGATTAAGTAATATTAGGATTTTCACCTACCCAATTAAAGTTTAGGGCCTCAACGGTAAAAATTTAGATCTAACACTAATTAGTTTTAATACATTCTAATTTTTGTGTTTTTTATATTGAAATCTAAATTTGAGTTTCTTATTTGAAATTTAAGTTTGTTTTTAGGTTGTATCAGGTGTATTTCATTCCTAGCGATTTATCTTTAAGCTATTGTTTATTAACCAATATACTCTAAAAATTATTCAATCTACACTTAATAGTCTGGCAAAAAAAAGTTATACTTAATAATTAGGGTCATACAACTATAGTTAGCAGTGTCTTAGCCTTTGTCATGTAATCTTTTCTTTGGTATCTTTTACTACTTATGGAACTATTTATTCTAATCATTAAGTAAACAATTCTTAAGTACTTCACAAGATATAAGAAACTAGTGATAATTAGATAGCTACTATGTTGTGATCTCAAGTTAAGATAGGAAAATTCTAAAGGATTACAGGAGCAGAAAAGGAAAAAAAAAAATGGAGTTCAAAATGAATTGTAATTTTTAATTTTAATTTGTTAAGATATGAAAGAAATGAAATGAAATCCTTCCATTTTCATTATTTTATTTATCTTAGAAAGGTAAATCAAGGGAAATGGAGTTAGTATATAGTTGAAATACTCTTCAATTATTTTTTATGAATATTGTTAGAAATGACAATTTGCTAGTTGCCTAATATGGGATGACTATTATGCAGACTAATATTGGCACCATCAACATGGCACGACTATTATGTAGACTAATATTTCTCAAGCATTTGAATCATCTAAATGCATAATAGACTTAGTTAAGATTTTATAACAAAAAATAACTAATTGTAACTCTCTCAGCCATACTCATGTATAAATGTGAAATAAAAATACCAAAGGGGATATAAAAATTCAACCTCTTAAATAGGGGTATGAAAAAAGAAATCGATGAAACTAAAATACTGAATCAAAATCGAAAAATCAATCTGAAAAAATGGTTAACTAGTCTATCAGTGTTAGTTTAGGATTAAACTTGTTAATTTTATCGGTTCTCGGTTTTGGTTTATAATCACCAAATACCGATAGTTTTAGTTAGCCAGTCTGATATTTATAAATATGTATAATATTTATATAATGTTGGTATTGAATTTTAAGTCTTATGAACCAGTATTACACTAATGTTTTTTATTGGTTGGTTTTATAGTTATTTAATTTGTTGATTTGAAAATTTTAATATAATTATGTTATTTGACTTGTTAATTTGTAATTTTTTTAATGTAATTATGAAACAAAAGGATTTAATTTTTTTATGGTTATAACTGAATATACGGTTAACCGCAAGCCTTGGTTAACCATTATGTTCATTAGTAAAAAATTGAAAACTAAAAAAATTAACTGAAAAAAAAAAACGGTTAACCATTAATAATGGATTGGTTTCAAGTTAAGATATTAAAAAAACAATCATTATGGTTCAGCTAAAAAATGAGGTTATGTGATGGAAACTAGTCAAATGGAGGTCATGAAGATGGTGGAATGCAATATCTAAGGATCCTTTGCACATCAAGAGACGTCCACTCACATGAGGTTTAGCTAAGATGATAAGGAAAGCTTTAGGAGCATTCATTGAGGATACTTAGAAGAAACAAGCTTTGCATGGAGATGTTATGAAGGATTTGGATCTAAACAATGATCAGTCTATTATTAATGTTTTATAAGCTTCTAAATAGGCTAATTATAGTGTTTTTGGGCCTATTTTAGTTTGGGCTTTGCTTTTATTGAAAACAAGAATAGTGTTTTGAGTGTCTTTTACAAGTGTTTTAGGCTAGGCTTATACTAACAATGTAAGGGACTAATTAGTGTCCTTTTATTCATGTTTGTATGGATTGAATTTCCCTGTTTTTTTTCTTTTAGCTCAATAGCTCTTTTTTCTTTTAGGGTTTCTTTCTTATGTTTAAGCAACTTATAAATAAGCTTAAACGTTATTTTTGGCATATAATTGGATACATATCATTTTTTTTTTTTTTTGGTGAGAGTTTTACTCTTCTTGTTCTCTTGAGAACTTGTGAACTTATCAAGATTAACATCTTGTGGCATTCAAACAACTTTATACCTTTGGTTCGGGTTTGAACTACAACTTTGGGTCAAGGTTTTCTTTAAGTCTGATTTAGTTTTTCTTGAAGCTATACATTTGCATACTTGTGTTGGGTTTCAAGTTTAGTATGCCTAGAGTTCACATTAGTTTTGGTATTAGAGTTTTGGTTCTAAATCAGGTTACTTATCTTTTAGTTTCTTATTGTTCTTGTTTGATCTTGTTTGTCACTTCATCTTCCTCATCTTTGTGATACATTTCTAGTTCATATATTATTGCATTCATAAGGTTTCTTAAGGTTCAAATCTGTTCACATCTGAATCTCTTGTTTTTAGCGTGTTTGTATTAATAAAAAAGCAGAAAAAAAAAAGAAAAAAAAAGAAATTAAAAAACAAAAAAGGTAAAAAAAAAAAGCAACATATTTAAAAAAAATGGAAGAATTCATTCAAAAAAAAAAAAAACAAAGAGAACTCTTAATCCATTTTGGGTATTTTGTTCTTGATTCATTTTGTTCTTATCTATTTGTTAAGTTACAAGTGTTATTTTGTTAAGAATCATTGAGTTCGATATAGAACTTGAGGAGAAAAATATTGAGTGCTAAAAAGCTGAATGGTGAGATTAGCATCGAGAAAAACTTTAATTGAGGGAAACCAAGTGTGAGTGCCATCATTTGGAGAGTAAACATGCAAGGGAGTTTTGTGAGGATGTTATTTTGCTACGTTTAATTATTCTTTTCAAATGTCAAGAAATATGAGTTCAAAATCAAATTCTAAAGAACATCCAGATATTGATCCTAAGTTGTTCATGGGATCGATGATGAGATCTTTTGAATGACTATTCCATGTTACCAAATAATCTAATGAGAGGTGGCAAATACTAGAAAATACAATAGCTGAATTGGAGCAAAGACAACCTCAATAGCAGCATAGACAACAAAATATGCGAGATTGGAGGAGAACGCATGAAGAAGAATATGGGCTCATTAGGATGATGAAGATAGTGATTTAGGTGACTTTGATAGGAGAGCTAGAGAACAAGACAGAAGACTTAGGAGACAAAGGGATGATAAGATAGATCACAATCCTGGAAGTATCAAGATGAAGATTCCTCCTTTTCAAGGTAAGATGATCCTAATGCTTACCATGAATGGGAAAGAAAGGTGAAGTTAATGTTTGATTGTCATCATTATTCTAAAGAGAAAAAGGTTAAACTTGTTGTAGTAGAGTTCATAGATTGTACACTTATTTGGTAGGATCAAATGACTATGAGTAAGCATAAGAATCATGAGAGGCCAATTAACACTGAGGATGAAATGAAGGCAATCATGAGGAGGATATTTATCCCTAAATACTATTATAGGGATCTATATAACCGGTTGCAAAGCCTTACTCAAAGATCCAAGGGTGTGGAGGATTATGACAAGGAGATGGAGACAAATATGATTCGAGTTAATATCAAGGAAGATAGAGAAGTAACAACGACTAGATTTTTGTGTGGCTTAAATTGGCATATAGCTAATGTTTAGCATCGCATCATTATGTGGAGTTGGAGGACATGGTATGCATGTTCATGAAGATGGAAAACAACTCAAATGCAAAGGGGTAGCAAGGTATTGATCCATATCAAATTTGAATTCTAACTCTTCTTGAAAACCAAATTATAGACAAAAGGAAGATAAGGCCATATCTAAAGACTTCAACAAGGGAAAACACATGGAAGGCAGCAAAGAAAAGGTCAAATCCGATTCTCAAAATAATAGGAATTGAGATATCAAATGTTATAAGTGCTTAGGTTATCGACATAATGCATCTCATTGTCCAAGTAGTAGAACCATGGTGATGCTTGATAATGTGAGATTAAGACAAAAAGTGAGTAAGAAAATGAAGATTCTATACCACCATTGAAAATGATAGTGAAGTTAAGTATCCGGTTCAAGGGCAGTCTTTGGTGATTCAACGTGCTTTAAATGTGCAAGTCAAGGGAGATGATAATGAGGAGCAGTGGGATTACATCTTCCATACACGATGTCACATTAATGATAAGGTATGTAGCATGATTATTAATAGTGGTAGTTATGCTAATGTTGCTAGTACTTAAGTTGAAGCTGCCTACGACTAAACATCCTAGACCTTATAAGCTATAATGGTAGAGTGGGTGTGGAGAAGTGAGGGTTAATAGGCAAGTGTTAATTTCATTCTCTATAGGTAGATATAAGGATCAGGTTCTATGTGATGTTGTGCCAATGCATGTAGATCATGTTCTGTTAGGACGACCATGACAATATGATAAGAGGGTTATGCATGATGGTTTTCACAATGTTTATTCATTTGTCTTGAATGGTAGAAGTATGAAGCTCGCACCTTTATCTACAAAGCAGATTTATGAAGATCAAAAGCGAATTAAGGAGGCTCATGATCAACAAAGAAAAAGTGAGGCTGAATCTAATAAAGAGCAAAAGAGCATGAGTGTGAGAGAAAATAAGAGCAAAGGCGTGAAAAATAATAAGGGAAGAGATAAACAAGTGAGTTTGAGAGATGAAATAGAAAGAAGTGAACTACTTTATAAAAAAAAAAAAAGGAAAGAAAGAAATGCATGGGAGCAAAGAGAGAAAAGTGAGCATATATGCAAACAAAAAAGATGTTAAGAGTGCTTTGTATTTGAAACAGCCTATGATTATATTTATGTATAAGAAAGCCCATTTTAATACTAACGATCTTAACCAATCTTTGCCTAGTGTTATTTCTCCACTTTTGCAAGAATATGATGACTAGTTTCCCGAGGAAGTTTCAAATGGATTACCACCTCTAAGAGGAATAGAGCATCAAATGACAATAATCAATGATAACACCTATAAATTGGATCTTCCAAGTGAGTATTGTCACGCTCCAAATAGTATCATAAACGAGACATTCCACCACACTCCATATTTAAACTAAAGTATGACAACCTTAGTCACTCCATGAGTTTGAAAACTGGGTGTAAGGCTCACGTTCAACATATAGGGAACCATACTTTGATTCGAAATGGTTTAAGGAGACATACTTAGCAATAAGAATATAAATCATAATAGTTATATCTAGATTTAATCTATTACATGATCTAAGGGGCATACCCCTGTCAAATTATTAAAAATCCTTAAGTTCTCAAAAGTCTCTTACAACCATCATATATATATATATATATATATATATATCAATTTAGGAGATTTAACTAGAAGTCTACGCTTACATCTAGGTCTCGACTTCTTCAAAAAGCTCCTTAGAGTCCAAAAGCTGTACTTGAGGAAAGTGGCTTCTCGGAGATAGCCATAAATCTTCATACTGCAACAGAAAACTATTAGGGTATAAGGTTACGAGCTTAGTGAGTTCCACTTCTAGAATTTAATGCTCAACAGTATATATAACAAACAAGTTATTAACAACCATATGAATGCACAAACACATGAGCATATAATACATAAGACCATCCGGAAGTCTTATGCTGAATGGATTTACGCTCTCCATTCGGGCTTAGGTGTTTCAAGCCCATACGACTAACGATTTAATTTTTTTTTCTCACTTTTTATTGTGGTTGATACAAGTGCCCACCCACACACATTTTTAATTTATACTGTGGTTGATACAGGTGCCCACCCACACATATTTTCAATTCCAGCCCACTACACCAACATTTAATTTCCGGCCATTACGCCAACATTCGAGTTTATAAGCCCCTCGTTGCCTAGCTATTATGCCTTCTTCCCACAAAGGTATAATAACCTATGCAATGTGACTCACATATGGTATGCATGGTTAATTTGATTATAGGATGATGGCATATTAATTTAGCAATTTATGGGTGATAATAGAGATTTCAAACAGATCAATTCTATACTAGGTGATACAAATAACAACAACAAGCTCATTTCGATATTCTTATCATCAATTCACCCATGTAGAAATCATATACATACAATCAATTTTTATCTTGTCCCAATTCTACTGCCACTAATATTACAAGCACAAGCATAAAATTTAAAGATAGTGAACTCACTTTGCCATGGCACGAAAATCCACTTAATCGTAATAGTCCTCGAGAAGGTCTAATCCGTCTCTCAAGTCTCCTAATCAAAAGAAATAACTCTAATGAGTATTTCTATGAAGTTTGAATGAACTTACAATTTCTATTCTAATAAGTTCATCAAAATTCGTCTAAGAGGAAATTCCAACTTAAAACGGCCATGACTTGGTCATTTTAACTCAGAATTTCGCATATTATATATTGATTTCTACCTATTCGACGAGAGCTATCTATTTTCTAGAGTTATTTCCAACAAATGAGATTGGTTGGTCCATGAACAGTAGGATACAGAATACTACACGAATTTCCTATTCCACAATTCAACTTCTAACCTCAAAACAAACATCATACTAAAGCTTTGATAGATACTTAGCTATCATTATATCTTATAAGACTCTATTTTATATATATATATATAACTCAATACCATGCATGATTCATGAGTGTTGGAAATTTCTAATTTCTCATGTACTTAGATAATGTCAAATAAGGAGTATTTGACATTACTTTCCTAACTTTATTTTTACAAGTGCATCATGTATATATGCAACATCTACAAGCTATTGTCATGAAGGTTATGAGATGATCTATCTATATGTATATATATAGTACCAAGAATTCTTTTTGAAAAACTTTTACTTTGCAAAACTTTTGAAATTTATTAGACTTAAGAAAAATAGTTTTTTTCTTCTTGTAAAATCATACTTGCTTTTATCAAAACTCAACCTTGATGACCTACATAGCCATCACCTTCATTGTTTAAATAAAAATCTTCATTTTTTGGTTAGAAAATATATATTTGTATAGGTAGCTTACCTAATTACGAATTTTTACAAAATTTTTTAAAATGAAAACATGATTTAATCTATTCTTGGAAACCATTCATTATTTTAAGATTATACTTTGATGAACCTCTCTTATCTTTGTCAAAATTAGGTCTTTATTATATGTATCCCTTAAGACTTCCATTTTTTTTATAAAAATCATCCTTTTGGCATTTGAAAATAACTGTTTAAATAGTGGTAATTTTCAAATCCGAATTTTGAAAATTTCATTTGAGTTTGTTTTCTTTGTAAAACTCATTTAGTTTTTCACAAACCATTTCCTAATCAAACCTACTCCTTAAGGCTTCCATTTCCTTAATAAAAATCTTGTTTTGGAGTTGAAAAATGGGTGTTTACATCTCAAGCTTTCTTTATTACGAATTTAATACTTGTTATTGAGATTGAAATATAACTTTTTGTAAACTTGCCCTTGTTTTGAAAATATTTCTTAGTAGATCTAAGATTTTCTTATCAAGATCACTCATTTATGATATCTATTCCCTAAGCCCTTCATTTTTAATGTAAAATACACATTTTGAAGTGGAAAAATAGGTTTTCTAAATATGGTTCTTTTTTTATCAGAATTTTCAAAAGTTATTTTTGTTGAAACTAAAGTAGATCTTGAGCTTTCTAATATTTTCCTACTCTCATCATGCCATTTCAAGTTATTTATGAACGTAAAATAAAAACCTAATGCATTTATGAACTCAAAACAACTAGATCTAGTTTACTATACTAGTCACAAATGCATGAACATTATGATGGTTATGTGAATGTGAATAGATGATGAATATATGAACAAATCATTAATAATAATAACATAACTTGATAATAAAACAAGATAATAGCAAAATAACTCAAATAACAAGATCTATAACATTGTGATGGCAAGGATCTCATGTTCAAGTATTTTCACATCCCTAACTTGAAGCTTATGGGGATTTTTGTGTGGAATCACACATGAATAATCTTGCCATTACATGTTTTTAAGGTTATATAGTATAGATCTATTACCTATTGGATGTATGGAGTAAGAAACTTGAAAAAAAAATAAAAGTGTGAGTGTATGTAGAGAGAGAGAGAGAGAAGTCACGGCACCAAGAGAGGAGAGGAGGAGAGTTATGCAAAAATTTTCTAAAGTGAAAAGGAAGAAAGAAAGAAAGTGAAATGAAATTGGTATAAAGGGATATATATAGACTTGTGGATTAGGATTTGTTGTAAAAAAAGAAATTAAATAAAACAAATTGTGAGAGGGAAGAGGGAGGGGAGTTGCGCTGGTTTCACAAGAGAGAGAGAGAGGAGTTGTGTTGTGTAAGTTTCGACATTAATTAAGTAATTTAATTAGTAAAAGTTATATTGGAAAAGTAAATTGTAAGGAAAATGATAAAATTGTAAGAGTAGGATGTAAGGATGTAAGAAATACGTTATGGGTAGTTGTACTTGTGAATAGTGTGAAAGAATTCAAAAAGTATATTAGACATTTAAAGTACCAGTAGTAATGAAAATATGATAAAAAAGATATAACTGTAACTTTTATAACACGAAAAATTATATAACTGATATATTTGGAAATCTTATGAAATTATGGATCAACGATATTAATATCATGTATTTAATATCTCGAGCCTCGGGACACGCTTTTCAAAGTCTGTATCCGATCGGGTTCGAAATAGATCGAAATTTCGCTAATTAGATCTTTTTAAGCATCCTAATATCATTATGAACCAAACTACACCCTTCACTCATATTTCAACTCCTTGGTTTAGGAACGCGGGATTGCCGAATTCTAAACTACTAGGGTTTCCTAGGAATTTGTTGACTTCAAGTCTCTAGGTGACTTTCCGGTTTAGGGTTCAAACTTGATATTACCCTAAAAATTAGGGGTTTACAAGTATAATGTTAGTGAAACATTTAATGTTTCTGATCTTTCCCTTTTTGATGTAAATGATGCTGATTCAGGGTCGAGTCCTTTTGAGGAGAGGGGGAATGATGGAAAGCAATCAAATGGAGTTCATGAAGATGGTGGAGTGCAACATGCAACATCCAAGGATCCTTTGCACTTCAAGGGAGATCTAATCACGCAAGCTAAAGCTAAGAGGATAAGGGAAGTTTTAGGAGCATTCATTGAGGATACATGGAAGAAACAAGCTTTGCATGAAGATTTTATGAAGGATTTTGGTCTAAACAATGATTATTCCATTGTTAATGTTACACAAGCTTCTAAATAGGCTAATGATGGTGTTTTGGGCTTGTTTTATTTTTTTCTTTACTTTGATTGAAAGCAAGACTTAATTAAATAGTGTTTTGAGTGATTTTTACAAGTGTTTTGGGATGGGTTTGTACTAAAAATGTGGGGGACTAATTAGTGTCCTTTTATTCATGTTTGTATGGGCTGAATTTCTAATTTTTTTTAGCTTAATAACTCTTTTGTCTTTTAGAGTTTCTTTCTTATGTTTAGGCAGCTATAAATAGGCTTAAACATTGTTTTTGGTGGATATTTGGATACAAATTAGATTTCCTTTTGTGAGAGTTTCTCTCTTTTTGTTCTCTTGAGAACTTGTGAGTTTATCAAGATTAACATCTTGTGGCGTTCAAGCAACTTTATACCTTTAGTTCAGGTTTGAAATACAACCTCGGGTCAAAGTTTTTCTCCTTACAATCTGGTTTAGTTTTTCTTGAGGCTATGCTTCGACATACTTGTGTTGGAATCAAGTTTAATATACTTGGAGTTCGTATTATTATGGATTAGCTAATCGAAAACACCCCTACTCCTAAACACTCCTTGTATGAGTTGTGATGGAGAGTGACGTCTTGAAATTGCTAACATTTCCATATATTTTACCACCATAAACATCACACAATAGTTAGTAATTGAAACCATAGAAAGAATTAAGGTTTGATAAATAATAAAGAGAGAGTCATCCTTGAAGTAAAGTGACGACAGAATTTATAACATATCACTGGGTTGGCCTTCTATCATTTTGCAAGTGCAATACAGAATCAAAACTGAAAATTTTCCATTTGGACATGGCCAAATCCTACAATACAAACTGTTTGTAAAAATCTGCTTCTTGATTCGGTTTAATAACGATTTTCCTTCTAACTCAGTTTAGGTGATTTTCCATTTTTTCCCATCATTTTCTAGTCTTGTAAAGAGACAGAACCTTCCAAGTTTCAAATTTATGGATTCACTTTGTAGAGCCATCTCGACCCTATGGTTGATGTACTAAACACTATCATTGGACCTCCTTCCAGGTTTAAATTGGGTCACCTGGTTTTTATTTTTACATGTTTGGATTGTCTAATTTTTATCTATATCATATTATTATTATATTTACATCTGTAATTTATTTGTATTATATTTATACCATATATGTATCATACTTATTTGATCTATTTATAAATAAAACTATCAGGTTTTTATCAAAATCTGTTTCCTAATAAATATTAATTTAAAAAGAAATAAAAATACGATAATAAAACAACCCTAATATGGTAAAAGATCCGTCTTCCCCTCATTGTCGTCTACCCCCCATTGCCAATACGAGGAGGCGTATGAACTAAATAATACCCAGCGTACTATAGAAGTAATGTCTTATCCTATTTATTCTTCTCTTTTCTCTTAAATTAATAATTTTGGAGTTGCATGCTTTTTCTTTTTTACGTAGGCTCCACTTCAAGACCATGTAGCAACACACTAAAATTATAATTATATATAAAAAAAAATCGATTTGATTTTATTATAATGGCAAATTCTGCGGCGTTTGGCCAGCAAAAAAGGAATAGATCAAAGCCAAGAGCCAAAGATTTCTTTTTCCGTTCTCATGTTCAAACTTCAAAGCCTACAGAACAAAACATTATTTTTACAAATAAGTCCTTAATAATTTGAATAAGTCGTTAAATTTATTTATATTTCTAAACTAAATGAATTCATTTTTAATTGATTAGATTCAGACCTATAATTTGTGATATTGACATGCATATTAGAAAAATGGACCGTACAATTTTTAAATTGGAAAAAATTACAGAGAACTCCCCTAAACATTTATTATGAAGGATTCAAATAACTCTTCCATTTTCATAACTTAGTAAATATCCCCAGATATTGGAAATAGCTTTAACTTTTGTGTGCAAATATTCTTTTGAGCTTGTCAACATACAATGGTATATTTGTTTGTTGGCATATGACAGATACATACACGTTTTTCAAACTTTTTTTTAGTAAATTATCTAGCCAAAAATAGATATGAATAAAAAATAGTTGGTAATTCTCATTAAAAAATCAAATAAATTAAATATAGATAAAATGGAGATGCAAATCAAAGATATTTACACATATCATTTCGATACAGATACAGATATAAATGAAAAACAGACCATCCAAACAGACCCTTAATGTCCTTAGAGATTGCTAGGTCAAGAGCAGTTTTTTTAATTGAAAAAGTAAAAGTAATTCATGTTATAAATTTATCAAATAGGGGAGGGTTGCTCGCAATCTTTAAATGTTTAAAGTATATATGAACTAACGTCAAATTTTAGGAGATTATTTATAATTTTCCTTTTTTTAATTTTACTCATCATTATACTGTTTTAAACTAATTTGGTTAAATTTATAATCAATTGCTATGTGATCCTATTGAATCATAGCTCCTCACCTTTTTTTTTAAGTACGTGTGTAAATAATTCATTTAATTTTTATTTGTATCGTATCTTTATTAGATGTACGTCTGTAATATATCTATATTACAATTGCATTCTTGACAAGCATCTGTTTGAAAATAATAAAATATAATACTAAAATTATCTGAATATGATTAAATAAATAGAGTCTAATAGGAATTTGATTGGATTTTAAACAATCCAGTGGTTCTTTTGGCCCAAAAAAAATCAAATGGTTCTTAATTTTCAAAAGTGTGAAAAGGTTGTTATCTTCTCCTGATAAAATGACTCGGCATTCATTGATTTTATGGAAAAGGAGATGTAAGGAATATGCAATACTTTGATTACTACACAAACCAAAGAATCTTTTCTTCATATTTAAAAAAAAGAAAGAAAGAAAGAAAGAAGAAGAAGTAGTGTTTTGTATCATTTATGTAGAGAAACAAATACAAGTATACGAGCATTTAAAAAATAATAGCTCCAAATTAATATATTTTTGCTAATGACCAGTAACTTATTGGTATTATCATCGATTTCTTAAGTGGTATGGACAAGTTCGAGTAATCTTTTTTTATAATTATAAAAAAAAGAAAACAGAAAAGTACATTCTCAATTAAAGTCAAATAAAATAATGAGCTCTTTTGGTGCCATTCCTTATATAGCGGTTTATGCGGGTATTACTAGGATATTACGAGATCCCACAATTTGTATTGTTCATCCAATAGCAAGATCACATCACCTCTGTGAGTTGAAAGAGTGAGAGAGAGAGAGAGAGAAAGAGGGTCAGAAGAATGGTTATTGCTTGGAATGTGTGCATATATGCACTCTTCTTCTCTGTCAATGGAATTGTCATTAGCATTAGTGCTGCTGCTTCCACCAAGCATAACTCAACGTTGCCAGACCAACATCCAGACCCTGAATCGGTTGTTCAAGAATTGCAAAGGTACATTCGTTCTTTAAAAAATGGACAACGCTGTTATTCCTGTTTCTTATGTGTGTGTGTGCCAACATTGCCATGCTTTCATGTTGGAATAGTATAATGCGATGCATGAGTCTTTATACATTAGCAAAAAGGGTATAAGAAAAAGAAAGAAAGAAGAAAGAATATGTAAGCAGCTGAACAAGCTGGCTTTAGGACAAAATTATCTGGGTTATGGGAGTGGGAATGATATAACAATGTGGCATCTCTTTGACATGTTGGCTATCTGTGAAGGTGTCTTCTCGTTTACCTAGTTAGAAACAAGGCAGTTTTGAACCTTCATTCTTCTGTACTTCTTTTATGTGTAAAAACATCACTTACACGCACAATTTTAGTCCTGAACATTTTGGTCATGTATACACGACTAAAATTACAACATTTTCCTACTACCTTTGGCGCTGCATTAGATCCTATCCGGCCGAAAAGGAAATGGAGGGAAAAAAAAAGGGCAAATTTAACTGTTTGTGTCACAGTAAATTCATAGACCAACAAAAAGGTTACGCTTGGATTAAATCGTACTTGAAACAAAATATACTTATCTAACATACGCCTAAATACATTTTTTTCCTAAAACAAATATACTAATATGAGATAAAATATACTAACTAAAATATTTTACATCTGAAATAAAAATACACTATACCTAAAATAAAATACACTAACCTAAAATATATCCACTTGTCTACATGTCGCCATTAAAAAAAAAAAAAAGAGCCACTTTACCTCAGAATTTCCGCTCTGCAAAGCTACTTCCAAATTTCCATGACCCCACCTTTTGACTTTTCTTAGGCCTTATTGCAATAAGTCTCCACGGTATACCCTACTCGGCGAATTTCCATAACTTTTTTTTTTTTTTGAACAATTTCCAGACTATGTTAAACATCGTTATATCACACTTATAAACATACAAGTCATTTAATCGAAAAAGGTACCAACGACTCTTTCATATCTACACTGGCAAAAAAAAAACTATTTCTTATCTGTCGACAAATTCTTCGGATAATTTTCACCTTTGTACCTCCCTGAAATTTAACAATCATTATAGTTATGTCTATCAAAGTTAAGTGTCAGTTTGGTACCTCAATTATACTAATGTTTATAAATAACTATCTGAATTTTATTAAATTTTATAATTAGTCACATTAAATTTTTTTACTTTTTTACAATTAACTATCTCATATGAATATTATAAGCAATATAAAAAAAATTAGGTAATGAATTACAGATATTATATGATATTTACTCATTTTCTTATAAAGCAATATAAATTGTAAAAACATTCCTAAATTAATTTTAGTGGGATATTTTTACAATTTATTTCAGTTTTTTATTTTTTTTTCAATTGAGTGATTAAACATCAATAGTTGAAAAAGTGCAATCACAATCAGACCCCATCCTCCCTCCACCTTTTTCTGTTTATCGTACTTACCCATTCTCTCTCCAACTTTCTCCGTTTATGGTACTTCTCGGTGTAACCATTTTGAGTTTGATTAAAATTCAATGAAGTACTTCACCGGTAAATAAATTTATTAAAATAACAAGAAAATTTTGAAAAAAAAAAATAACAATAATAATGTCAAACTATCTAGAATTAGAAAAACTAAAAATGGGACTTTTTCTCTTTCTTCCGGCTGTAAGTAGTTCTTTAATTTATTTTATTAATTTTACCAAGGTAAAATAATCATTAAGGAAAAACATCTTCTCGTTAAAGATTTAAGGGCACATAAAACAAAAAGGGGTTATATTTCCAATTTTCGCCTTGTAATAATAATCAATTATCTGATCCAATTATAGTGATTAGTCTTTCCCCTCCAAAACTTAATCCAAAGAATGCGAATGTCTCGCCATGTTGATCATTATACATCTAGAAACGGTGAAGAATTTAGTTTCGTTAGCTATTTTGGTGGATATCGTGCAGGAAAGTGAGTGATTCTGTTTCCAGGAGCAGGAGGAGACAGCTCCTTCAAAATCAATGCAGCACCGGTAATCCCATAGACGACTGCTGGCAATGCGATCCCAACTGGGAGTCCAACCGCCAGCACCTGGCCGACTGCGTCATCGGCTTCGGCCGTGGAGCTCTCGGTGGCAAGGGAGGGAACATTTACGTGGTAACAAGTCCCTCCGACCATGCTGACCCGGAAAACCCCCTCCCTGGCACTCTGCGCCATGCCGTTATTCAAGCCGAACCCCTCTGGATCATATTCTCTGGTAAGCTAAATCATACTGAGCAAACCCCTCTTGCTATTATCACCTCAGATTATAGTATGAGGTGGGAGTTTTCGTGTTTTTTCATCCTCAGGTAGCATGTTGATTAAGCTCAAGTATGAACTCATGATCAATAGCTTCAAAACAATAGATGGTCGTGGTGCTACTATTGACATAACAGGCGATGGATGTTTATCCATCCATCAGGTGTCTAATATTATCATTCATAGCGTGCGAATATACAACTGCAAGCCGTCAGGTAAGGCTAAGATTCGAACTAGTCCCACCCAAGTAGCTGAGAGAGGTAAATCAGATGGCGATGGAATTTCTGTCCATGGATCATCAAGAGTCTGGATTGACCATTGCACCTTATTACACTGCACCGACGGTCTGATAGATGTCACAGAGGGATCTACTGCAGTTACGATATCTAACAATTTATTCCTTAATCATGATAAGGTTATGTTGTTGGGTCACAGTGATGATTTTTCAGCTGATACTGGGATGCAAGTGACGGTAGCATTCAATCACTTTGGACAAGGGCTAACAGAACGGATGCCCCGGTGCCGATTTGGGTATTTCCATGTGGTGAACAATGACTACATCCTGGGGAAAGTATGCCGTCGGAGGCAGTGCTAATCCTACCATCAACAGTCAGGGTAATCGGTACATTGCACCTGAGAATCACGATAAAAAGGAGGTGAACTTTGTGTTTTCTTCTGCCGCTTTAGGTCTTGACAAGAAACATTATTGTAATATCAAGCAGAATATCCTAACTGTTGAGTCTTGAATTTGTTTGGATTGCAAAGGTGACAAAACGCATGGATACAGATGAAAGTCAATGGAGAAAATGGAATTGGAGATCGGAAGGCGACTTGATGGTGAATGGCGCATTTTTTATAACTTCAGGTATTGACATGAGCACCCAATATGCAGAGGCCTCTAGTATGGAACCCTTATCCGCAAACTTCATCGAGCAGCTCACTGCCAACTCTGGTGCTCTTGGTGTCCCTCGGTATCCATCTAAACTTTCTTACTCGAACCGATTTCTTGTCAAGTTAAGATTTTGGCATTAATTTTACAAAACAGCCTGGCTCTGCTATTCAGGCAGTAACATTTGTGTGAACTATGCAACAGGAGCAATGCTGGTGTTATGCCAAATCCAGCTAGTGGTGGAACCATACAAAATCCAGTTAACAGTGGAGGTGGAAGCACGGTCGATCCAGGATCCAATGGAGGCGGACCCGATGCGGGTGGATTTTCTTTTAACGGAAACTACTTTGACAGCATTTTTGGCAGCGGCGCTTCTCCTACTGCTTCATCAGCTCCATTTGTCTTTTATGTTACAACGTTCAGCGTGACATATATGCATGTAACGTTCGTATACTGCTTTTAACATCATCAGGTGTCGGGACTGTTCTAGTGTTTCAGGGTATAGCAACACAAGGTTGATCTATGGACGTATAAATAGTTTAGTTATGGTGGAAAATTTTCAAGTGTCATATCTAATTGAATTGTGCTAACCAAATTTACTACAATATACACTTTATCACCTACATTTGTACCATTCAGATGTTTACAAAGACAATTTTTTTAAAAGATGATAGGGATAGTAAGGATGACAAGTAATGATTTGGCATAACATCTATTCAAACTTAAATGTGAAATTTGACATGCCATGAACGCAAGATTTAACAAGATAGTTCAACAAATACTACCTGCTTTGAAGTAACACGCAACATAATTTTGTACTTAATACAGCTACTTCACAAAAAGTTACCCATCATGAAAATACTCTATCTTAAGCATGCCTAACCTTCAAGTTTAGATTAGCTCCTAGTTATTGTACGAAAGGCTACCTAGATGATTAAAATTCCTCCACCTTTATTGACATTCACATAGAGGTGCTTGAGAATTGTCTCCACTCTTAGATAACTTATCCCATGTGCTTTGTTCCTCCACCTTTTGGTTGATGTGTTACAGCTTGTAATGACTTAGAACTCCACACACCGAGATATTGTTCATTTTAGCATAACAATCTGCACGATTTTATCCTTCATACCAGCTACTTCCTAAGAGACAAAGCTCATTCATTTAAGATAACACTCAAGCATGTTTAATCTATGAATTCTAATAAACTTTAGACTATTACGCCAAAAGATACCTTAATGAAGTTTAGGCACTACAAAAATCCAATTAATTGGAAGCCAAAAGCATGACCTCTCAATGCAATTGTTTTCCCTCTCTCTTCACAAACGACAAAAAATTATAAAATTTTGTGCTCTCACAATAATAATTTGTCTTTATATTGGAACTTATCAAAAGTAACAACTCATCATCTTAAGAGATGTATTCTTCTCACAATGTCATGCCTCTTGAGCATATTTAGTTTTTGCTAACATCTTCCACCCTTACAAGATTGTATAATTTCTCTTTCGTCGTATACCAATAGTACCAAAAGTAAGATTCATAAAAAACAAATGGGAACTTCGAAGTCAAAACCAATAAGGGTAGGGTGGAGATATCAACTATGAAATATGCATTTGTGTTAATGTACAACAAGTTGTCTCATTACAAACCTATAGAATTTATCTCAAAACCCTTTTAAACCATCCCATCTTCACACAATTGCCTTTGCTCTTGAAAGTAAGCAACTTCTTGGCTAGCCAGTCAAAATGCCACCTTTTTCCTAGTAGTGTCTTTTAGGTCATATCGACCAACAAATAGGTAACACACATAACTAACTTAGCATCAATCTTTCTCCTCTTGCCATATCCTGAAGACGCATAAGTTCGATTTATGATTCTAGGACTCAAATAGTTAATAAGGATCCTCTATTTGTTTTTTTTTTTTTACCAAAAGATCCTCTATTTGTTTACTAAATGGGTATTAAACACATACAGCCTAATACTATAGTGGAAATTCTCTTTTTCCAAAGCCTTTTATTTTTGGTACATAGCTCAAATCTTAGTTTATTCCTAAATGAAGAACGCATCATGAACCCTTCATTCACCAAGAGATCACTTCGGTACACTGTCCAAACTTTTGAATGTTTTCAAGAATGCAGGATACTAAGGAGTTAAATTTTAGATGGCAACTTGACGGTGAATGGTGGACTCCTTAAGATCTCTGGTGGCAATTTATGCACCCAATAAGCAAAGACCTTGAGTATAAAGCCTTTGACACCAAATCTCTTCCAGCAAGTCATTACTAGTTCTGGTGTTGCTGTTGCATCTTTGTATTCATCCATAACTTTCATACATTTTAATCGGATGGTTCTCTAATCGACCCCATTGACATATGGATTTATTATAGTGTAGAGTAAGACTACTAAAAGGACCAAACTTACTTAAGAACTTAAATCTAATACATTGGAAAAGCAAGATCTTATTTTAATTTTGATAATTGCGACATTTAGTATACAATTGACTACTTGATGTTTAAAAATATTACCTAAACTTGGTCTATTTTAGCAATTAACTACATAAACTTTATCCGCTTTTGCAATGAATTATATCAGTTAGGTATCATAAATAAATACAAAAAGGTTGTAGTTAAACCTCAGGTATAGGACTCCCTTTCCTCATCTAGAGGCGTCAAACCCCAAACCACAACTTCACAACCTTCTCACTTGAAGTATAGGACTCCCTTTCCTCGTCTAGAGGCGTCAAACCCCAAACCACAACTTCACAACCTTCTCACTTGAAGAGGGGGGAAAAATGAAATAACCTAAGAGAAAGATAAACAGCATAGCAAGCAAAGCAATAGTTCCAGCAAAAAATAAATAAATAAATAACCCGAAGCAATGAAATTTGAGATATTTAGCATAAGAAACAAAAATCAAAGAAATGGGCAATGGCAATATTTGAGCTTGACGGCTGGTTAGCTTTCCATGAATTTAAATCTGATTTGTCTTGATGCATATATCTATTATTTTCGGACAGCCAAAATAATAAGAAAGCGATGAGCCAAGAAAGACATAAGGCTATTGTAGCAATAAAGGAACATAACCAAGTGCAACCTACCTCGCCAAGCAAACAAGCCAAGCTTAGGTAAACCCCAAGAGAGCATGGGCAACATATACCACTAAGACAACAACTGGCATAAAAACTAAGAAATTTCATGGTAACATAATGATAATTCTATGGTAAAACTAACGGTAAAATTTCATCTTGGTATTACCCATGATATTCACATAGCCGTGCATCTTGAAACCATCTCATTATCAAACTGTCGAATAGACACAATAAATCTAATAGAAGAGACATTAAACAAAGCCAATAAAGCAAGACACGTTTGAGCTCAAAGAACTAATCAAACAGTGAGAAACCCATATCTTCGTCACTCTCTTCCTTCTCTTCCTTCTTCTCCTCTGCTGGAGGTGCATCAGCAGCCGCTGTAGCACCGTTGGCAGGTGCAGCTGCTGCTGCACCCCCACCAATGAAGCCGCCACCGCCAACACCACCAATGATCACCTTCATAAAGGGTAGGCACTGGCTTAGACCACAAGATAGAAATCACAATATTCAAGTTCAAGCTATAAAGATACATTGTAAACTTATTTTCATATGATACATTGCAATACAAAAACAACTGAACGAAAAATGAAGAGATTATATAACAAGGCCACTTGAAATTGCAAAAAGAGGCACCAGTCTGAACTACCTAAACTAAACAGACAGCAAACAAATTTCCGATCAGACAGCAGATTTTGTGCACAATCTTAGTGGGCAACTCTCGGTTCCTTGGTATGGTTTAGGGTATGGTTTCCTTTGACTCCATGAACTGATCTATGAACTGAACATGACATTATGAACTGATCTGTCAATAGAATTAGATGAAAAATGATATTTGGACAGGTTCAGAGGTTTTGTTTCATTTGATGCACACACAGCGCAAGCTTAGTAATAAAAACAGAATGGATTACTAAATAAAAACTACACTGAATACTAAGATGGAGATCACATTTGATGAAGCCATCAACACCAAATGCATACAAAATATATTTTTTCTTTATAGGGAAAAAATCTAGTCAATTACTAAGGCTCCGGAATTGGCATAGATATACTGGAAACAACTATTGATATGCTTGCCAAGGGTATCAATGCAAAAATCAGTACACACCGCATCTAGGGTCCCAATCCAAGGATCTATTTAAATAGTCAGTTCGGCTAAGAAGAGAAAGGTATAGCAAAACTCAACCAAAAAAAGAAAAAATCAAATACCTCCATTCTTTTACCATAAAAATTAAACAACCGCAAACACTGAAATCATAATCATCATCCTCACCGCATAATCCCCAAGAATCTATATGTATATGTATACGAAGATCGAGGAATTGATCATCAGTACCTGGAAAACAGCAGAAGAAGGAGTAATGAGAGAGAAAGAAGATTGAACGCCACCCGAGGAGCCGCTGGAGAGAGCAGTTTGAACGAGCTTCCTCTGGAGCTCGTAGGTGGAACCAGCGGAGGCCTCAAGGTCGCCGGAGATCTGCTTCCCACACCACTCTCCTCCTGAATGCCTGCAAACGAAGGTGAAAACTCCCATTGCTTCTTTGATTAGGTTTTGATACTTGGATTGGTTGTCTGCAGTGAGAAAGAGAATGGAGAGTTGATTGGACGGCGAGAAAACCTTTCTTTCCCTTGTCTAAAGTTAGAATTTATAGAAGGTGCGATAAACCCTAGCTGTCGAAGTTACGAAAATGTCCTTGCTTTAATCCTATGTTCCCAGCGGATAAATTTTTTTCCAGTTTAATTTGCATTTTGCAAAAATTTTAAACACTGAATTTCAATTTTTTTCAATTACGTAACATTTTTTATTTTTTTGTCTTTTGAAAACCTAAATAAACATAAAACATATATGTTCGCATTGTTAAATTTTATTTTGCTTTTCCATGACATTTTCCACTGAAGATACAAAAGTTAATAATGGGTTGGAATTATTGTTATTAAGTCTTCTTTGTTTTGAGAAAAAATATTTTTTAATGCAATATGTTTTTTTTATTTTTGTGTCCTAAAAAAGTAGCATATTTTCCTGTTTGACTAATTTTATTAAAATAATTTTCCTATATTTGTTTCTTCTATATACTTATATAGTGAAAATATCATAATAGTTAATAATAAAACACATTTTATAATAAGATCAATTCTATCTAGATAAAATAATTTAAAATAATAATAAATTTTGTTGACAGTAAATGATTGGTAGATAAAATTCGTAAATTAATGAAAAAATAACTTATACTTTTATAATTTATAAGTTATTTTCTTAAAAATAAGTTATGAATAAAAATTTTTTTTCTAAAATAAAAAAATGTTTCGAATAAATAATAATTCTCTCTCTTTTCTTTTAACAATTATAAAAATATAAAAAATGTTTAAAAAATATTTTCGTGAAAACAAATGGTACCTAATCCAATTTATGACGTTTCATTGTTATTGGCATGGGATATTGGAGATCATTAGATCATGATTTCTCTTTTATTTTTGAATTTTCCAATGGGGTGCCAAAACAATGAATTTATAAATACTAACTACCCTATCGGATAACTATTTAACTGTTATTGTAACCGCTGATAAATTTGGTTTTAAATATCATATAATAAGCAGACGACGCACCTATAATATGTGTGCAAAAAAATTTACCTAACATATATAAATTAAATAGATATATTATTTTGACAGATTAGAAGAGGACAACCTTAATTAGTCATGGAAATTAAGAAATTAATTACAAATCATAATTACAATTATTTTTTTCATAGGTAACTTCTCCAGGGCAACTGTCATGTATAATTATTAGAGCTTTAGATCGGTATAAAAAGATACATACTTAGGCTAAAAAAAGAAAAGACTATGTATATTCAACCTCTAATTAATTATATTCGTACCATATTTAATTTTATGATTTCAGATAGTCCAAAAATATTTTATGCTCAAATGTTAAAAAGGAAAAGACTATGTCTATTCAAAATTATGTGTAATCCTCTTAATTATACATAACCCGATTATAATAAATATTATAAATAAAATATAAAATCATGAAGAACTATAATAAAAATATCAAAAATCACTCCAAATTTTTCGTGATTTGAATATTATAAGTATAAACAAATTAAAATAAAGAATCATTATTAATAAAGACTTTAAAAATACAGAACGTTCAAAATAAAGTAAATAAAAGAATAAAGAAAATTGTTTAATAATAAATATTATAAATAAAATATAAAATCATGAAGAACTATAATAAAAATATGAAAAATCACTCCAAATTTTTCGTGATTTGAATATTATAAGTATAAACAAATTAAAATAAAGAATCATTATTAATAAAGACTTTAAAAATACAGAATGTTCAAAATAAAGTAAATAAAAGAATAAAGAAAATTGTTTAATATTTAAGAACCTAAGTTTTAATATTCAAAACATATAAATACATTTAAGTTAAATAATTCTAAGTCTATAGAAACTAAAATTCTAATCTAACCTAGTAACTTATAATTAGAAAAAAGAATCAAGTAACAAATATAAAATAAATATTAAATTTCTAAGTTAATAAAAACTCTAAAACAAATCTATAAATAGTAATGAATTCATATGTAATTTTAAACCCTATAAATTTATAAGATAGTCGAATTAAGGGCAATATAATTATAAATTTATCAAAATACCACATAACAAAACTTCTAAACAAATAAAATATAATTTACGATAGCAAGTGTCATGCCCTAAAGGATACCCTAAACGCAATAGTCCGTCAAACTCGATATTTAAACTTAAGCATGACAATCTTAGTCGCTCCATGAGTTTAGATACTAGGTGTAAGGCTCACGTTCAATATATAAGGCACCATACTTTGAATCGAAATAGCTTAAGAAGACATACATAGAGATAATAATATAAATCATAATAGTTATAACTAGATTAATCTATTACAAGATCTGAGGGGCATACCCCCGTCAAAATATCAAGAGTCCTTAGGTTCTCAAAAGTTTCTTACATCAACACACACACACACACACACACATATTATATATATATATATAAGATTAAGGAGATTTAACTAAACGTTTATGCCTAACATGTAGGTCCTGACTTCTTCAAAAAGCTCCATAAATTCCAAAAGCTGTACCTGAGGAACGTGGCCTCTCGGGGATAGCCATAAATAATTATACTACAACAGGAAACTATAGGAGTATAAGCTTACGAGCTTAGTGAGTTTCACATCCAAATTAAATACTTCATCATACAATAGGGTAAACAAGTAATATTATCAATCATATGAAATGCACAAGCTCGTGAGCATATAATACATAAGACTTTCCGAGAGTCCTATGTTGAATGGATTTATGCCTTCCATTTAGGGCTAGGTGTTTCAAGCCCATACGAACATAGATTTCAATTTTTCTCATTTATATAGTGGTTGATTCAAGTGCCCACCCACTCATTAATTTTGTAGTTGATACAAGTGCCTACACCACTTCCATTTTAATTCAGGCCATTCATGCCAACATTCGAGTTTATAGGCCTCTCGTTGCTCAGCTATTATGCCTTCTTCCCAATAAGGTATAATAACAAATGTAATGTGACTCAACATATGGTATGCATGGTCAATTTAATTATAAGATCATGGCATATTATTTAAGCGAATTATAGGCGATCATAG